>JADLZL010004450.1:0-259979 GCA_015844335.1 Chrysopogon serrulatus | reverse complement strand
TGTATGAGATGATGCGGGCAGTTTTTTCATGGGATCCGAAGATGAAGGGTGGCAGTGGAAGAGACTGCCAGTGCCAGTGCCAACCACCGCTGCCTGGGCTACCGAATCTGAGAACGTCGAAGCGGGATCTGAAGTCCAGTCCACAAGGTACGCTGTGCACGCCGTGCATGATGTACATGCCTTCTTCCTTGGCACCGGCCTGGCCGGTGATAGAGGCTGAGACATGCACATGTCCCTTAAATTCTTCAAGATCCGGAATGGCCTTGGTAAATCGTTCGTCGGCATTGAACAGGGCGGACTGGCCAGACTCATTGATCGAGAAAATCCTGCTCTCGCTGCTGGGGCTCAGCAGCCCAAAGAAAGGCATCTTAGAGCTGCGCGTGCAGATACACGGTGCTGGTAACTCCTGCAGCCTCTCTATCTCATCACCACCACCATTGTTGGCTTGTGCTTCGGCTGTTGATGGGTAGAATAGATGCTTGGAGACGTCGAGACGGTGCAATGAGTACCAGCCTCTCTTGTAGTCCTCCGCCACAATGTTCACGAACCGCCGGATCATCGTCATCCCTCTTACCCGACTCAAATCACAAGAGACAGGATCAGAGACTCATCAGACATTAGAAGGCCTGGGGAAGGGAAAAATAGATCCTTGAGAGGAAGACAGATCTTCTAGAGAGTTAAGGGACAGGACTGCGGAAGCGGAAGTATCATATAGCACAAGTAATAATCGTACCTACTAGTAGAGGCAGAACGGACGGGTGAATCGGCCGATCAATCTTGAAGATCGCCCCGCCGGTAAGAAGGAAGCGAGAGTTGACGGGACTCGATGGAGCAGACCGACCACCTCCAGCGGCGGCGCAGCGAGATTGAGGGGGTGTTTGGATTCCCCTGGTAAATTTTTTGCCCCGTCCCATCGAATCTAGTCACACATATATGGAGTAATAAATGTAGTCTAAAAAAATAATTAATTACACAGATTGCGATAACTTTGCAAGACGAATCTTTTAAGCCTAATTAGTCCATGATTTGACAATGTGGTGCTACAATAAACATTCGCTAACGACGGATTAATTATACTTAAAAAATTTGTCTCATCGTTTCCTGACGAGTTCTGTAATTTGTTTTTTTATTAATATTTAAAACCCCCTTCCGACATCCCTCCGACATTCCGATGTGACACAGGCAAAACTTTTTCTACACTATCCAAACACGCCCTGAGATTGGGCAAGACCTAGGTCTCACGCCCCTCGGCTATAGTGTGCACAGAGGGAACGCACATTTCGCTGATGACTATAGTGGGCCGGGCCGGCCCATTTCATACCCTTACTATACCTCTCGGCCTTTTTTTTTGTATATTTTATAGTTTCTGTAAATATATATACTGCTAGAAAAAGATTTGCAGTTTTTTTAGGAACTACTTAGTCTATCTCAATTATAAGACATTTGATTTTTTTAACTTTGAATTTGGTCATTTTTCTTATTTAAAAATTTTACATAAATATAGTCAAATTTAAGTTATTCTTAAAGAACTTTTGTTGATAAAGCAAGTCATGACAAAAAGAAGTAACTTTTATTAAAAAAGTCTACTTCTCCTCCCTTAATTTTCGTGAAAGTCTACTTTTCCTCCCTGAACTCTAAAACCGGATAAACAGGCTCCCTCAACTTTTCAAACCATGCACTTTACCTCCCCGGTGGTTTTGACGGTAGTTTTGCTACAGTAATGGTGGTTTTATCTTTTTTTTTAATTTATTTTGGCTGAATTTTTGAAAAATCATAGTAAATCACAAAAAATTCATAAAATAGAAAATATAATTTTATTAGACTCTACATAAGTAGATCTATGCAGTGAATATATAATATGGTATATTCTTATATAAAGTTTTTGCTAGTATTTTTTTCTTTTTTATTTATTATGGCTGAATATTTCAAAAGCATAGTAAATCATTGAAAAATCATAAAATAGAAAATTCAATTTTGTTAGACTCCACATGAGTAGATCTACAAAGTGAGTATATTATATGGTATACTTTAGTTCAATAAAATAATTATAGAAGCTATAGTTATGAATTATTTTAATTAATTATAAAAAAGTATAGATCGAAATTTACATCAAGAATTTTATACTAAAGTATATTATATTATATGTCCATTTATAGATCTACTCATGTGGAGTCTAATAAAACTATATTTTCTATTTTATGATTTTTCTATGATTTACTATGATTTTTTAAAGGTTCAAATAAAATAAATAAAAAAGAAAAAAGACTAGCAAAAACTTTATACTAAAAACATACCACATTATGTATTCACTGCGTAGATATACTTATGTGGAGTCCAATAAAATTAGATTTTTTTTATTTTATGAATTTTTTGTGAATTACTATGATTTTTTAAAAATTTAGCCAAAATAAATAAAAAAAAAAAGATAAAACCACTATTATCTGTAAGCAAAACCACCGTCAAAACCACTCTAGGGAGGTAAAACGCATGGTTTAAAACGTTGAGGGAGGTTGTTTATCCGGTTTTGAAGTTTAGGGAGGAAAATTAGACTTTCGCGAAAGTTGAGGGAGGAAAAGTAGACTTTTTCCTTTCTCAGAAATATATACCGCTAGAAAAGATTTGCAGTTTTTTTTTTTTAGAACTACTTCGCCTATCTCAATTATAAGACATTTGATTTTTTAACTTTGAATTTGGTCATTTTTCTTATTTAAAAATTTTACATAAATATAGTCAAATTTAAGTTATTCTTAAAGAACTTTTGTTGATAAAGCAAGTCATGACAAAAGAAGTAATTTTTTGCATAAATTTTGAATAAGACGAGTGGTCGAACTTAGTATGCAAAAAAAGCCAAACATCTTATAATTTGAGGTCGAGAAAGTAGCAAACATATCCGTAGTTGGAGATTTATTAAATAATCATGTTATTTGTTTCAATTTGAGAACAAACGTTGTGACATGCAGGGTTTGAGTAATATAGGCGACATCATATTTTTTTTTATAAAAAATCCCTTAGATTATAGGATAATTAAAGTAAGTTATAATTTATATTTTCTTATTAATGAGACATTGGAATCGTTCTTTTCATAAATTGTATCATTTCCTTTTTGAGTTTGTATGCAGTAACATTAAATTTAATTAAATTAACTAAATTGGTTGTATAATATCCTAATCGTAGCAATGAATAACAAATACTCCCTATTCTAAATTATAAGTCGGTTTAACTCTTTTTAGTATGTATGGATTTTACTGTGTATCTAGAGGGAGTAGCTCAGCTACATCGGTGTAAGATAAAATTCTGTCTTCTGTTCCCATGTTTAAATTGATTGGTACATACACTCAAGTCTCAAAAATTGATATAATAAAGCTCTCACTCATCTGTATTTCCATTACAGTCGAGGTCTCCTGCGTCCAATAACGTTCAGGTGCCCAGATCAATATTACTGTTATGGCATCATCACTAACCACATATGAATCCTAGGCATTTGACGATACAGCATTTAGTCAGCTTTCAATTCCACAGTATGATCACCACGAAATTGCATTTAAGATTCAACAGTTACCCAATACCCAGCAGATAAAGCAACCTCAGAGCATGGAATACGCAGAAAAAAAAATCAAATAATCCGATCCAGAAAAAAAAAATCAAATAATCCGATCCAGAGAACAATAGTGCTTATGATCCAATCCTGATTTCGGTAAGTCCTTTTTTTTACGTCAATTTCGGTAAGTCCTTGGGCAAGCCCGTGGGTGCAGTAGGCAATGTCTAATCTAATAGCCACATCAATTTAGTATCCACACTTTCTCACTTAGCCGGCTTGCATCTGCATGAGCCTCTATAATGTACACATTGCAAAGCCTCCATATTTTTGTCAGACAACAATAATAGTTACTGCCTCTTCCATCCCAGTCACATTAAATTTCTTAAACCCCATTCGAAAATAACATGTGGATTTATGGATTTCGGTTGCACTCAACATTCTTCCTCCCTCATTAGCCTTGTTCCTTGCCGGCCACGGTCTCCATAGGATTACTATAATCTTCAACTAAGTACTTTTATCCAGCATCCAAATCCATTAGGCTCCAACACGTCCTAACAAACTTGTATTTGGCAAAGAGATGGCTGTTATCGGCATCAAACCTTCTGCAAATGGGACACGTTGTATCTATGCCAATACCACGCCTTACCAAGTTTATTCTTGTTGGCAATTATGAGCAAAAAGCCATATGAGTCTTTTCACTTTGTTAGGAACTTTATGTTGCCATATTTTATACCACTCGAATTCACTTTTGTTATCACTTCCATTCCCTGAAGTAGAGCATCCAAACCAGCCATCCCTCGCAAACGTAACCTTATAGGCCAATTTTAGAGAACCTTCTGTGTCACAATAACATGCAGGCCAATTCTTCAAATTATTTGCAATTGCGATTCATAGACATATCTGCCAAAAACATAACGTGCTGTGTCTGGAGTGCACAAGAAAAAAAAAATCCAATCTTGTAAAAGGAGAAGGGGCGCAAACCAGATTCACATTTGCAGTTCAAAACTGGACGATTACTAATTGGTTCAGCTATTTACACCTGGAGATGCTTCATGCACCTAAGACAACAAAAAATACCTTGACTCTAAAGTTAACTAGCTGTCATTTCTGACAAAGTGTTACATCAAATTCCAAACACCAGGAAGTAAAGAATGCCAGGGCACCATCAAAATATGCTCCTGCGTCTCCAACCAATGCCACCACTCTATTTACAAATTACAACAGATACCCTATCAATCAGGAACGATACAGAAACTAAAACACTAGTGCCACTACTACCCAGGCCCTACATCGAGTATCAATCAAGAACGTTAAAAACCCATTTTTACTGATCCCCATCAAGTTGTTGAATTAAACTGCAGAGTTTTTGAACCACCAGATTATCCCAGTGGACTCTGATCCTCTCCACGAGCAACCAACATTTATCATCATCAGAGGGCGGTAGATCCTTTGGAACTGGAGGGTTGAGGAATGGATGCTTAAGAAGTTGAGGTATCCTCCAGCGTTCGTTTCGGTCCCAGGCGAGACATCTTTGCATCAAATCAATGAGCCAAGGGTTGTCAACTGGTTCATACATGATCTTGTGGTTTCTATCGGTGACTTCTTTATATTTAGCCCAGAAAGTATTGTAGTCTGCAAATGGTGTCTTACCATACACCATCTGGTAAAGAATACAACCAAGAGACCAAATATCAGAGGGACGCCCGCACTTGATAACATTACCACCTGAGTCTGTATCATTGCACATGAATGCTTCAGGTGACATGTAGTTCAGAGTCCCTACCTGCTCAGTGCAGTGAGAAAACCACAATTATTAGCCTTTCATAAGAAGCAACACAAATAACTCAAGATAACGGTAATATTATTAATATACAAGTGATGCTAACAAAGAAATGCTAGAACTGTGTGTGGCAGTTTATAACACGGTACCTGAGCATCACGTTGAATGTTTGTTGTATCATTCATTATAGCCTTGGCGATGCCAAAATCAATTAGTTTAAGCGAGCCCCTCACAAGCATAAAGTTTGCAGGCTTCAAATCAGAGTGGACTATTCGTTCCTCATGTATTGTCCTGACAGCTTCAAGCATTTGCTACAGTAGAAACAAAACAAGAAAAAACGTCAGAAGGTGTCTGAAAGGCTCACATCACTTATTACTCCCTTCGTTTCACTATGTTTGTCGATGGCCTTGGGAAAAAATGCTCCACAATGTTTCTCCGTTTAAGATGCCAAGGGTATAGTTATTATAATTTTTCCAACTCCCAACCCTGTTGGATAGAAAGAATAGGTAAAATATTGTGGCATCACTATTTCATTTTTTATATTGAAACTAGTATTTCCCTCGTCTTCGTCTATGCACATTGTGTGCTGTGAACAGAAATGGAATGACGAGAGTATGCAACTACAACACTAAGTTGTTGCACATAGGGTTCCATGCAAAAGTTTTTGCATAAACCTAGTAGAAGAACTAACATAGATAACTTGCTTAGCATAGATAAAACAAATACTAGTAGCAGAACTAGAAACCAGTTGGCCAGTAAATACAATTAACCTAGCCACCTACCCAGCAGGCTTAAAAGATTAAAAACTAATGGTCGGCCTGCTAATGGGGCAAGACCCACCCAAACCCGCCCCAACCCATTCGATGACATCATCAGGAGCTAGCCCGACCCTGCCCAGAAATCTAATTAGTAAACCCGCCCCAACCCGCCACGTTCCTGTGGGTTCACCCGTTCAGCACTTCAGCCTCGATCTGAACTACCGCGGCACTGCAGCGACGCTGAGCCGGCAGTGGAGTTGAGGTGAGGTCTTACGATTGGTACCTTCGCGCATGGCTGCGATTGGGCACCAATCGAGGATCATTGTGGTGCGTGTGGTGTCAATTGTCATGGCGTTCGCGACCTGCAGGCACCGCCGCCGACGGTCATCCATTGAGCATCCTGCATGCTTGCAGTTGCAGCATGCTGTAAGGATCGGAATGGCCACCATGTTGCATGCTTGCGGTTGCAGCATTTCTTGCCGTGTAATTACATAGGGCATGAAGAACAATGATGCAAATTAACAGCTGTGTGTCGCTACTCACTACCCTTCGCATGTGCTCTGCTGCTGCGTCTCGCATCAGGCTGTCATCTAGCTTCGGGGCCGGCAGTGGGTAGCTACGGTCGGCCATGGCCGTGGTCGTCCCAGCGAGAGCGAGCGCGAGCCGCCACGCTAATCGTCGAGTCGCAGCTGCAGGAGTCGGCCGGAGCTGGCAGTTCACCAAGCCGCCAAACTCACGCACGGGGAGGCCATCTCTGCCTGCATCACGGCGTGCCGTGAGGGGCAGAGCCAGTGTGGCCGAGGCACTGCACGCCTGTGACCTACAACGCGACCCGCTCGCAACCCGACCCAACCCACCTCCACCGTAACCCCACCCCGCTCCGGCCCACATGCAAAAAGAACCCGTTTCTACCCATCCACACACACCCCATGTCAGAAACCGCCCCAAACAACTGATTTCCCCCCAACCCATTAGCAGGCCGTAATGGAGCTAGGCATGAAGGGTCCATATGGCTACCAGGAACCATAATATATGACAACTTCATTTAATTGAAATAAAATATGACTTTTTGTTTGAGGACATTATAGCACTAGACCCCATTTTCAGCTACAGTAGAGCCTATATCAGTATTCAGATGCCTCATTTATTCCATTTCAGATAAAATGAAGGTTACCTGCCAATAAAAGCGTAGCCAATTTTCATCAACTTTCATACTACAGCTGTTCCTCTCCTTCCATTTCTGAGCAACCATGTTTGCCAAGTCAATTTCACCATACTCCAGAACCATGTAAATGTAGTGATCATCCTTAATTCTTCCCTCCCTGGGTGACGCGGAACTTTTTTGAAATAAACTTTTATCAGTGACCTGGTTGATGCAAAATCCATAGGCATATCAGAATTTCACTCTGGAGATAGAATGGATAATTTGCGTAATAAGTAAATTTATTCTATGAAAACCAGTATGGACAAAGAACAATTCAATTAGATAGCTAGTAGCTGCTGACAATTTATAATCCTATGGCAGTATGGTTAAAATCTTTGTCACCACACACAATTTACAACCCTTTATATATGGCCCACAATTTACAATCCTATACATAACAAATTCTGTAAATATTATCAATTGATCATTGCAATTGTATAACACTGGAGCTTGTACCAAAAAATTTATATATAGAAAAGCAATAACTGCTGTTCAAGTACTGAAACTAAAGCATAGTTTTGCAGACGTGATAGAGTTAGGTGGGGGCAACAGAGGGTACTAGACACACTAACTGGAGAACTCATATAAAAAAACGCAAAATAGCACCACATATGATACAGATGTTACCAGCTAGACGTCCTATGGGTGAATGCCATTGTCTGGTTATGTGCAACTAGGACTAGACAACAGCTGTAGAGTCTAATAATATCGTCTGGTAAGTTTATGATATACATGAACCACAAACAACACAAAACATAAAAAATTCCATGACGCAGGTGAAGTTTCATGTGTTTCTATAAAAAGTGCAAGGGAAAAATGCCAATATAGATCCTAGATTCTATTCATTGATCATCATTAATAATGGTCCTATGGAAACAATATAAACTGTAAATGTTTACATAAAGTTGGTTACACAGAGGCAGGAAATGAAGATGATAATTCAAAGTAAGTTCTACGAGGAGATGAAGGAAATGCAGTCACTGTTTTGGTGGGGACAAAAGATACCAAAATAGAAAAAAAATTTGGTACCTCATAATCAATCATCTGAATGATGTTGCTCTTTCCTTTCAACTTATTTAAGTACTCAATTTCTTGACAAAACCCATATGCAGTAGGGTAGTCACGGCCTTTAAGCTTGATCTTTTTCAAGGCATATATTATGTAATCTGATGATATAACTTTATGAACTTCACTGCTACCTCCTGATCCTATTTTACCAAGTTTCTGATAAAGTTTCCCGTTCACCGTAAAGAAAACATTAGGATCATAACTCTTTTTGTGGCGTTCCTTCTCACCCTTTGGTCGGGAAGCACCACCATCCCTGGCAGATGTAGACTGATCATTTGCAGGTAATCCTTCGGGATGCAATCTGCCAATGTTGGAAACAGCTTTGTCTGTGGCACCATTGCCTAGATTTCGATCCTGCTGGTTGTGGGGATTCCAATCACCAACACCAGTTCCACCAGCATGTGCCTTTTGAGAACCATGTCCCAGTACACCCTTGGATGATTCTCCAGCAGATTCTGGCATCTGCATTGCTGAAGTGTATCTTGGAGTTTGAGAACTTTGGACAGTTGTAGGCCCCGAATGAAGAGAGATAGCAGTGACAGATGAGCCAATGGCAGAGAAACGAGTCATTGGCTCTCCATGAGTGTGATTACGAGCCTCTTCGATCCCTCTCCGAGACAAATTAGGCGCATCATATTGAGTTCCTTGATTTGCAGGAAAATTATCTCCTGCCATCAATGAAACAGAATGTAGATAAGACGACATGCTGTCAATTCTACTATCAACAGTGATGCCTATATTATCACCTGCAATGTAAATTGATAACTAAACATGTACACAACTTTGCAGTAAAGTATCAAAGAAAGAAAAGGTTTCTTACTTTGTGACGTCAGTTGTGGATTAGAAACCGAGTCAAGCTGTCCTTTCTTGAAACTTTCACCCATCAATGCACTGCATGATGTAATTTGAGATGACAAGGCTGACTTCTCCCTATCAATCAACAGATTAGCTTCATCTTTCTGCTGTCCAACACTGTGTGCATGGGTATCAGTGGTACTTTTTAACAATGAAGATGATGTCAACATCAACTCTTCTGGGGCAGAGGACCCTAATTTAGAAGTGCTATCAACTTTCTGTTGATCAGGCATCACATTCGGCAGTCTAGAGGATCCCAACAGGCCTCTCTGAGGCTGCGTAACATTTCGTTCACAGTCTTTCGCAACGGAAGGGCTGACACCAACTTTATTTCCACCCTCACCTCCGGAAACCAGGATCCGTCTTGCTCTTGGAAGTTTGGACTGCATTGGACCTGGGGCAAATTCAGTAAGAAGCTGATCTATATCATATCTGGCATAATTCATTTGTCTACCAATACAGTATACAGACTCGAGACAACACATCAGTTTACAAACTCGAGACAACACATCACAGATAGTTCCTAGAAACTCAATGAAAGTGACAAAACCACGAAATCAGGTGCAAGCATGACATTTTTTATAGGGTACCCAGTAAATCAGAAATATACAGAAGGTGACAGCATTAACATAAGATCAATACTGTATACAAACTCGAGACAACATCACATATAGTTCCTAGAAACTCAACGACAGTGACAAAACCACGAAATCAGGTGCGAGCATGACCCTTTTTTTATAGGGTACCCAGTAAATCGGAGATATACAGAAGGTAACATGCATCAACATACTTAGATTTACAGAGGAGAAGCGCCACACATAAACTAGAACCCTAGACGGAAACAGCATCAGAGAAGGGTAGAGCTCCATAGCCGAACCCACTCACCGAAAGGCCTCTGCCGCTTTACAGCTGCCTGAAGCTGGTCCAGGAAGTGGGGAGGGGAGAGCGTGAGAGACAAGGACGACCCTGACGACGCGGCCGTGTCCCCAGCGGTAGGAACAGCTCTGGTTCCGGGGGCGTAGGAGGGCGCTGGGGGCCGAGGGAAGCTATCCCTGTTCTCCATAGACCGCAGCGGGGAAGACGGCGGTGGGGCCCACCAGCATCTCGCCGGAGCGGCGACGCTAGGGTTGCCTGACGGCCGACTGCGGGTGAATTGCTGCCGTCAGCAGCGTGCTGGGGAGGCGTGGCGGGGGGTGGGCAGGGAGGTGGAGGTGGCCATGCGAGCTGAAGCGAATCGAAGCGAGCGGCTGGAGCCTGGAGGGGGAGGGAATGGGGAGGAAACCCCAAAATTCGAAATGGAGGAAGACGAGGACAAATTCGCAGAAGGGAAGGTCAGGGGAAAGAGTGGGACGGTTCGTAGGCTCTCGAGTCTGAAGCTTGTGGTATGGGCCGTGCCGGACTTTTGGGAGTGCCGGCCTTGCTTGAAGTAAGCTTTTGGGAGTGCCGGCCCATCTTAAACGTCCAACAGAAAAACACTAGAAACGCGGGCGCGGCTTTGCCGCGCGTTGTGTTTGGGCCAGTGGTTCTATATATCGAGGTTTGATATAAGCAGTTTCTTTAGTGAAATTTATATATAGTTTGTTGAGAAACTCTATTGATCAAAAACTTTTGATTGAGCCCTTATTGTTGAAGCCTATATCTATATCAGAGGATGCTTCCTTTTTTCTAGAAGATAACATGAAACATGTATCATGCCTAGTCACGACAAGATTTGTGCATCTTCAAAATGAATAGTTATGTTAATATATATGTGCGTTAATATTTATGTGGAGGTCAATATATATATTTTTTTAGGGTCATAGAGTGGATAAGATCTGATGAGGACATCACTCATTTAGATACACTCAATGATCCTCCGCTGAATATTCAAGGTCCAATCACAAGAGCTCGTCTTGGACAATTAAATTCTGGTGAGCTCGTTCCTAAGCCACTCTTTATATGATTTGGAGAATATATTACTACCTAATGATTATATTATGATTAGGAATCATGGAGAGGACCGGGAGATACATAGAAGAGGGCTTGGAGGCGTTGAAGGCCAGCAAGGGCGCTCAAGTCAAGGTGGAGGCCTAAACCAAGTCGACTTCGAATCCGTTTCGGAGTCCAGGAGCAGTCTCTACTAATTTGGACGCCTAGGATGCGTCCGGACTCGAATTGGACGTTCTTAGACTCTAAAGAAAGATAACGAGAAGAGCTTTCCAATGAGTCTTGTTGGAGGCCCAAATTCATCCGGAGTCATCGGGAATCGTCCGAACAAGTTGACGTCCAGAATCTGCCCCGACGCTGCGACGTCGTATTTTGGTCTATGGGCCTTGTATTGTGTTGGAACCCATTAGGGGTGCGTCTAGGGGGTCTTGCACGACCTTAGACTCTTTATAATCAGTAGCCATCGCCCAAGTTAGGGTTTGGGTTTTGCTTAGATTATTCTGTCCATTGACAGTCGCCGTTCATCGGTTTGTGGAACCCAACTTGAGAACTTAATCATTCATCTGCGGTTTGTCCCAACTTTCTCGAGCTGCGTTCTTTTCGAGTTCTTGCTTGTGTTCTTCGTTTCGCAGGCACGGATTAGCCTTCTTGGCGAGGTCAACCGGTTGGTGATACGGTTGATAACCTGAGGAATCGTGGTGCTAAGGTTGCAGGGTTCGGGTCTTTTGATCTGAAGCCGGATCGGTGTGTCGCGTTCCACTCAAAACGAGAGTTATCCAGGACCTAACGGAAGATCGGGAATCACGTCCCCATCAAGATCACTCGATGATTTTATTTTATGCGTGGTGGTAATTTATTTTAAAAATTTCGTAGTAATTTTAATAAAGAAATTGGCTCTATTAATTATTTACGGAAAACTATAGAGAAATCTAGATCTACATTTGTAGTCTAAAAAATTACACTAAAACAACTGATGTTATATGTTTATAGTGTAGTGCTAGTTGTGTAAAGTTCTACAAACTTGGTTTGGTATTTTTCTAATTTTTATTTGATTAGGAGCACTTACTGTGAGCCTGCCAGTTTATAGTGGTCCTTTTTATTGGCTAGTTCGTTGTGGCATAAATTATTGAATTATTTAGATGTAGTGCTCATTTAAATTCTAGATATGATTGCTTTTCTTTGTTTATTAATCAATCAAAGACGTTTAATTTGGGACGAGTTTATTTTCTTAAAATTTTTATTTTTTCTTAACTATTTATATATAAATGTTACTTAGTTTTGTCGATTGTCTCAATTTAATTGTTGAAATACGATTCTATGCAATGTTCATTGATTGTAATTTTATTTTATCGGGCGTTGTTATTTTTTAGGGGTTACTTACTAAATTATTGATGTACAAATAGTTATACGTTAGTTTTAAAACAATGGAGGATCGTAGTCATATCAATTGTATATGTGCGTTATATCATGTTATAATTGAAGAGGAGGGGTATTTGCATTTGTAACAACCATTGAAGTTTAGAAAAAATAAATTGAATATATGGAGTTTTATTTTAGAAGATTTTTGTTTGAAGAATTACGAGATTTGAAGTTAGAATGGATGAGATATAAACTTCTTAAGTTTGTTGGCAAAATGTAGATGAAAGGAATTTGTAAATTGTTTTAGATTTTTGGATGACGAAAAAGATGTCGAAAATATTTTGATAGGCTTTGAAGTGGTTTTAGTTTATTTACGAATTTTTTAAAATTTTTTTTTTGATAAGGAAGTTTTAGATTTTTGGATGACAAAAAAGAGATCGAAAATATTTTGATAGGCTTTGAAGTGGTTTTAGTTTATTTACGAATTTTTAAAAATTTTTCTGATAAGGAAAAGGCCTTATTTTAATTTTCTATGTACGTTTCTTGTGTACGCGTAGCAATTTTTTTAAACAGTGTATATGTACAGTGCACGTGAATGAACAGTGCACTTGAAAGCGACTTCTCACGTGATCTGAGCCGTTGGATCGAGATCCGACAGCCGATTTTTTTCCGATGACGTGGCCACGTCGATCTTTTGGAAGCAGCTTTCATATTATGGAGATTCGCCTGTTTATTTTCTTTTTCCAAACGAAACTTCGGGTTTTCTCTGCGCGGAAGGAAGAATGGCGTCGTGGTTGGAGCAGCTGCAGCGCGAGCTCGCCGACCGCGGCCTCGCAGTCGCCACCATCCCCGGCAAGGGAAGGGGCCTCATCGCTACCCGCACCTTCTTCCCAGGTGAAACCGCCCGCTTCCTCTATCTCCCCGAACCGATGGCGTAGTAGATTCCATTTATCAATACACGCGAAGCGTGGCGCTTGCTGCCCAAAAACTGCTCGATGAAATGCGCGAACGGAACCTGCAGTGAACACTGGTGCCCTGACAAGCATAGATGCATCCTTGAATTGGTGTGATGGTTTACTGCTCCGTTGTTTCGGCTCATTTGCTTGGCCTTCACCGGTGCTGACAGAATCTTGCGGTGTGTTGTTGCAGGGGATGTCATCCTCAACCAGGAACCTTACGCTTCTACGCCTAACAAGATTTTAGTTGGATCGAGCTGTGATCATTGTTTCACCTCTGCCAACCTGAGGAAGTGCTCTATGTGTAAAGTTACCTGGTACTGCAGCAGCGATTGTCAGGTGCTGGGGAAACCTACTCTATATAGCACTTACATTTCCATTGATTGTGCAATCTCATGTTTGTGTGGTTATATTCATGAACGCTCCTTAGTAATTATCATGCCTTTTATATCTTTCTTTGCCATTGTAAAATGTTGTTAGTGTAGAAAGAAGAATGGAAATTACATCAGCTCGAGTGTAGAGCAATGGCATCACTTACAGAGGATAGAAAGAAGATGCTTACTCCTACAATTCGGTTGATGGTGCGGCTGGTACTGAAAAGAAAGCTACAAAATGAGAAGGTAGTGTCTGGCTTTGTTCTTTTCCCCCTCAAAGTCGTGTCTCTACTCTATTAATTTCATTTTACAGTTTCCTTGAAAGTTGAAAATGGATCTACATAGTAGTTATAGTGCCTACTGGACTATAGAGACGCTACTTTATTTACCACAAAGACCATCCTAATTACAGAGCAGTATCAGATGGCTTATGATTTCTTCAGAAACTGATGCTCACGATGTGAATGATATCTTTGTATATATGATCCGTAACCAGCTGTATCGTGTTGACTTGTATTGCCAGGTCATTCCATCCTCAAGTATAGATAACTACAATCTGGTTGATGCCTTGGAGTCTCGTATCCTGTCATGTTGTTACATTTGACTGACAATGAACATAAATGTCATGATAAATAATGTTGAGTTGACTTCATATACGATTAGATATATTGAAGGTTGATCAAAATCAACTTGTGCTATATGCTCAGATGGCCAATCTTGTGAGTCTGATTCTTCCTTCGTTTGAGCTTGACCTTAAGGAAATTGCACACACTTTTTCTAAGGTAATTCCTATCATAATGTTTCATCATCATGACGATAATTTTATGTTGTATTTGCACTCAAGGTATATACCATTATTTTGGCTACTATAGAAGATAGATACTGAAATCTTTTGAGCATAGCTGGTTTCAGGTGTCATCTTTTTTGAAAGAAAGGTTTCAGGTGTCATCATTGAGCGTATATTGTTTGGAGTTCACAAGTTGTGTAACCGAGATTAATAATCCAAAAACTGTTGGGAACCTATTTGATATGGCTGTTTTAGTCCTAACACTTTGGAAAAAATATATACTAGAGAATACAAGTGTCCGCTGACACCTTGTAGCTTTATTTGAGTAGAGTACTGTCTTCGTATGGACAAAGAAGCTTCTGAAAAATATGACTAGGCTGTACTAATTTATAATCCTTCTTATATTCAAGCAGTTGTTAGGGCTATTCTATCAATGGGCTTTTAGTAAAGTATGGTGTTGCTCATCCTAGATCGTGGTCATATTCTGTATGTATCACTCCTGTACAACAGCCCTTGTGATATATGTGCTGTTAGATTTATTTTCATATCCAGGCGAGTGGTGATCCTTTATGCCACTGAGATGATAAATTATTACCGCTTTTTCTAGATTTTCTCTGGACAGTCACAGTTTGAAAATTATGGGGAAATAATGCCACTGCTGCACATTTTCGAAATGGTGGAAATTTGCCACTGCAGATCATAAAGTGTTTTTTTAATAACAGTCAGAACATATAGTACTTTGGGATAGCTGTTAGGATTAATTTGCAGGTCCAATGATGTTTGTTGATTAATTAAGAACGAATTATTGATTTTCTCTCACACATGTGCAGTTTGCCTGCAATGCGCATACCATATGTGACCCTGAACTTAGGCCTCTTGGGACTGGATTGTACCCTGTTATATCCATTATTAACCACAGGTTGTATGCTAAGCTATTAGCTATATGTTCGTTTGTCTGTCATCTTTACCAGATTACAGCAATTAATAGATCATTACCTTCTCTATTCACACTTTTTTTTTTGGCAAATTCAGTTGTGTACCAAATGCTGTTTTGATATTTGATGGTCGGACAGCATATGTTCGTGCATTGCAACCGATAGGCAAAGATGAAGAGGTAAGGAACCTATACCTCGTGTCCTGATCATATAATCGTTAAACTGCAAGCCACACTTTCATTCTGTTGTCACTTGTCAGGTATCTATAAGCTACATTGAGACTGCAGCAGTCACCAAGAAGCGACACAATGATCTGAAGCAGTACTTCTTCACCTGCACATGTCCACGTTGTATCAAGGTCCCCCTGCCCCCTCCTTTTTCCCGTACATTATTTTTTAAAACTTATTTCATGACAAATTCTTGACCATCAGATTTTATCTTTTATGCAATTTCTAAATG
Organism: Chrysopogon serrulatus; assembly: GCA_015844335.1. Lineage (NCBI taxonomy): Eukaryota > Viridiplantae > Streptophyta > Magnoliopsida > Poales > Poaceae > Chrysopogon > Chrysopogon serrulatus. The sequence continues at coordinate 243,980 of JADLZL010004450.1, read as the reverse complement.
CAGGGTTCTGAGGAGGATGCTCTACTTGAGGGGTTCAGGTGCAAGAACCAAGCATGTGGTGGCTTTCTGCTGCCAGACTCAGGTTGGTAGCCAATAAGACGAAAAATACTCACTGAATGGTTGGGGAAAAATTTGTGGATCAATGAAACATATATTATGTTGAAATTGGAGAACTCATGCTGTGTTTATCTGACTCTATAGGTAAAAAGGCTTATACATGCCAAAAATGTAGTGTTTCTAGAGACGAGGAAGACATAAAAAAGATGAGAAGCGAAATACTACTTTTATCGGATAAAGCCTCTTCATTTCTTTCATCAGGAAGTATCCTTGTCTATGATTGAAACAAAAATCTCTCACATCTGATCACAATGATCATTGTCTCTATTTGTTGTACTTGTACCTAATAGATATATCACCTTAACGAGGGAAATAGATAAGGCTAAAGCAGGTTCTGTCTACAAGATAATCGAACAATTAGAGCGGAATCTGTACCATGCTTTCTCAACCACTTTGCTGCACACACGTGAAACACTCCTGAAGGTATATTTCGAGCTCATATAATATGACCTGTCATTGGATGCAAATCAAGCTAACTTTAATGAACTATACCTTTCTTTGTAAACTTTGTTCTGATAAGATAGGTTCTTAGTCCAAAGTATTTTATGGAATAGGGACCATGAATACCACAAAGAATTAACCATCCATTCAAATTTTCAGTTACATTCTGCTAGCTTGCTAATACCTATTATTGGTGCAGATATATATGGAATTACAAGATTGGCGGACTGCATTGACATACTGCAGACTGACAATTCCTATTTATGAAAGTAAGGCTGTTTTAATATTATATGAGCAAATTCTGTTTCAATTGGAGAACATTTTGCACAGTAATTTTTCTGTTTCTGCTTTTGCATGTTGTATAATAATTTACGAGACTTTATCCACCTAATCAGGTCCTTATGTATGATGTTAATTCTAGAAATATTCTGTCATCAGTATCAGTAAGAAATCAAACATGATTTTGTTCCATAAAAGGCTGTTTCCCTGTTATAGCCAATTACTATTTGATGATCACATTTGGTACTGCTCTGTTTTAGATCATGTTTCTCACACTTTTTTTTTTTTTTTGTAATTCCAACAAAGCTTAATGCTCACTAATGTTTTTGTCCTTCCATCAGGAGTTTATCCACCTTTTCATCCAATGATTGGATTGCAATTCTATACTTGTGGAAAGCTTGAATGGTATGGACTATAAGCTCTTACCTATTTACCTCACACAAGGATGACAATCATATGAGTGTGTTCCTTATCCAGAATAAAAATTTGCTATTAATTTCTTATGCTTTACTAAAATGGCTAGTGTTGGTTTTGACACTGATAGTATAGGGTCACCAAGAGCAACTCCAAGAGCCTCTGTAAATTTCAATCTCTATATCTCTATTTGAAGAGACATTCAATGAATATTCGTTTTGTACATCTCTCGTGTCTCCAATGGACTCTCCAATTTTTGTTCTCTACAATAGCTTATCATAATTTCCATTGCATGAAAAAATTCATAAGAAAACTAGCATCTTCAAAAGTGGAGAGTGAGAAGGGTGGTTCTGGACAGCGGAAAGATGGAGAGTGGTTTAGAGAAGTCTATTGGAGCTTTTTGTTTGTTTGTTTTCTAAATTTTGTGATAAAGAGCCATGTAGAGAGTCTTTTAGATGCTCTAAGAAAACTTTAACTGTGATCTTTCACAAAGAGAAGTTCAGAATCACTCCTTTTTATCCAGTGTCCCATACTAGTTCCCTTTTAAAAAAAATCCTAGTGTCACAGCATTAAACAGTCTTTTCATGATTTATAGTTACACATGACTACATTACAACTCTTTTTCCCCTGTTGTAGGCTGCTTGAGTGCACAGAGGATGCACTAAAATCTTTAACCAGGGCAGCAGATATACTTAAAGTAACACATGGCACAAAATGCCAGTTCATGAAGGAGCTCTTTGGCAAGCTAGAGGAAGCAAGGGCTGAAGTTTCTTTTAGGCTATCCTCCAGACATGGACATGATGAGTAATTTTCATAACTGCAGACCAACCATGATGGAAAAGAGTATCTTTTAAGGGACTATAAGCATTGTGGAGACTTTGTAGCCTTGTAGGCAAAGAATTAGCACTGTTGTGAAATGATCATATGCTGACACAAAATGTCTTGGTTTGTTGTATAACGAATAGGATTTTGGATTTAGTTGTATCCATGTGGTAAGATGAACTCCAGCATTTATCTTTTAACTACTCAAGTTGGACATCTTTCGCATGGCACAAGGAGCACCGTTGCACCGTCAGAGTGCCACATTTTATGAGAATCCAAAAGCAGCTACTGATATTTTTCAGAGTAACGATGTAGAAGTTGGATCAAAATGGATTATCATTGCATTTTCTATACATTGATGTGTGTTAGCTATTCACACGATATGTTCTCTATCCTCTTATCCTCTTGGGCCTCATTTTGGGCATGGTAGTCTTACTGGTTTCTCAGGAAATGCACAGCTTCCAACAAAATTTTTACTCCCTCCGTTTTAAAATATAAGTCACTTTGACTTTTTTGGTTCATCCATTTTGCTATGTATCTATATGGAGGGAGTATCTTTCAAGGATCTCAATATTTACACATCTTACATTATCTCAGGCCAGGAAGAAGGATGTTGCAGATAGCTGGCACCTAAATAAATGTTATCATAACACTATTATAATGGAACCCTGTATGTTGGGTCGACCATCTTCAGTACAAACAGATTTCCCTTGTCGCCTCTTGAAACCCTGCAAGCAAGGTGGTTTCTTACAACATTAGCAATAGCAAATGGCCCAAGCAGACCTTAGTTCAGCTTATAGAATAAAAATGTTCCAGCTTCAGTAGTTCAATGAGAGAGCAAAAAATCATGATTCATGATGAAGGAAAATATATGAGATGAGGCAATGAAATAATTAAAGTGCGTCCATCACAAGCCATTCAGAGGGATAAATATGCTAACCTGAGCTCTTCATCGAGATAAGTAATTTCAAGTTCACCTTTACCACTTCCGGGTGCTTTGATTGGGATCTAATCACAGAGAAACCAAAATAACATCAGTTCACCTTTTGCTACCACAAAATTGACTGCTGTGGGGGAAAAAGTTCTCTGAGAGAAAACGTCCATGATGAGTATGAACAGGAAAGTAAACAAATCTAGCATGAAGTGAAGGATTACATCAGGACATAGAGTTTATACATGTTGAGATCATGGTTACCAGCATGCCTATCTGTTCATTACCAAGCAGTGTTACTTTGGTAAAACAAAAGTAACCAGTTTAAGCATAAACTAGACAACATGAATTGTAGACTATTTAGTGTAACATCCAAATTATTTTTCTTTTGAACGCAATTAACATCCAAAGTACAATACTTGGAGGATAGTACGTCTTACCAAACTAAATATCTTAAAGTAATCAAATTTAACTGCCACTCTTCTAGGATTCAGAGGTACCAAGTTGGCAGTAACCTGAAAAAACAAAACATAGGTAAATCACGTTAGCAGCACCGTGCTTCAGAGAACCAACCAACACAAGTAAAACAAAACCAACAACAATATTGAGTATTCTGTTCGGAAGATATCTGCATTACATGTATCATAGCAGCTGTTCAATGGAAAATGCAACATAACTTCAAAAGCAGCAAAGTATAACATAGTTATATAGTTGCAAACTGACACTAGAAGAAGGTTCCAGAATGGGAAATGAACATGTTATTAAATTCAAGTCAAGACTTCACTACTGTGATCAATGCTTCAGATAACACGTTCCTTTATCCAGAGCACAACTCAGTGTCCAACGGCCATAACACGTAAGAAAGATCTCAGCTACATACATGCCACACAAAAGCATGCCACACAAAAGGTACAGCATGTCGTTCCCAGATGAGAATTCTTTGCTTCATAACAAAGAAAGGGATTGAAGAATGCCAGAAAAATAGCTCTTGAAAGTGAAAGTAAACCCCCCAACAAGTTCTAGTAAAAATTACCTGATTAAAGTAAGGGCATGTTTCCATATTTTGGGCTCTCAAAGTGTCGGCATTGATTGCTTGGTAAATCTTCCCAAACGGCCTCAGATACTTTGGCCTCTGCGGTAGAAAGTGAGTACTAGAATTTAACAATCCTGTAAAAAGAAATCTAACTATTTTCTTCAGCAGCAACATGACAAAAAGATATGAACTATGAACCGAACGTCTTTTTTCTCCGAATTTACTTTTCGAATTGTAAAAATTCTGCATAAATGAAGATTGTCGCCCTGTTACCAAAGATTGTCGCCCTGTTACCAATCTACCACTATGAAACAATAAAGCACGCGATCTTTAAGATTTCTAGGGTGCCGATGCATGTATTGCAACTTTGAATATATCAGAACCTATCTTTCAAAGAAAAGAACTTATCAGAAGCTGTAGATTGGTAACATTGCTGAGGGCAGAAGAAAAGGAACCTGTGGTTGCAGTATACTTGTGGAGGTGGTATAGAGAAGCTCCCATTTGCCGTTGAGGAGATCGGACTTGAGCGGCTCCTTCACCTGGTTCACCGCCTCCAGCTGCTGAACAATCTGAAGAAAAACAAAACAGCTCCCGAGTAAGCTCTACCATCAACCAATGCACGCCAGGGTCCGTCCTTCGCAGCTAGTTTTCTTCGTCCTGACTCACCTGCTCGACGCGCTCCTTGTCCTCGGGCGTGGCCTCGGCGCCACGTTCCAGCGGCGCGATGGCGTCGAGGAGCTCCTCCTTGAGCCTCACCGCCTTCTCAGCGTCCTTCTCCCCCCTATTCCCCGTGAAGAACGGCGGCAGGAAGGAGAAGGACGATGTGCCTGCTCTCCACCTGCCGCCGCCCTTCCGACCGCCGACACCCGGTGCCGCGGCGAGCGCGAGGCCTGGCACTCTCCTGCGCTCGCTGCTCCGCGACGACGCGGGAAGATGGGAGGAGGAGGCGGCGACGGCGACGCTGGGGCCAGGGCCGGGGCTGGCGGCCAGTGGGCGCGACGATCCGGGCGCGCACGAGACGGAGAGCGGGAGCGAGGCGGGCGCCATGGCACGGCGCGACACGGCACCGCCGCACGGGGAGGGCGGTGGAAGCACGGGCGGGATTTTTGCGTGCGATTGCGGTGGAAGCCGTGGGGCGGGGGCCGTGATTTCCAGAAGAAGGCAGGGCAAGGCATGTCGCGGTTTTTGAGTGGTGGATAGAGCGCGCGGCGCCCCGGGTGGGGTTCTCGCGCCCGCGCCCGCGGCCTGGGAGCACGTGGTGTCCGTGATGTCCGTGCACGGTGCAAGCTTCGGCAATGAGCACACACAGCACGAATTCACAATCACCGTGCTCCGTTCTGTCCCCAAGGCAGACCTGACTGCGAGTTGGGGGCTGATGAACGCCAAGAAACCTTAATGGCTTTTCAATCGAGCGATTCAAATCATCTTCATCCGGAACCAAAAATGGTTTAACCATCATCTTTATCAGAATCAAAACAATTTAACCATCGACGGCTAGCCAAACTTTTGTTTATTCGACCACATTTCTGTCACATGACCAACACATGAAGAGCTGATCGATACTCTGTTTAAGCTTCTGAAACAACTGGAACCAGTGGCAGTCTGGCAGATGAGAATAATCCCCAGAACACTGGATTAATTAATAGTGACCCATTAGGAGCAGTCTGGACGCCTTGCGTCAAAGCACATATTGGGACAGAGGAATACAAAACAGTGAACTTTCCATGGATGTAAACAAGACTTTGGCCTTCATTTATAGAACCGACCCATATAAGCTAGTATGTCACTGCTACAAAATCTGCAGCAGCTGATGGCTTACCCATGATTTGTCAATGGCAGCATAAAAGCTCTAAACAAAATACACAGCAGTAGTAGCGCCACACACACACACACACACACACACACACACACAAAGAGGGAGACAGGCAACTTAGATACATGGCAACACGATTTATTCCTCCTGGGAGGAGGGTGACTTCTTCTTGGCAACTGAAGCCCTCTTTCCCTTGAGTGTCCGGCAATTGTTCTTTGTCCTCTGGCCACGAACTGGGAGTCCAAGCTTGTGCCGGATGCCCCTGTAGCACCTAATCTCCTTCAACCTCTCAATCGCCACACGGTTGAAACGTTTCTGCAAAGCATACCAAAGAACAGTGCCAGTTCTCAGTATTTTTACTCCCTTTGAATCCAACATCAATATAAAACTAAGCAGCGATGACTGCAGAATGGACTTCAAAGAGTCAGGAATGATCTATGATTACGAAAGTGAAATGAAGTGGACAGGCCTGCAGAATGGACTTCAACGCTTTCAGGGAATCATTGATATACAAGTCACTAATCATCAGGAACTACTGAATCAAATAACTGCAGTGATGAATCAACAAAGGGATCAGGGACATTACAAGGTCTCCCTCAATCATGTACTTGCCAACCTCCTTACGGAGGGTGATGACCTCCTCCTCGGAGAGGTCCTTGGTGATCTTGTTATCGAAATTGAGGTCCAAGAGGATCTGACGCGAGCGTGACCTCCCAATCCCATGGATGTACTGCAGCGAGTACTCCACCCTCTTGTGGTTTGGAATCTCAACACCACCAATACGGATGCACTCGATCCGCAAGCCACCATGACCAATTCCTCCCTTCTGTCAAGCCCCCAACATACAGCACAATCAAAACCACGAAATAAACCACCAACATGAGCCTGGGTATGCAGGATCATTCAGATGAGAATAAATTAATAATATGTCAAATTCCATGCTTGTGTGCTCGTATTCAGGCTGTGCGCACAATGCAATAGCGATAATAAATAACAGCTCCTATAATCAGATTCAGATCCACATCATTATTTCAACTAAAAGAACCATCCTTTTCTTTGCTACCAGAATCAGACATACTTACTGCTGTACTATGAAACACTAGCATTACTGACAATGCGCTAGAAAATTCATATGGATGAATCAACATATATGACATTTCCTACCATTGTGGGAAGAATTCCCAGTTCACATAAGACCATCCTTCCAAAAGCACCTGACACAACCATACAATTGCACACATATGCGCCATTTACTAGTCCCTCTCATCCCAAGTACAGGGTCATAAAACAAGACACACACCCAATCAGACAAGCTCCCCGGACGCAGGTGACAGGAATCAGCGCGCGAACACATACAAACACAGGCACATAAGTATGCACAAGCAAATGGTCGCGAGGGGAGGGCAGAAGGGGGGTTGATAGGAGAAGACGGCACTAACCTTAGCGGGCAAGGTTACGGAGGAGCTGCGGCCCCGAGTGGAAAGGGAGAGGGAGGAGGGTGCGATGGGGACAGAGACCATGGAGAGGGTCGCCATTTTTGCTCGCCTGTGGAGCCGCGCCGAGGGTGAGGGAGGCCTGTGCGTCTCGGATAGATAAGGTTGCGCAGGCAACTTCCGGGGACCTAGTGGGCCTTTACAGATATGCTAGTTTTGGACTCTACGAGGCCCAAGAGGTTCGATATTTCGGCCTCCATAAAGCCCAGAGCTTTGAAAGTCTTAAAGCGTCAGAGCTTTGCAAGTCTTAAAGCGTCTGTGTCAAAAAAAAAAAAAAAAAGTCTTAAAGCGTCATTCCTTTTTTTTTTTGAGGGACTAGCGTCATTCCTATGATGATCAATACCAACTTTATATAGATTATAGGTAGATATAAAAATATAGTAGTAGTACATGATTGCCGCTGATGTTTTCTCACGAAGAATATGAGCTCGTTCAACCTTTTTCCTGACGGTCCCTGAAAAGAGGCCGGACGATTTTATACGAACTAATAAATGTACCTATGCATCACAATCTCTACTCTCTTCTCTACACATAAAAAAGCTCTAATGTAATTATCTACCAGTGATATTAAATCATATCCCGACTCTATTTCGGCTCTCCTCTCTAGATCGTTTTGCGTTTAAAAGCAACGGATACAAAGTTCAGATTTAACATGAACTCCTTCCTATAAAAACTCGATCTAACATAAATTATTTCCACAACCGATTTCATCATATACTTAAAGTAACATATCATTATGATGTCTCTATACAAGGCACATGCATTTATCTAGTGAAATAAAAGATAGCAAACTTTCATCATGCAGTACAACTGCAACAAGAAAAAAGAGTGGCCAAAACGTTCACGAAATGGAGATGGGAAATTTTCCCCTACATGTCTATTTATACTCTCTTTCTGTTAAATTTAAGTTGTATTTTTTACTCTAATTTAAGAGTTGTAGTTTCTTAATTATTGGTGCACTAGAAAATTTACTATCGACCGGAAACAAGTGATGTTGAAATACTAAAAAAATTATTCTTGTTTAGATGCACCCAACTAAAGTTTAGCTAACTAAAATTTTAAAGTAAAACTTTAGCTAGCTAAAATTTTTCTAACGAAACTTTAGCTGAGGGTGTTTGGATGCTCTAGCCAATCGACTCAGTTAAATTTTAACTGGCTTTAGCTGGTTAAAATAGCTAAACCTAACTAAAGTTTAGCTACTCCTTTAGTTTGATTGTTACCTAACTAAAGTTGAGCTATCCTTTTAGTTTGATTGTTTGGATGCCTAGCAGCTAAATTTAGCCAGTTAAAGTTTAGCAGGTACATCCAAACATTGCAATTCTTCAAATATTAAAATCATGCATACAACTATAGGTCTCACATGTCAGTATTTCCATTTACGTGTAACCGGGTAAGTATTTCTCTGTTGCAGTTTTCTTTAGTATTCACCGTGTCATAAATTAAATTAACTTCAAGACTTATTGTTAGCCAAACTATTTACGTTGACTGACTTTTAGAGAAAACAACACTATTACTTATGAAAAATAGTATTACGAATAGCTCAAGCATCCAATCACCAACTGGTGCCTGAGTGTAACTGTGAGTCTGTGACGGACGAAGAAAGTTGCTTAGTATTAGATAGATCACATTAGTAGAAAAAAAAAAGATACCATTTTGAATACCCAACCCATTTCTAAAAAAAGTACTTTGAGATTAATATAAAGTGCAATACAGCGAGCGATACAACACGACCGATAACATAAATACTCATTCAGATAATAAGCATTCACAGTAGCACTGTTAACAACTGACATACAGATCAACAATGAACAGGAGACATGCAGATACAATGATGGCATCATCTGGTATTAGACAGCATTCAATTTTACATCTCTACGTATAGAATTGAATATGTATACGATATCAAGAAAACAAAAAGAAAGGTGAAAAAAAAATCCTAATACATTTTGAGCATCTAAATAAAGTATGTAGATGCTCTAAGACATCATTCGTATATTCTCTTCCTTTTCAGAATTGTTGGAACAACAGCAACAGATCCAATAAGGAACAGAACCACTAATGTCTTGAAGTCATACAACTCTCTAACTGATTTCAGATCGCCTAGGGCTCTACCAGCCTGCATGACAATGATATACAAAAATTATTAGCAGGAAAATGACTGAAAATGCTCAGCAAATATAATCAAGAAACAAGACTGTCAGGCTCCAAAGAAAGGTAAGATTCACTATTTCAATGGAATATATTGAGAAGATCGATTAAAGATGTTCACTGGAGTTACAGGGAAGCATAAATGGGTGAAGCTCACAGCCTCAGGTAGTTTCTAGGTCAAGCAAGTAGCCTTTTAGCTGTAAACATGGTAACTCCTCACTAAATATAGGCTTAGAGGTTGGGGGTGGCCAGTATGGATAGAGTCTAACAGGGTTCCTACTGGTTAATTGGAATTAATAACAGTTAAAGGTAAGGAGCCCCCAGGCCCAACCACCCGTGATGATGTTTGCTCATCCAGTTTCTGCTACACCCAGAAAACTTCAATGATATGTAGTACTATAATTTTGTTCGAGGCTTGAAGCCATCAGCAAAGACATGCTTAGGCAGTTCATGACATATGTTATCTTTCATCTTCATTCATCAAACTTGAGCATAAGAACAACGCCATACATTTAGAACCCTAAACAATGACACATATTTGGAACTCTTAATGCTTCAGCACCCAAGTCCATGTTTCAAGTGATTTCTTAACATATAACATGAAGTTTGGTTCAGATTGATGATTCAATATATGTAATCCAAAAAATGAGTCAAACAATCATACCAAATCTGTTGTTAAAGAAAAGATTACCTTTACAGTAATATAAGATGCTGGAATCAGACCAACTAGTGTTGCAGCAAAGAAAATATGGAAAGGTATGTCAACAATCGGTGACGCCATATTTATGAATGTATTGGGCAAAGTTGGAGTTATTCTCAGAAAAAGCATATAATTCAATAGCTTTTCTTTCCTCTTAGCAATCTGCAACAGAAACAATGGTATTTATTACGCAGTAGTACATGATTATGGGTCATTTTTATTATGAAATAAAGAAACAGCTGAACTTTGCGTTGCAGGAAGGATCTCAAGAAAATGTTAACCAGCAGGCATGGCAGAAGATACCTCTGACTGGAAATATCTCAGTTTTTCAGGCCACAACCAACTAACCAAGGGTCTGCCAATCAGCTTGGAGACAAAATAGCAAGAAGATCCACCGGCTGTGGCAGTGAAAACTACCAAAATGCCACCTTTTATCACTCCAAAAAGAGCCCCAGCAAGTAAAGACATGAATATTGTTCCAGGGATCATGAATGTTTGCATGAAGATGTATATTGAGCAATAACCCAATATAAAATTTGTTTGATAATCTCTCGCGTAAACAGCAAGATTGTCTCTGCAAATTTATAAAAACTTATTAGCAAGCAGAACAAATATGCCCTATTCCCAAACTATATCCACTAATTTCATTTCCACTATACAAAGATTGCAGACATGAAAATTACTCACTCTGCTCCAAATTGTAAGTCGTTTTGGCTTTCCTAGGTCCATAACTTTTGACATGCACCTAGATACATGCTATGTCTCTATAAAAGCATAGATGACTTAAAAAATTTCTTGTTATTATCCACCAATGGTAACAGAGTCTAAGTCTAGTAGAAAATCAACTAAAATAAATTGGCTATGTGTTTAGTGACACCTGCACTAAGATTCAAAGCTCTGGTAATTCTATGGTCAATAAACTAGTATAAGTAAAATGTTCAAACAGTAAAATAGCATCAGATACACTCAGCTTGTATCTTAGAACAGGACTGTAATTGAAACGCAGGAGGTTAGGAGCACACCTCAATGTGCTAGATTTTGGTGAATACTTGCAGTGTCTCTTAGGCACCTAATGAAATTGTTAAATTAGCCAAAACAAAACAAAATGAGTGTCTGTGTTGTTGTAACAACAAATGCAAAGTGAATAACTGAATGTACTATGGTTTGGTGAGTGGTTAGCTGGTTGTAACAGATATGCAAGGTCACATCCTAATACATCAGAACAAATGACCAATTGGTAGTTACAACCAATTTTCAGTGAGTTCTTGTCTTGTTAAATTAGTAATCCAGAACTGAGGGATAGGAGAGACAATCCTATAACTTAGTTGATGGCGATGGAGGACAAATGTCTATTCTGTACTGTGAAAGGTGAGTACAATGCATTGACAAACAACAAAAACTCAAATTGCTTGAATGTTCAGATTTACATTTCAAATAACTAAGTCAGGCTTAAATATCAATTTACAAGGTTTAATCGTGTTATCTTGATGGAAAACTACAAAATAACGTTAGCTCTTGAACCATATTAGATCCAGGATCTTATATTAGTGCCAGTAACTTTACAAGATTCAAATTTTTGTATCAGATACGCAACAAAGCATAAGGAAGTTGAACTGAACTTGGATAAAATGAAATTTTTACTTTATCTAACTAAATAGATAAGGGTACAGTAGTCCAAAAAGACTTGTAAATAGTTAATTTGGTACCACAACAGCATTGTCCAGTGCTTATATCTATACTAAATACTTCTATAGTTCTATAACATGTAAAACCCAACACAAATGTGGGTAGCATCATTCATCTTGTATGGATGATGGTAATTGGGAGCTTTGAAAAATTGACATGCAATATACTTGCAAACTTCCCCTGCTAATTAACCTGAGAAGAATTATAGTGGTATTGAGTACTGACTCCCGAGAGATAAAATTTACAGCAAGAAAGAAAGCCAGTCGCTGTCCACGACAATTACACTATGGAAATCTGTACAGCCAATGAGCTCCTAATCTTGCCTAATTCCTAAAGAGGTTTTGACTTAGAAAAAGTCTCACATTGTTGGAGCCGCTGCAAGATCAAATAGGAAAGCAGCCCTCCTTTATCCCCTTTCCTTCAAATTAGTAACCAACATATCTAATGTCCCTAAGAATTTCCTAAATTTGCATCTACTAAAACATGGCTTCAGTATTATTTGATTGACCGTGTGTGCTCATCTTCGATCTCAGGCATCACGAAATTTCACATCTCCATCAAGTTATTATGATGTTGAAGAACAGCCTAGTCCTCAGAAATCGGCATCCGAAATCACACCCAAACTAGCAATAGTGAATCAATAGGTACCATGCTTGCAGTACGATTCACACTACGCGTCTCAGATACGAAATAGCTTCGATCCAAATAAAAGGCCGATCGGGGAAACAAAGAGCAAGCGGGCAGGGATATGCTTACTTGAGAAGGCGGACGTCGGCGAGGCTGCGCGGGAGGCGCAGGATCTGCCCGAACTCGCCGCGCGGCGCGGTGAGGAAGACGCAGAAGATCCCGGCGGTGAAGAGCGCGAGCACGGCCGCGAACGCGAACGCCTCGGACCTCGTCAAAGCCGGGCGCGCCCCCGCGAGCTCCGGCTTTCCCTTCTTAGCGGCGGGGGAGTCGTCGCTGCCCGGGCCGGCGCCGGCGCCCGCCGCCTCGATGTCGCGGCGCGCGAACGGCATGGCCATGCCGGCGACGGCGGCCGCGGCGGCGGGGCGGGGCACGCGACGCGGAGGGAGCGCCTGCTACTGCTGCTGCTGCTGCTCACGCCGGGGCTACGAGGCATGTCTCGGGGGCGGCCTCATGGGGTGGCGGGCGACGACAACGAAGGCAGGAGGAGGTCGGAGGAGGCCGCTGGTGCGGTGCTATGTTCTGTGCCGCGTCGTGTTTTTTGTTCAGCTTTTTCGGTTTTTTTTTTTTTTTTTTCTTCTTTGGGTTGCCGTGTTTGATCCGGTGCGTCGATTGGTGAGTGTGGGATGCGTGTCTTTTGACCATTGACTTAGTTAAGGGCCGGACTTGGGCCGAGTTCTGTCCCGGGCCTTTGGTAACCAGAACTTGGACTCCTAGGCCGACAAGTACAGTATTTTTCTTTCTAATAATAAACTGACATATTTAATTCTCAAAAAAAAAACTGACATATTTGTCCATGGTTGCATCGCGATGTCTCATGGCGCCGCCGTTGCCTTTGGACTGCCTCCTGCACGTCTTTCTCCGCCTGGACCCAATCTCACTCGCCCGCTGCGCCACGGTTTCCAAGCACTGGCGCCGAGCCATCGTTGATGGCGCCTCCGAGATCCGCCGCCACCTGGCGGGCCACGCCGATCGCTGCCTTCTCTTGGGCCTCCACTACCGGGAGATGTTCCCGGGCGAGCTCGGCTTCTTCCGCCGCTCATCATGGCTGCCATCCGTCGGGCGGCACTGGTCGGACGACCTGCCTGTCCCTTCCTTCATGCCGACGACAGCGGAGACAAAGACGAAGCTGTACGCGCCTCTTGCTTGCGGCGACGGCCTCCTCCTCCTCTGCCGAGGCCTCCCGTCAGAGATGTCCGTGGTCAATCCTTTGACCGGTTTTCACACCTCCGTGCCCCGCCCTGGTGGTGAGCTCCTCAGTCATTGCCGCTACCGCTACCTCTTGCATTCCTGCCATGGCGGCGAGCTGGAGCCGAGGCCTAATTCTTTCCAGCTGCTAGCATATAATGTCGTTTCTAACCATAATGGCATGTTGGCCCTCCAAAACTACTGCTCGGAGACCGGTGTCTGGGGCCAGGTCTTTGAGCCCAAGGCTGAAGCAGGCTTCAGGTGCAACCATGGCGCCGCCCCGCTAGTGCGCGGGGGTGCCGTCTACTGGCTCTGCAAAGTGTCAAGTCACGCACCTGGAGAATTCGCCAACCGAACCACGCACACCATCGCTGTGGACATAGCCACCGGCCGAGCAAGGATGACGAGGTTGCCGAAGCATTGCTCGATGTCCGATCAAGATGTGTCGATCGGGAAAATGCTAATGCTGGCAACGTCGTATGAGGGCGACCGGCTGTCTCTCCTACAAAGAGAGAATGCAAGCTTGGTGGTATCGGTGTGGTTGTATGTCGGAGATGATTGTGGCGCAGGCGACGATGACCCGGAGAGGTGTTGGTTGTTGCAGCAGTATATCGACATTCGCAAACTCATCGAAGATGCAGGCTTGTCACGTTTCCGGCTAGATTGCAAAGATTGGTCGGTGCTGAATATCAGGTTGGAGTGGTTTTGCCCAAGGAGCCGCTGCGTGATTATGTGGATTCCTTACCTTGGATTACTTGTTCTTGATCTAGCGAGCAAGCAGATACGAAGGGCCGGAGGGGATAGCTATGGACACATGTGGCCATACGAGATAGACTTGACGCTTTTGCTTATCCTCCATTAAGCTGTTCTAGCGACCTTTTTTGAACTTTGTATTATTACACCTGAATAAAATCTTAGCAAACTTTTTTTTTTTGTGTAAGCCTTTTTTTTCTTGAAAATGAAGGCTGTTAAGTTGTTTTGCCTTGAAGAAAAGAAAACCTTTGCATGCGTCTGCACATTATAGCAAAACAAAATGCAGAAGAACTGTGCCTCATCATTGTATTAAAAACGAGACTCCTAAACAACGCAACTACGCAAGAACAACAGCGCTAGAGAAAAATAAATCTATTACACAGAACTTAGACAACCTAGGTGCTTCGCACCAGCTTGGAGCCTTGGATCCACAAACTCGGCATGCATCCAATTTTATCGTGGACTCGTGGTCTTTATCGTGGTCAGTATTAGTTGATAAAGTGTTGCATGCTCATCTCTGAAGAATCTAGAATTGACGCACCCTTTTCAAAGATGCCAGGCTACGAGCAAACAGACAGCAAAACCATGTTGGAGGACGACCGAGGTCATCACACGGTGGTCAGGTGTATATGCAGTGCTTGCAAGATTTGAAGTCACAGCTCCCCTGGGAGCCGGAACCCTCATCTTTATAGGCATAATTGCTTTGCAGCCTTAGCAGCGTTAACGTCCTGAATGCAGACAGACAGCATGCAAAACGTTTTCTGAACAAAGTTACGAAATATATAACTAACAGGATTACAACTGAATATAACTAACAGGATTACAACTGGATGCAGACTGTTGTACGTCAAAGGCCACTCTACGCACGTCCTGAAGATCATGTCATGCCCCTGACTGAACAAGCAAAAATGGCTAACAGTATTCCGTTGCAACATGTGAACACGTTTATTAGTAAGACTAAAAATTGGAAGTCTAATGCCAATGAAAGGGATGATCGATACGACAAAGCTGATATATGTAACCAAAACTAAGGTTTCAACACAATGCTCAGAGAGAGAGAGAGAGAGAGAGAGAGAGAGAGAGAGAGAGAGAGAGAGAGTAAATGTGTAATTGTTAAATTCATAACATCCGGATAGAGTATAGAGTATTTAATTGTTAAATTCATAACATCGATCCGGATAGAGTATTTACATGTGCATTATATTAGTAACCCTCGAGCACTGGTACTAATTGTTCTACTTGTATGTGTTTGATCAAACCTTCTCCTTAAACCCTTTTGGACAATGTTTGCAGGGAGACATCATGGATTAGCTAGCCACACTACAAGATGCCCGACCAAGAGACTGTGACATGTAACTGGTAATCACCTTGTTTTATTTTGAATGATCTGTCAGAATGTTCAACAGTAAGCACAGTGGTATTGGGCTTAGTTCTGTGGCCACGGCTAAAAACAGTAATCTTGAGGACCAGATCCTCGTCTTCACGTAGAACAACTAAATTACGAGGCAGAGTCACCGAACCATCTGCAGTACTAGCCATGGCTAGGCCCCAACGTTCACTGTCATATAACACCATCTCGTTTGAATCTTCAGTTGTGCAAGCCATAACGCTGCCGGAAAATTTTCGCGGCCCCCTCAGAATGTTGATACCAATAACAGCTTCCACAGCATAATGCACAGATCTATATGCCAACTCTAACGAACTCAGCCAGCTTGAAATCTGATTTTTCTTAGTCCACGGACCAAGAGGATAATCTTGAGTTTCCAAGGTCCTACTGAAGATTCTATCCATGTCTTGTTCTCTGTCCTTGATCTTTAAGTTGATCTCAAAATAAAAAACATCTGCCTCAAAGGCTCCTCGATTAGGCCCCGTCAAAGTTAGCATTTCATCCTACAAAGACAAAGGATCAAATTAAGTAACATAATGTCAACGACCAGTTTTGAAAATTTTCAGTTACTAATGCAAGGATGTTTTCGAACGCGTACAACTACTAATAAGTTCTATGCTCCTATTAACAGTCGTATGTTGTTACCCCTTAATACCTACCGGGAACTGATCACCTGGCAGTTGTCTCTGTCACGTTGGAAGAGGTAGATGCATTTGAAGTCTAGTTCATCTCTCATCAGCACGGTCCCATAGATACTGATAGGAAAACCAACGTCAGAGGCTAATATCTTGAGATGAATGACGTTCAGCGCGAGTTTCAGGTGGTCTAATTCAGAACTGAGGATCGTGTCAAGTGGCCGGGCAATTCGAGCCGTTGCTGTTAAGTCAAGAGAACGAAGCAACATATTATCTATCTATATAATATCGGTTACATAAACCAAGAAATCCCAAACCTGAGTGCCAATGCTTTAGAACTGTTAGTTGATTGATTGATGATCTCTACTTACACTCTTCGTCATGGTCGAACACGCTTGGTTCGCACGTTCGGTAGCAGAAGCCACGGCAGCAGCGGTAGTCCCGCCGCTCCGGGTCATACAGTGTGGCCTGTTCCTCGCGCACACGGAGAAGCAATGCCTTGGCCTTGGCCTTGGCCTCGTCTTCCCTCGACCACGTGCGACCCGGCGACGGCTTCAGCCGCTTCGCAGAATCCTCTGTTGTGTCGTCGTCGTCCTCCTCCTCCTCCTCCGCCGCCGCCGGGCGCTTGATCTGCCTCTCCCCGGCCACGTCTTCCATCGTCGTGCATGAGATTGAGAGGGGCTCAGCACCGGGATGGGTCGCGAGACGAACGTGCTCCTCCACCACCGCCACCTCCTCCTTGCGGCCTTCCGTTTGGTTTGCTCCAGTTGTCGTCCGGGGCGCCGGGGACGCGCGGCCTCCGCGGCCGGCCTTCCCAGGTTTGTCCATGGGATCGCTTAGCATGAACCAAAATATGCACTCTGCCGGGCCTGATTGACTGCTACGAAGCAGCGGAGACGAAAATATATAACTGCAGCGTGCGTGGGGATATATTTCGGATCCGATTCACATGAAATCAAATCCAGATGGCACTATTTGTCACATTTTAATTTCAATTTAAATTCAAATACGAATACAAAATAGATGTCTCAAATTTGGATCCACATTTGAATATCTACTTCATTGAGCTCCGAACGCAACCAAACAGGCACAAAGGGTACTCAACGCAAAATGGAACCCGACCGACCCCATGCTCACTCCGCCGCCTGTGTTCGACGAGGAGTCCTACAACCAGACCTTCAAGGAGCCGCTGGGAACCTCCAAGCGGGCCGCGCTTCGGGCGCTGTTCGCCGTCGATCTA
Source organism: Chrysopogon serrulatus (assembly GCA_015844335.1). Classification (NCBI taxonomy): domain Eukaryota; kingdom Viridiplantae; phylum Streptophyta; class Magnoliopsida; order Poales; family Poaceae; genus Chrysopogon; species Chrysopogon serrulatus. The sequence goes on along the minus strand of JADLZL010004450.1, from coordinate 226,216 downwards.
TCCGAGGTCGACCACGACCTCGAGGAGGCCTGCTAGGCGGCCGACGCACCCGTCGCTCTACCGTTGCTCATGAGTAACGAACGCATCCTCGTTTGGAACGTGCGCGGCCTTAATGCGCGCGCACGACGTAGCTCGGTCAGGGAATTTGTGACCCAGGAGCATGCTTCTCTGTTGTGCCTCCAAGAAACTAAGCTTCATGTAATACCCCAGTCTGTAATCAATGAAATGCTAGGGACCTCGTTTGACTACTTCTTCCTCCCGGCTGAGGGTGTGGCGGGGGGCGTACTTCTTGCCTGGCGTTCCGATGTCTGGGCCATCTCGAACGCATCAGCTCAGCGGTTCTCTGTCACTGCCGAGGTGGCCGCTGTTGCTGCACCATCGTCGCGTTGGTGGATCACTGTTGTCTACGGCCCCCAAGCTGACGAGGACAAGGAGGCCTTCCTGCAGTCCCTGGCTGAGGTGCGGCAGACATGTCCCGGCCCATGGATGATTTGTGGCGACTTCAACATGATTTACCTGTCCGCCGATAAAAACAACAATCACCTCAGTAGGAGATGCATGAGTCGCTTCAGGAGGTTCATCACTCGCATGGCGCTCGAGGATGTGCACATGTCAGGACGTCGATTCACTTGGTCCAACCGGCAAGCAACTCCGACGCTGGTGAGGTTGGACAGGGTATTGGTTTCGGTCGAGTGGCTCCAGCTGTTCCCAAACCACCGCCTCTACTCACTCTCGTCCGATATCTCTGACCACTGCCCACTTGTGCTTGACACTAATACGGTCACCTGGGCAAGAAGCAGGTTTCGCTTTGAGTCCTTCTGGACGAAAATGCCGGACTTCCTTCAGGTCGTTGCGTTCGCATGGTCGCCTTCCCTTGTTCACGCTGACCCTTTCCGTCAGTTGGACTATAAGTTCCGCAATGTTGCAAAAACTCTGAAGAGCTGGAGCTCTAGGCGAGTGGGTAGCATCAGGTTTCAGCTGGCGCTGGCACGTGAAGTCATTTACAGGCTGGACTTGGCTGAGGAGTCGCGCGTCCTCTCCTCTGAAGAGCACCTCCTGCGCAACGAGCTGAAGGTCAAATGCCTCGGACTGGCATCCCTGAGTAGGACCATTGCCCGGCAGAGGGCCAGGGTCAAGTTCCTCGCGGAGGGTGACGCCAGTACAAAGTTTTTCCACCTCCAGGCATGCCATCGGAGGCGGAAAAACACCTTGCACTCGATCGGGGTTGGTCACGACGTCTTGCTGAGCAATGAAGACATGGAGGCTGCCCTCTTCTCGCACTATGATGAGCTCATCGGCACGGCTTTTGAGCGTTCCTCAACCTTGAATTGGGAACAGCTGGGCCTGCCTACCGGAGACCTGGGGCTGCTGGACACCATGTTCACCGAACAAGAGGTCGCCAGCGCTGTTGCTAGCCTGCCTTCGGATCGGGCGCCTGGCCCAGACGGCTTCACGGGGCTATTCTACAAGAAGGCATGGCCCATCATCAAGGGAGACATCATGAACGCAATAATAGCCTTCTGGTCGCTGGACTGTCGCAGCTTGCACTTGGTCAACGAGGCCTACATGATATTACTGCGCAAGAAGGAACAACCGGAGGAGATCAGAGACTACAGACCGATAAGCCTGATTCACAGCTTCGGCAAACTCATCGCCAAATTGCTGGCGAACCGGCTGGCTAAACACCTGGGCACGCTCGTGAAGCCCAACCAGAGTGCCTTCATCGGGGGAAGGAGCATCCATGACAACTTCCGGGCTGTGCAGCTCACTTGCAGGTTGCTGCATAGCGCCGGTGCTCCAACAGCTCTGGTCAAGCTTGACATCGCCAAGGCCTTCGACACGGTGGCATGGGTTTTCCTCCTTGAATTGCTGCAGTCGCTGGGATTCAGCCAACGGTGGAGGGATTGGATCTCCGCGCTGCTCGCCTCGGCGTCTACCAAAATCTTGCTAAACGGACGCCCGGGCAGCCGCATCCACCACGCTAGGGGCCTTCGGCAAGGAGACCCCCTCTCACCGATGCTTTTCGTCCTAGTCATGGAAGCAATCAACGTGATGATCAGCTTCGCCGACGAGCATGGTTACCTGGAACCCCTTCACCCCAAGGCATCGCCCTGTCGGACATCCCTGTATGCCGATGACATGGTAATCTTCATCACCCCGGTCCCCGGTGACATCTTGGTGTTGCGGGAGTTGCTCTTGGTCTTCGGGAACGCCTCCGGTCTCTTCACCAACTGGGCTAAGTCAGTGGCCACGCCGATCCGCTGCCAGCCGCAGCATTACCAGCTGCTGCAGGAGTCCCTCGGTTGTGTAGTGGCTGATTTTCCATCCAAATACTTGGGAATCCCCCTCACCATTGCTTCGAGGCTGTCGCACAACGAGGAACAACCGATCATCGACGCTATTGCCAGAAGAATCCCGGCGTGGAAGGGACGCCTGCTCAACCTGGCTGGACGAACAACCCTGGCAACGAGCACGTTGTCAACCATCCCGAACCACGTGGCTCTGGCCGTCGCCCTATCGCCCTGGGCTATCAGAGAGATTGACAAGAGGAGGCGGGCGTTCCTTTGGTCCGGAACTGATTCGGTCACCACCAAAAAATCCCACGTGAACTTGGAGGGCTGGGCCTTCTTGACTGCGCCGTTCCAACCCTTATGAAAGACAACCCTTCCGAAAATCAACCCTCCAAAATTTTAGCTCCCACAGCCCAAGGACCGGATGCTGGAGGCGGTGTTCTGTGCAGCCACCGAGTCGGCAATTGGGGACGGCAGGTTATATTCTTACCGCCTGGCTTCCGAACGCATTTTGGCGTGGCGTGGCGCCAAACGTCTTTGTCGGCCGTGGATGCACGGAGGGAGAAGGGCGGCTGGTTTTAACGCCATTCCGGGCAATGCCTGGGTGCGCGACATCACAGGACCTCTATCGGCAACTGCTGTTACCGAATACTTCCGCCTTTGGGACATCGTGCAGGAGACTCAGCTGACGGACTCACCGGACCGGCTGCTCTGGAGGTGGGACGTCAGCTCTACTTACTCCGCCTCATCGGCCTACAGGGCGCTCTTCATCGGCGCCGCCAGACCCCTGGGGGCCAAGGAGCTCTGGAAGGTCTCCGCCCCTCCGAGAGTCAAGCACTTCTTCTGGATCGCGTTGCACAAACGCTCCTGGACCACTGCGCGTCGGTTCCGCCATGGGTTGCAAGACTCGCCGGTTTGCATTCTCTGCGGTGCGCAGGACGAAGAGATCGACCACATTCTGCTGTCGTGTGCCTTCAGTGCGTCGACTTGGGTGGCTGCCTTAGGCGTCGTTGGGCTGGCAGGAGCTTACGCCCCCGCTGCCTCCTTCTGGGAATGGTGGATCTCAGCAAGGAAGATGGTCCCAAAGACGGCGCGACGTGGATTCGACTCCCTGGTCCTCCTCGTAGGATGGGTGCTGTGGAAAGAGAGGAATGCAAGAACCTTCGAGGCGGTGTCCAGGACCTCACAGCTGGTCGACGCAGCCATGGACGAGGCCAAGCTCTGGTTTGCTGCCGGGTTTCGACAGATCGGCCTGTTGCTTCCGTTCCTGGGTGCCGCCCAGGGTCGCACAACCCTTCATCCATGTAGTCGTTCCTCACCTTGCCTTACCTTCTTCTGTGTTTGTGCTTGTTAGTTATGCGTAACCGCGTTAAGCATGTTTACCGCGGTTATTTGTAACTAACCGTAACTCTGCTTCTTCTTAATGAAACACGTGTCACAACGACACGTTCGCGAAAAAAAAATATCTACTTCATTTTAAAGATAATATAGATAACATATATGTTAGTAAATATTTCTATAATTAAACATACAATAAATAAATAAAAGTGTATATAAATATTTTTATACAGGTGAATATTACCTATAAAAAATTCTAAAATGTATTAAAAATTGAAGTGCTTAAAACAGAATTTAACATTATATCTCATGATTATCATAAACATAAGTTTTAAAATTATCATAAAGTAAACCTAACCTTTATGGTTGCCTAGTTTTACAGATGATTTTTAAAAAGATTAAATGAGTTATATTAAAATAATTATTTACACTTTTAGCATCAAAATAATTATTTACATTGTTAATTAGTCACAACTCAAAAATATAAGTTCTAGATGGTTCTTTGTTCTTCCTGGATATAGGTGATGTTGGATATTTCACATTTTTTCGAATGGATGCTCGTCCATCACGTACACCGCGTTCTTGCTGGACTCCTACTCCTGCTTCACATGCTAGGATTTTACCGAATTGTATATGTTGCCAACATTTTTTCACATACAATTCGGAAAAACCATTTTTCAATTTAAAATAATAGTTATAGAATTATAACCTAATTCGATATCCATGTCCTAAATAACATAATAAATTTAGACATAAAAGAGACACTACTACAGAAAACTTAACCGAGGCGGTTATTTTTTGTTAACCGAGGCGGTTTTTCTAACCGCCTCGAAGATAAGGTCACGGTTAATCGTGGCCTTAACCGAGGCGGTTAGAAAACTGCCTCGGTTAAAAAAAGATTTACCGAGGCGGTTTTCTTATAAAAACCGCCTCGGTTAATCAAATAAAAAAAAAAAAAAAGATCCGCCCGAGCCATCCTTCTTGCCATCGAGGCAGATCTGGGCCGCCTCCACCTTGACTCGCCGGGAGGCCTCAACGCCTTACCCAAAGCCGGGACCCCGCACCGGTCACCGGATCAACCTGGCCACCGGATCCATCCACCGGCCGCGGATCCGGCACTTATCTGCCGGTGCTCCTCACCGCCGACGGCAAGCAAGTCGATGGAGAGAGGGCCACCGTGCACGAACGAGGGCGGCGCCACCAGCTGCACGTCCCTCCCCGTGAAGCCAGATCCGGCTTCCCCGCCGTCGTGCCGGATCCGGATCCGGCCCCCACGCGACGGGAGGAGGACGCGCCGCCTTCATTTGCCCCACTCCAGCAACAACGGCGCGCCGCTCGTCTGTTGCCCCACCGCCGACGCCGCCGCAGCTGCTGCGCGTACGCGAGCAGCAGCGCCCGGCGGCCTGCTCCAGCTGCCGGCCTGCCTCGGCGCCGACGCCTTGGCGCGCGCGGCCGCCGTGGACGACGACGACGCGACACGGCTGATGACGGGACGGCGCCGGCGCGGCAGCTCCTCGTAGGTGGACACGATCACCTTCGTCGCGTCATCCATGAGCGGCGCAGGCACGCCGGACGCCACCCACGTCGTCTTTTCTGAACGTTTTGACGTGGATGTGCGAGGTTGCAAATATAGGCGGAATTGAAATCGGTTTAATAACGACCGCGCGCGCTCGGCCTACGCGCATTTGTGGCTGGAAATGGCGAGGCGCTACGGATACGGGGAGGGGAGTCAGGGCCGCGGGTAGGCCGGTTCCTGGCGCATGCATGGCAGGGGAGAGGATGAGTTAGGGTTTGGTGGTGTTGCAATATATAGTAGGAGCCCGTTAATGGGGGAGATGGACCGTGTTCAGGCCTAGTATTAACCGAGGCGGTCTTTATAAGAAAACCACCTCCATTAATGTATTTACCGAGGCGGTTGTATTATAAAAAAACCGCCTCGGTTAATCTCGAATAACCGAGGCGGTTTTCTTATAATAACCGCCTTGGTTAATCAATTAATGGAGGCGGTTGTATTACAACAACCGCCTCGGTTAATAGAAATTAACCGAGGCGGTTTTTTATGACAACCCGCCTCGGTTAATATATTAACCGAGGCGGTTCTTGTGCCGACGGCATTGCCTTGGTTGGAATCGATTAACCGAGGCGGTTTTCTTACAAAACCGCCTCCGAGACCAATTTTGAAGTGCCTTGCAAAATCTTTTTTGTAGTAGTGAGAGGCTTATAATTTTGTAGTAACCCAACCAAAATGAAAGCAAAACCCCTAGAAAATCAATTTCAAAATTTTTATAAATAAAATTTTTATTTAGTAAAATTGGCAACACCTTAACTAAATAAAAAGGAGTGATTTTATATTCTTATCTATTTTTCCTTCCATTTTGTTAAATTGCTCTTAACTTAGTTAAAAAATTTTAATAAAAAGGAGTGATTTTAATAATTTTCTACTCTATTTTAAAAATAATAAGTTTCAAATTTTAGTTTTGAATTTGGATGACCACACGTTGGGTCCATATCAACACACATTCAGGATGCCACATGGGCACAACTCTTCGCCCTTTGGATGTCTACTAAGACCTCAACAGAGATCAACGACTGAAATAATACAGTTTTTAAGTATGAGAATCAACATAACACATCTTGACAAGTTTAAGAACTACAAGTTGCACTTTGTGACTACACGAGAATCAACATGACATACCTTGACAATTTTGAGAATCAAAACAATATATTTTGTGAGTATAATAAGTACCGATATGATACACTTACACAAGTTTGATGATGGGCCATATATACTTTAGTACTTTACTAAAAACAAGTGTCATAGATGTGCTCAGCTCGAGGCGCGGGTGCATATGAGGTTTATCGCAAAAGAAAAATAGTAGCCTATACATCAGCTGACTGTAGTAACACGTAGTAATAAAAAAAAATACTCGCCCATGTACGAGGAATAGACGAATAGTTTTTTTATATGCAAAAAGACGCTCCGAAGAGTGCATCATAATTCATATATGACAAGAAAAAACAAGACTAATATAAAAGATGAACAATTAGATGGGGGTGTTTGGCTGGTGGAGTGGTAGAATAAGCCGGCTGATAAGACAAGCCGGCTATTTTGACGTGAGAGAAAAATACTGTTTAAATAGCTGATAAGCCTGGCTGATGAGACAAGTGAACACGACCGACGTAAAATGGTATCCAATGTATGAGAAATAGTTAATGAGGGTATCCATCCTTTTGTTGGAAAAAACAGATTGCACGATTTCAATAGAATTACGTGATGTATCGACCGTACGTATCAAACTAGACCTGCCATCATCATGTATGGTTAGCCATTCAAGGGAAAATAGGGTGACATGTACTCCGCGTATTCTTTTTACCCCTAGCTCTTTAATTAGCTATTTTAATATATAGTAAAAAAAACGTCCCTAAATAATTGTCGCCGTAGGATGCGTGCCATAAGTTTGACCTGATTTATAGAAAATACGTGTAATATTTATATCTCTAAATAATTTTGTTAAAAAACTAGATCCAAAGATCTTTCCGATGATACTAATTATGAAACTAATCGATGATATTTATTATTTATTAAAATTGCCGGTATTTCTTTCTCGGAAAACGAAACGACACTTATTTAGGGACGGAGGGAGTAACTTTGCTTATCGGAAGAGAGGATCAGTCAAAACTGACATGGATGAAGTGACATTTGTATTACGTTAAAGAATATCAATCAGCAACCAATACTGACCGCATCCTGATCTAACATATACTGCTAGTATCACCTTTCTTGCACGAGGCGTTCTCTCTAATCCTCTTGACTCGCCGAAGAAACGTCCTTACCCAAAGCCGGACGCAGCACCGCAACCTGGAGCACCAATTTCTCCCGATCCGCCTCATCTGCCACCCAAACACACAAGTGAAATCAATCCCTGCACCGGCATGCGTACGTGCACGAACGTGGAAACCAAACAGCTATCTCAAATCCGTCCCATCTACTTACAGCGGCGCCGGCGCCGGCGCCGTCACCGCCGGCGACGGGATGACCCGCCTTCCATTTGCCCCACTCCAGCAACAACGGCGCGCCGCTCGTCTGTTGCCCCCGCGCCGACGCCGCCGCAGCTGCTGCGCGTACGCGAGCAGCAGCGCCCGGCGGCTGTAGCTGCCGGCCTGCCTCGGCGCCGACGATTTGGCGCGCGCGGCTGCCGTGGACGACGGCGCGACACGGTTGACGATTGGACGGCGCCGGCGCGGCAGCTCCTCGTAGGTGGACACGATCACCTTCGTCGCGTCATCCATGAGCGGCGCAGGCACTGATGTCATCCGCGTTGTCTTTTTCTGATGATCGTCTTGATGTGGATGTGCGAGGTTGCAAATATAGGCGGAATTGAAATCGGTTAATAACGACCGCGCGCGCTCGGTCGACGCGCATTTGTGGCTGGAAACGGCGAGGCGCTACGGATGCGGAGTCGGGGCCGCGGGCCGGCCGGTTCCTGGCGCATGCATGGCATGGGATCGATTGATTGGCTGCCGTGTCGGCCATGCGACATCGTACGCTTGCGTTGCGAGAGTTCAGCTCGGGTCGATGTCACCGTACCAGAGACACGGAAGAGGTCTTTTTTTTTTTCGACTGGCACTGAAGATGTCCGACCTGTTAACTTTACTGAATCTCTCCTCGCAACGGAAGCCGCCGCATGCAAGTTAGTAAGTTACTAATACGAAAGGGACGTGCAAGTCAAGTAACGGGGGGATGGGTTTTTTGAAGAATTGTTATGGGATGCTTTGACTAGCGTGGTTGAAAACATAGGATCTCTTGAATGGTTCATCGAAGGACAGTATTACGTACTGAAACCACCACCGGGTCAGACCCACAGCTTTACCCATGGTTTAGTTGTCGGGAAGGAGGGCGCCATCGGTTGACATCACTGCATACCATCATTAGCTTTTCAGCTAGACCCGGTATTTATTTAGTGCCTCATCAGTTTGTCACGTTATCGACAAAAGGAACGATTCAGAAACCAGACGAAATGCAGAGGTCGTGCACTAGGAAATGTTCAGGTAGTAGTATTGGCAGCGCAATGCACCGAAAATGCAACACTGATTTTATCTCAAGAACGTGCCATTGCAACCCAAATTTCTGACAGTGAGAAGTGGCCTGAAGTGGGTCTGGAGCTTATCGACGCCTTGACCATCGCTGGAGCCACCGCTGTGAACAAAGTCCAGCTAAGATCGGGAATAAACATATGCTAATTGAGGTAAACGACATATAGTACGTACGTACCATCATTATTCATTCACAGGAGGGGAAAGAGCTGGCTCTGACAGGAACGTCACAGGAATAAACAACTCCAGGGAGCCGATGCACTCGCCACGTGCGGCCACCTCAGCGCTAGCCGCCACCCGCATCGCCAGAGCTCTCGCTCACAGGTCACAACAGACGGTGGTGGTGCGCCGGGTGGGGGGGAGGGAGGGAGGCGTGCGTTGGCGCGAACGTGACGCTCGCGCATCGCGCCAGCATCGCCGTTCAGACGCCTCCGCATGCTGGTGCAGTGCAGGTGGGAACGACGAACACATGCGCGTCGCCGTCGGGCACGTAAACAAACGCAAGTGTACGTAGGGGCCACGCCGTGGGGCGCGTCGCCGTTCAATTCGGTTCATCATCAGGCGGTCGTCTTCTCTCGCTCGCACAAAGCACAGCCAGCGATAGGTCCGTTACTCCGTTTAAAATGAGTGAATTCGTTTCCAGATCATTGCGAATTCATGTGGTTATGTTAAATTTATTTCTGTGTTTCCAATGAGCGTTGAGTTTAATTAGAGCCTTTTCACCGTAATTAATTTTTTTCTCACAAGATTATGTGAGGTTAGCACAATCCCAGCAGGCCCCAAGTCCAATTAACTCAACCAAAAATAACCAGCAAAACGAAACTCTGATAGGGTACTTAACTACTTAGCACAATCCCCACGTGCTGTTTTCCGATCCAAAGGCTTAGGTCCTGGAGTAGCCGGTAGCGGCTGCTATGCTATCGCAGTCCTTGCGGCCGGAGCCAGCAGCCCCTTCCAAATTTTCTTGCCTGCCTCACCGGCAACCGCCGCCGACCGCCGCGCGCCGTGCGCGCCACAGCCGTTGACAGCTCGGAGGATCAGGCCGCGGCCCCGTTCACACGCTCCCGCCCACACTGACCTCACATCCACGCCAACGCCAGCCATTTACTCTGCGTTCTCCCACTGACGCCCGGGCCCCACGCGGGTCCGACCCGACCCCTTCTTTACCGCACCACACCACCCTTCGTCGTCGCAGTCAACCCGCGTCCCGCCAGCCCTCCGCCACTTCCTTAAACCCACCCATGGAACAGCCACCCGCTAGCCTCCACGTCACTTCCACTGGGCCCCGCGTAACTGTAGGCCAACCTGGCATAGACCCAGCAAGCGTGTTCAGCCTGTTGTGTATCGTGAAGGGAGATTTCACTTCCCACCACGACGCCACGGCGCACGCCACACCCTTCTTCCCGCAAGCAGCCGAGCTCCTCCCCCAAATCTTCCCCGATGCTGCGGCGCAACAGCGGCTGCGAAATCGAGTCCGAATTCCGACGCGCTCCCATGGAGCTCAGGTTCTAGGCGTGGGCTGCGCTCCTCGTATGGATCCAGATGTTCTCGTGGGGCCGTAAGCAGTCGTCCTCCTCCTCCTCCGGCTCGCCCTCGTCGTCCTCCTCCTCCGGCCGCCGCCGCGGCGGGGGGCGGACGCGCCTCCATGGACTCCAGCAGCCGCGGCGGCGGCGGGAGTGGGAGTGGGGAGCGGGAGCCGCGGACGGAGCCCGCGGCTGGTTCGCCGCAACGCGGTGAAGCGCATCGAGTACGAGGCGGGCGCGGGGGCGCCCGCGTCGGTGGGCGCGACCACGTCGTGGTCGTCCTCGTCCTCCGCGGAGCAGCAGCGTTCGCCGGGGCTCCGGCCCTCGCGCTCGCTAGACCTTGCTCCCGGCACGGACCTCCGCATCAGCGGGAGCGTGGAGGGGAGGTCGACGAGCTCTGCCGCAGCCTGGGGCTCTCGGGGCCCGAGGATTTCGCCGTCCCCGTCGCCGCCTGGGAGGCGCGCAAGTCGCGGTCTAACTCCGACCTTCTCCCACGCTCCCGCCTCGACCCGTCCACACCCGCCGACGAACCCTCGCCAATCGCGCGCGCGGTCTCCGCGCCCGATGTTCCGCCGACTCTCTCCGTCCCTGCCCCCATTCCTGAGGAGTCACTCCACTCTTCGTCCGCTTCCACCGCCACCGACTCGGCGGAGGAGCCTGCCGTTGCGGCGGCCGAGGAGTCACCCAAGGCTGCTCCTGCCGTTGCTGTTGTGGCTCCCGTCGGGGGTTTGCCCCTGCCTTCGCCGAGGAGGGGAGGCGGGGAGGTAGGGATACGGGGTGCACGGCCGCCTTTACTCTCCCCGCCTCCGCCAATTGGTGCACTCGCTCCTCCGCCGGTGAGGAGGTCCTTCGTTGACGATGACATGACTGGGTCCGCTTGGGACATTGTGCAGTCGTTTGCTCCCAGGGAACAGGAAGAACGTGTGGACACTCGTTGCAATTCGGACACAGAGGAAGAGAATGAGGTTGAGGATGGGGTGGCAGCGGTGGAGGGCGAGCTGAAAGGGTTGAGGATAGGGGAGACCTTCGAGGGGTTCACTGGAACGTCTTCATTGTCGACGACGAATGATGATGACGCGTCCAGTACAACCACGGAGGCCATGTTCATCATATCACCAAATGGCAAGTTCAAGCGCAAGATCAAGTCATGGATGCGTGGTGCTCTTCTGGGAAGTGGCTCATTTGGGATGGTGTACGAAGGGATCAGCGAGTAAGTGCCAGTGCTTTTGAATAATATTACTGTGAGCTTATTTTGTTTGCGTAGTTACTTTGTTAGTCATCAGTCACTGCAAAATATATGGCAGCCTTTGGTCTAATAGAGGCATGTTTTATAAGTTGTCCTGTTATATAGACATAGTCCAAATAGCCCCTTGTAATAAGCTTGAACAGCTCTTTCATTGGTGCCTGGGTTTTCTTCCAGTAATGATTTAGGTAGTGAACAAGATGTTATATTTTTGCACTTATTTATATTGAATTAAACTAAAGTTTCATAGCTCATCAAGGAAATTGGAATGTGAGTTACAAAATTTCCACATTGTTGAACAGATATCTTTTACATAGAGAGCACACTTCAAACTAACACCTTTTGAACAAACACACAAAGGTGTGATTAACAAAAGATTCTTTAGTAACCCCTTTTATTTGCAAAGCACGAAGAATGCACTGACCAACATATTATAATAGGCAGAGTGTTGCCCTTTGGTCTGTCCTGTCTCATCAGTCACTACTCACCACATTTGTCATATGTTGGTTTATTATTTTTTCTGAACAAATGCCGATAGTGCTATTTATAATTTGCATGTTTTTTCATAGTTGTGAGCTTATGGCACCATTGGATTTGTATGGTAACAATTATTCTCACAACAGACCTTTATCTATCAATTTCCAACTCTTTGCCATGAGTAGCCTGGTAATGCTCTAGTAAACTTCATGGTAACTTGTCCTGAAAAGGATCTTTGTAGTTGGAAATCTCAACCTTTTAAAGATGCAGTAACTGATTATCAATAAATGCAATTCATGGGATCAGGTGATCCTTTGCTTGTGTGTGTTTCTCTTCTTAATGAAATGATACACAGTTCTCTTGCATGTTTGAGAAAAAAATATTGATAAATGGATGATTTTCTTTCACGAGAATACTTTACAAATTGAATGCTTGATTCAGCTCAAAAAGATTCTTAGGAGTGACATTGAGAACATCTTTCACCTGAATACCTGGTTATAGAACACCACTTGGAATAGTGTAAAGTTTGCTCTTCCTTTTGTTGCTTCATTAGAAAATATTTTAAACTTACGCCAATGAATCTGCAGTGAGGGTGCGTTTTTTGCTGTGAAGGAAGTATCTTTGCTTGACCAAGGAAGTAATGCACAACAATCTATTGCTGCACTTGAGCAGGTTATAGCTGCTGATTAATCTTGTAATATCATCTGTTGTTGGTTAGGCTACATTTGTCGCTAGTTGCCAGCTCTAATTCTGTGCTTTGTATTTTCAGGAAATTGCACTCCTCAGTCAGTTTGAACATGAAAATATAGTCCAGTATTATGGAACTGACAAGGTACTGTGCTGTTCTTTTAATATTGCCTGTTTATTCATTTAGTTAAGCGATGATTGAATTTAGCAGGTTATTATGCCATTTGCACCCTCTTTTATATGCATATCTTACTGATATTGATGAACTCATGTGATCTGTTTATGTTTCAATGCAGCAAGAATCCACACTCTTTATTTTTATTGAGCTTGTCACACAAGGATCTCTTTCATCCCTCTATCAAAAGTATAAACTACGAGAGTCACAAGTCTCTGCATACACAAGGCAGATTCTTAATGGATTGGTTTACCTCCATGAGAGAAATGTGGTCCACAGGTACAAAGCTGCCCATAATAATCTAATATTTTATGGGGATAATTTAATGTTTTCAATGCTGTTGTGCTAACAGCTTGTTTTCTAAATCTTATGTCCAACAAAGAGTAACGTGAGGGAGGCAAAGATGTTTCTTTGGCCCATGTGTTATTTTTCTGTTAATTGCATATTCAGGGAAACAAATCTATTTTCCCATCTCTACTTCAAGAACTACCTATTGCCCTGGTCCACCTTTTTATGAGTGTGCCATGCAGTCATACACCGTAGAGTCATGAAGGTTTCATAAATAAATAAAGCTGTTCATCCTGGATGATTCTAAAAATTGATACTGATAATTGTGAAATATCTTAATGGTGTTCATTACTTTTGTGGGGCATGGATATGTCTGCATGATCCTTCCATTCGACTCAGTAATTTCTTCAGCTGAAACAGTTGCTTCATATGCAGAGATATCAAATGCGCCAATATATTGGTGCATGCAAATGGATCTGTAAAACTTGCAGATTTTGGATTGGCAAAGGAGGTTAGGCTTCGTCTTTCTGCTCATTATTTCCATCTTCTCAGTGTCAAATTGTCTTATGGTTGTAGTTTTCTTGTTCAAGTTTCAGATGTCAAAGATTAATATGTTAAGGTCATGCAAAGGAAGTGTTTACTGGATGGCACCTGAGGTAAAAGTTACAATTTAACATTCTGAGTGGCATTTTTGCAAGCAAGAAACCAATGGAAAATCTTAACTTTATTACTACTTTTGTCTGATTACCATTCTTTGTATTGAAAACTATCTATTTTGATGTTATTTTTCACAAGATAATACTTGTGTATCTCTTGTCTGGAACATACTTACCTTCTCATTTCCAGGTTATTAATCCTAAAAAGATGTATGGGCCTTCAGCTGATATATGGAGCCTTGGCTGCACCGTGTTGGAAATGCTAACCCGGCAAATACCATTTCCTAATGTTGAGTGGGTATGTCATGTTTTGATTTTCCATATTACCATTAAGTAACATTGATTTACTCATACCTTTCAAATATCTGCATGTTAAGATGTTTACTGTATTGGCCTTATCTAATGTCTAGAATGTTGAACATTTGGTTGAGAAGAGTCTAGAAGCTATGGTGAAGGGAAAAAATATTCGTCTATTAGACTCTGCAATAAATTAACACTAGAATGCCAAAAGTTTCCTCTTTTTTCTGTCTTTTAAGGACCTTTTTTTTTTTGTCAAGTCCATTGGGAAAGTCATTGTTTGTTTTCCTTGCAAGCTTGTACCTGTTGAATTCTAACGAAGATAGACTTGCATCTGTTTCAGTCAAATCTTTTCCTTGATTTGATCACTTTGTGTGAGAATATAGCGCCTTTACTAGTGCATGAGATCATTATATTATATATAATATGCTTCTCCCTTGAAGCTGTAACCTAATTTGCTCAGTATTGGTCACCATGTCTCTATAATATGCTTTGTTACTTGTAGACAAATGCTTTCTTCATGATTGGAAGAGGGGAACAGCCTACTATTCCCAACACTCTGTCGAAGGAGGCACAAGATTTCATTGGCCAGTGTGTAAGAGTTGATCCTGAGAGCCGACCTTCTGCATCACAACTTTTGGAGCACCCATTTGTTAACAAACCACTGCGAGCTTCATTTGAATCTTCATCTCCCCCAGCCATCTGATTATAGTATTGATATAGTGGGGTGGTTCTCGTTGTGAGGCCAATGCTCAGGTCAGGTGTTGGTAAGTTTCTCCCCCCTTGTACAAGGGGAATGATCAAGCTTCCAAACACTCAGCTTTTAAGGCTGACACTGATGAGCATCTATGCTTTGCAGATCTTTATGATTTACACTACTGGTTCCAGAATGGAATTATTTGGGCTTGTTTAGGGTTAGTTTAGTATCTGTAGTACGTAGGGTTGGTGGGCAGCATTGGCTCTGTGTTTTTGTATTCTTTGGGTGTTCATTAGGCAAAGGGTTTTCTTCCTGGTTATCACGTAGATTTGTGTACACTTGTAGGTAGAAGGGTTGCAATTGCCTCTGGTGTAGGGTTTAGCCGATGTTTTGTGAATTTTTGACATCACCATTCTTTACTTAATAGTTTGTTGCTCGAAAAGCATCTAGAGCATTGAATAGTATTGTGTTCCTGTTTTTCTTCGCATAGGAAACTTTTTTCCTGATGTTACATGAACTCATCATTACCATAACAAACTCGCAATGGTTCAGGAATATGGACGCACCATCGTATGATGGATGGCTGCTTGTATCCTCGGCTTGGTTCGGGTGTCGTGTCTCTGTATATATGTCGACGCGGGGATCATCTTGCAGACCAACCTCTTGTACACAGAGCTCCCCGATGTCGGTGTGGTCAGATGCATTGGGTGTGGCCGTGTGGGTGCAGTGGTAGAGGCGAGCGCGATAATGGAGATGTCGAGTAGCCGAGGCGTGTGGTGGGTGCAGTGGTAGAGGCCGCACTAGACAAGGCCGGTGGCAGTGCTCGGCCATGCTGTGCGACGGCAGAGGTGATAGGCGAGGTGGGCGGTGCGGGGCAACAAGAGCGGCGTAGGAAGTCAAGGATCGGATAGCTGCGGACTGTTTGGGGCCGGTTCGGTTTTGCTGGCAAAGGAGGCACTGGCCTGAACGGCGCCACTCTCGCGTGTGGTCAGCGCCTGGCAGCAGAGGACCCAGGCAGCGAGTAGTGGCCCCACTGTCACTTGTTATCTTGTCAGCAAAAACCACCGTCAAAACCAGTTCGATGGCCAGGTATAGATTAGGTAGTTCAATGAGAAAAAAGGTTTCTGATTTTAGAGTTGGATGGCCAAAATCAAACTCCGGCTTTAGTTGAATGGTTAAAATTGGGGGCAATGCTATGGTATATATTTTACTTGCATGAAGCAATATCTCAAATGAATCTAAGCCATTGATTTTCTAAATTTTTTGTATTAATAAATAGATTTTTCAAAGAACAGAAAAAAGGAAATAATGTAAATGGCCTCACACGGAAGACAAGCACGAGCGCCTTCCTTTTGTGTAGGCACCGTTCCCTTTTTTTTCACTGCTTTGCATAAAAAATACGTTACATATTCAGTTATAAAATAAGATAAAAGTATGAAAAATATCAATAACGAACATATATATTACTTGATTTGTGAACTTTAGCGTTCTAAAATTTTTTGTTACAATACTAACTCGCTTAATTAAAACTATACAATATTACACAATAGGGTAGCTTTCTAATAAAATATTTTATTAGCTGTTATGTATGTTAATTGAGCACGTAAAGTGACTGTAAAGTTTCATATGCACGTAAAAATTCTTGTATTTGGACATGTATGTTGGGCACTTATGCATATGAATTTCAAACATGTACGGGTTCAGGTAATCATACGTTCATTGTCTCATCGGACACGTATGCAATATTGTGCATGACAAGGGGATAGGATATCTATCAAATCACACATGCATCAATCAAATCTAGACAAAATTTTTATATCTAAACCTTCCTTATTTATCTTATTTTATAAAATAAAAAAAAATAAATAAATATATTACCTCTTATTAGGTAATAGATGATTTTAACCATCTAATCGAAATAAATGAACGGCTCAAATTTAATGGATGTTTATATAAAGCCCCCCTGAAAATAGACTTATCTCATCGTCCAAATGTGACAACCACGCTTCCAAGCATGAGCATTGTGGCGCAAAGCAATGGAGTTCCAACAAATGGTGGTAGGGTGTGGCGCTTGACGTTTGCGAATTCCGTGCACGTTTGTATGTGTCGCCATGGACGTTGAGAACTTTTTTTTTAGGGGAGGACGTTGAGAACTTGAGATGGAACAAACTGCATGAAGGGAGTTCTCGTTTAGCGGCAAGAGGGAAAAACCTAGTGGAGGTGAGTTGGGCCACGGTTTGGCGTGGCCCATGGATGAAGAGAGTATCGAAAAGAGGATAGAAAGAGATGGAACGGCTTGGGTCGCCTTTGGCCAGCCCTAGGCCCCTAGCCCTTTCCTACTCAAGTCCAGGATACCCCTTGGCGGTCCTAATCGCCTGAGTTTGGCAGTGGGCGACCGGGGTGGGTTGGCTGGTCTCTTTTTGCGATTTTGAGTGTGGTAGCCGTGAAGGTCTATAAATAAATGTTGTACAAATACAAATACTCGTACATAAATATACACTCACACACGCTATCACCCCTATGTACCTTCAAATAAAAACACTCCCACACAATGCCCTACAAGTATATTGAAATAAAAGGACTTGAGATTGTGCTATGAGATCTTAAGATTAATAAAATCAACGGACGACTTATTGTCCATGGATATACAAAATTCCTGAAACAACAATGCCAATCTAGTCAAATGTGAATCGTGAGTCTGTGTCAAGTTGAAGATTTAAACAACTTTCACCGTTAGAAATCAAACCAACCAAATTACACTCTCGATGATGTGGTTTATTTTTAAAGGTTTTGGACACAAATTTAGACCCTTTGTGTAAGGAAATTTTCGTCTTCTTTCTTTTAAAGCGTCTCAACAAAGCTAATTCAGCTAGCTATTTTAAGGGTACACATCAACACGTATCTTGTGTGGAAAAAAGAACATATATAAACGATTGAGCTAGCCATTATCTCGTCGTCTATCTCACACACTACGTGAGGTAATATTTATTCTCTTGTGCATGGCCTGCCGTGGAAAACAGAAAAAACAAGTAGCTAGCTTCCATAGATCTAACTTTATCCATTTAGTTTTTATTAAAATATATAAGAAAAATTAAAAATAAAATTACTTTTTATAAAAGTAGGCTTCAAGGCAATCTATACATATAAGTTTCACCTTTTCAAACTAAATATTTTAAAAGTTATTGCTAATTTATGTTCCCAATGTTTGACCCAAAACTTTCTAAAAACGTCAACTAATATGAAAGTATGGGTAACAGACGTGAGAAAATAGGCTATTCTTCTCTCTATGCATGGCCTGCCGTGGAAGTATTAAAAAAAAATCAAGTAGCTAGCTTCCGTAGATAATTCTTCGGGATTTAGCGTGTAGTCTCCGAGCTGCTGGTAGCTAGACGTCCTAAGGCGTTGTTGGGGTTTGTCTAACGCAATCCCGTACGCCGTTCCCCGGCCACACGAACAGGATGGCGCATCGGACGTCCACAGTTCGGGCCCGGTCCCTATCGTCCTGTGGACTGCGGCTTTGTCCGGTTCGGCTCCTGGATCCCACTCTCAATCCCGAGCGCTCGTGTGCCGCTCGCTGGCTGCCCTTGCGGCCACGCTAGTCGGCGTCGCCGCACACGGGCACGCAAACGCCGCTTGGCTCGACCCGGAGAAATTAAACCGAGCGCACGCGTCCCGCCCTCTTCCCCTCTCGGTCTCGGCACCCGCACGGGAAAAATCCAATCATGTCCTCGTCATTCGCCGCGAGAAAATTGCGCGAGTAAATGCGCGCAGGTGCAGCAGCAGCAGCGCGCGCTTATTCCGGCGCACCACGCGACACGCGGCTGCCGCCTCTCCTCGCCTCCACGGCTCCAGCCAGACCCTCGGCCGGCGGGCGCCCAGACGACGACGCGCACGCACGCACCACAACACATGCTCACGCATCCTCCTCCCTCCGCCGATGAAGTGTAGTAGTAGTAGTAGTAGACTAGTAGTAGCCGCTGAAGTGTAGTACTGGCAAACAGGCAGACCGAGGCCTCGGGAGCCATGAGCTTGCACGCCGCGCGCGGCGGGGCGCACGAGGATCTGAGCTGGAGCGTCGTCGGGCGGCGGGCACCCGGTGACGTGACATTCGGTGATCGAGAAGGAGGCGGCGGGATGAGGAGGGCGCTGCAGGGGCAGGGGCAGGGGGTGGTGCGGGTGGACGAGGCGTCGTCCGCGTCCACCTTCCGTGAGCTCGACGAGGCCTTCCTGCAGGTGAGGTCCCGAAGCTTTTCTGTCTGGTTGAGGTTTTTGAGGGGAACAGGGAGCCAATGGAACAGTGAGTGTGCACTGTGTGCTTGCTTGGACCTCCGCCCCCCCCTGCGGTTTAGTGGGATGGGCTTCCGCCGTGCTTGCTGACGGACGCCGTCCTGTATTGGTGCCAGAAGCTAGATTATCCAGTGATTCCGTTCGGGGCGGCGCTCTTGATTCAAAGGGTTCGCATGCCAGATATTGTAACGGAATCCCTTGTTCATGAATTCGATATTTTCTTTTTGGTATTACTAAGTAGTTAAGAGGGCAACATGGACTAAAATCTAAATGGTTGCCGGCTGTCTTTGTCGCTACTTTGCATATGAGGTTCTTTTTGGCTGGTTTGTGGCATACTGGCATTTGGACTTCCTTAGAATGTTGAGACTTGAGAGAGTACTACTTTGCACTTGCAGTTGAATGTCTCCAGACATTGAAATTGTGTTAAAACTGATGCTTTTCAGATCAATCAGTGGGTAGTAGAATTTCTTTCATAGGTTTCTTTTTTTTTTTTGCCATGTTTAGTCGTGGCTAGTGTCAAAAAATTGGCCTATGCTTGCTTTGCCATTTCTCTATGTATAGAGTTAGTAAAATATCACATCGATTTGATCCAATCATTTCCTGACAAAGTTAAGATAAGGGCATGACAAATGGTCCTTGCTGAGTATAGCTACTTCAATACTACAGGAGACATTGAGCAGGGTAATTTCATTATCCAATATGCCTTAGTTTCTCAAAAATGTATCTGCATTCATGCATTAAACTCGTATGAAGTAAATTGTATGAGTAAAGATGATATATAGCTATGTGCATTCCATTAAATCTGTGAAGTTTTGTTAGAACACAATACAATCTAGTGAGGTGTAGCCAATTCAGCTGCTACGGTTTATCAATAAAGTGCACTGGGTATAGAACTATCCTTAGGAAGTATAGTGTTTGCTTTCTCCTTTTTGTTGACACTGTCCTTGATTCGTGATCATGTAAAAAAAACATTTTTGTAAGTTATTGTTTCAAAAGAAAACTTGTTAGTTATCCTGCTTCTGTAAATAAAGATTATGCATGCTATCTTCGCTTATGTAATCATGTACTTAATTTTCATCTCTATTTATCTTCACTTTTGTTTCAGACACAAACAAAGATCTGGCTTGGAGAAGTTCTACATCTTAGGTTTGGTGAAGACACTTTAGTTGCTGACCTTCTTGCTGATGGAGAATTACTGTAAGATCAGTTTCTTCATGAGGCCTCCCTACATGAACAAAAGTAATTAGCACGTGTGTGCTATGCAGATGGATATGGTGTAGCTACACAAATCATGGATCCCACTGATCTATATATTTTGACTCAGATAGTTTTGGCTCTTTGCAAGTGTCTACTTGCTTTAGCATTATGATGTCAATCGATCAGAAGAAAGAATGCCTAGGATAAATGGTTTGTGAAAGAATGGAACTGTTTTATTTTATATAGAGTTGTAGGACAGTGTCCCTGTGTTTCAACTAAAGCCAAAAGACGGATACCATCCATTACAACACTGCAGGGGGATACCACCCGAGAAAACATGCCTACCAACCCAAACCGAAGAACCAACAACCCTGAGAACATGGAACTGTTTTATGATAAATTTTGTACTTCTCTGATATTTACTACATTCTGTTCACTTTTTATATTTGCTGTTAGGTTTCAAGTTTCCAAGATAATATGGAAAAGGTTACTGAAAAAGAACAGAGAACAATTGAAACAATCAAAAGTGTATATTTTTGAGAGACTATCCTTCGGTAAGAACAGTGGAAAATACATGCCCTATTCAAAAGTTGACTCCTTTCTAAAGGTATGGATTGTTTTTCATTTTCCCTCTAGACGCTTTGGTTTTATTAATATGTTTTTTGAGTGAAAATCTTGATTTTAACTTCATGTGTTCAGGTTTATTGTTAACTTGAATTAACATTAATTCGGTAAAAGTGAACAGAATATAAATCCTTCAGACCAATTTTTTTTTTTTCCATTGGTGGAGGAGCTTGAATGAAGTTTTTTTTAGCATGAATGCCATTGCAAGTAGCCAGTCTGATGAGTTTGATCAGTGTAAATTGTTCTTAGTGCATGAAATGTTTGCCAATATATATGCATGAACAGTTCTAAAAACCTCTACTGACTAACATTGTTGAAAGGAATTGAAGAAGCATTAGGTATAGCTATAAATCTGTCTAGCTTTGATTTTTTGCTCTGAACTCCAATGATTTTATTTGTTTCCATGATTGTCTACCTACTGTCGATCAACTATAATTTATACAAGTTCCCAGTAAATTGTTGTACTTCCTCTGGTAAAAATACTTGTCTCATCTGACTTTGCATGACCTTCGATGCATATCTTTGGCCACTAATATCTCCTAAAATATATTCTTAAAGTGTCTCAAATTTATGAGATTTTGTAAGTATTCTGCAACACACTTTTATACATATAACTTATATGTTTTCAAACTAAATGTTTGTGGTTTTTAATCTTTGACTAAATATTGTCCTAAATGACATGCTTTTATGACTGGAAGTGGTAACTTATGTAAAACGGATTAAGTCGATTCAGTGATAAGAATGGGTGCTGGATCTTGCTTAGTGTCCTAATCCTGCATAAAGCCAACTTTTAGATGAAGAAAACACCCAACAAAAAAATCCAATGTGCTAAGTCTGGACCTGGTGGAACTTTAACTACAGCAAGACAATGGGCCCCCCTTCGACCCACGACCTAGACATAGAAGCATGGCAGGCATAGATGTGTGGGTACATTTACGTTTTCTTCCTACCCTACATTAACAGCTTTGGTTCATACTAAAAGGCTAGCTACAACTTATGTCATAGCTTCACAAAGTTGTTTTCAGCATCTCCGACCGAACGGGTCTTGATGAAACAGCTTCTTCCTAGAAGCGGTTTTTCAGCTTCTCTCATATGCACAGTTCTCTAGGTGAAGATGAAAAATACTAACTTCTCCCTTTCTACTATCTTCCCTGAGAAGCTGTTTTACCAAATGTGTATGAAAAAGTCAACAAAAGCTGATTCACTAGTGAGCTGGGTTAGTTCTCATTTCTTCTGAAATGGTCGCTTGAAAATTAATAATCTCTGTTCTTTTCAGATATGTCAAATCCTTGGGTTAGCTGGAATTGATCTGTTTACCCCTTCTGATGTGGTCGAAAAAAGAAATGTTCGGAAAGTCTGTATGTGCATACGGTCAGTGTCTAAGAAGTCTCACATCATGCACCTAGATGTAAGTCCTAGGTTCTAACCAAGCATATTTAAGAAATGCATTTTTCAGTGACCTACCTACTGTAATAACTTTAATTTATGTGTTTCCGCTTTGTGATGGAAGGTGCCTGATTTTGATATAGTCACCTACACAATATCCATGCCAAACTATGTTGTTGGAGGTATTTGTAGAAGTCTGGAGCAGCCACAATATAGCTCATCCAGTTCAAGTGGATACAGTCCTGGTGCCGGTTCTAAAGCACTACAGCAGCAGGCAGGGTCTTGGAAAGGGTTAATTGTTTTTTCACACTTGTGCTTTATATTAGTCACTTAATATCTATTTTTCTCAGATGGTATCTGGAGGGCAGAACGACCAGCACGAGGGCACACATTATGACTCTGATGAAGCAGAAAGCAAATTCTCTCTTCTAGAGCCTGAGGACTCAGTTGAAGATAATTTTGCAGCCGTGCTTTCACAATTTAGCGATGCTCCCAACGAAGAAAGTGAAGGCTATGGAGAAAGTGGACGTGACAAGCATGAAGAAAAATCTCTAGCTGAATCAGTGGGATCACTTAACATTGGCATTATTGATTCTGAGTTCATGGATTCAAGTCCTCTAATTCATAATAAAGAATCATATTCTACCCATTCTGCAACTGATGAATGTTCAAGAACTAGAACAACTAAATGTTCATTTAGTTCAGAGAGTCAGATTCCACAAGCAGTCATTTGGTGTTTGACAGTGGCAATAATTGTTTGGAGTTGAACAATCATTCTGTTGCAGATTCAGAAAGGACTTATGATGGACATGCCAAATCTATGGATAATTATATTCAGGGAAATGGGGAAACATTAGCGGATCATCCAAAAAAGAGGAAGCTGACCTGCAAAAGGACACTGGCACCATAGTTCAACATTGTGATGCCCTTGCTTGTGATAGAGAGTCTGTGTGTTCAAGTTGTGAAGAACCCAGATATGGATTAAATGGCGAGCCATCAGACTTGTGCTCGGAATCATACTCAGGACTGACCCCAACACATAATACAGGTGGCAAATTGCCGATAGTTTCCGAACATCCAGTGAATAATATAGAACCAAATATGACTGGGGTGACAAGTGATAGCACGTACCAGGAACTGAATCCTGAAGTCAGCACTAGGAATGAAATGGTGACTCCAGAAATGCTCAAGTCCAACTTGTCACTCTTATAATCAAGCTTCCTTTACACTAAAGTGTTCCTAACATTCCTCTCTCATGCAGGATGGTTCCCAATCCACTGATAAACCAGTGGAATCAGAAGATAAAGACCGGGATAGCAACACTCGAAGGCCTGAAGATGATGTCCCCAAATCAGGGAAAGGGGTTCTGAAGTCAGTTGCTGGAGGAATTACCCTTGTTGGTGCAGTGTTCTTCATGATCCATCTCAGGTGCGCTATCATGGTAGCACTGCTTTTCAAATTCGCTGCAAAGTAACATCAATAGATCTTCTAAGATTAACCCATTAGTGCCGCACTGCTGCAGAAGAAGCAAGGGGAGAAGCTTTGCGACAGTTATACCATCTCTTTCAGAAAAATCAGTTCGGAGCAACTCAAGGGCCAATAACATGGACAAAGAAAATGTCCGTGATGCGTATCCTGGTGGACGGCTGAAGGCTTAACAAGATAATGGATACGGCTCGCCCGCGCTGCTCAGAAGACAGAGCATAGTCTACTTACAGCGGAAACAGAATCTGGATAAATTTTGTCGAGTCACCAGTTAAGTTAAAGTCAGTACTGAGTACCGTGTCTTGTTCTTGTACAGAAAGATATACATCTCATATGATATAGGTGTTCAATTACAGCAAATAATGGAAAAAATTGTACAATTGTATAGAGGTTAATTGAGATCTTGCAACGTGAAATTCTACGTTGGTGCGTGCAGTTTTTTTTAGGTTTTGAAGGGGCTGCTTGGAAACTTTGCCAGGCTCGCCTCGCCTGTTGACACGAACCACAAGGACCTTGCCAGCCCGAGCGAGCCATTTTGGCTCTCTTGGTCTTGGGGCAGCAGCAAGGCAAACCTCGCTGGCGCAGAAATCGAGGTTCAATAAAGAAGATCCAAACAGCTCGCGGGATCGATTTCTTTCCCAGCCAGGTAAAATAGTATCGGGCAAAAGTCGCGGGATCGATTTTTTACTTTCCCAGCCAGGTAAAATAAATAAAAAAATAACTAATTATACAGTTTATCGGGCAAAAATATTTATCACATACCAAAACGCATGCCCAGAATCAAGTTTTCAACCTCCAACCTGTGGTTGAAAAGCAGAAGGGCGTTGTGTTGAAGTCATCATTATCCTTTCCTTGCACAGATCGCACATATTAAGATCATGGCGTTGCGCTGTAGGTTAGCAAGTTTTCTTTTTTGAAAAAAAAAATAAAAGCAGGTGTTTAAGCTATCCAAATCAGTCTTGAGTATTGTACGGTTTTTCTTAACGAGATGCAGTTAAGCTCTAATACACACGCACTGAGACGCACAGTGGAGAGAACCTACACGTGGAGGCATAAAAGCACATACTATCACAGTGGCACATGAATCAGATGCTGAGGTGCATTAGAAAGAATCAGAGGATGGGGCCAGATGAGCACACCCACCGCCACCAAAGGGAAAGAAAAAGGCCCAGGCGAGCGCAACTGGAAAAGTTCAGTAGATCATTCCCCCATAGATTTTACTGCAAAGCCAATGAACTTTCAGGATTTGCCGCTTTATGATTTGCAAACCGTACTTCGCCCCACCCGCGAGATGTCCTCGGACGCGCCGCCGCGGTCCGCGACAGCCAGCAGACGAGGTCACCGACACCCGATCGGAGACTGGGGCGGAGGCCCTGCTCGCATCTGGTGTCTGGCCGTCGCGACGCGCGGAGCTGAGACAATCCGTCAGCCTGGCTGCGTACTGGGGCAACTGCCTGCTGTTCGCGAGTTTTCGGGCCACGCGCGAGTGTTCCACGATCGAGCTGCAAAAATACACGGCACGATCGGTCGTCGTCATTACCACGTTCCTGTGCCTGTGTGTACTGGCCTGTACCCGGTTCATCAATCCACCGTTTCGCCTTTAGAAAAGCGGTCGGGGGTGCTGTGTTAGTGTGTTAGGCGACCCGCAATTAAACTCCATCGAGCTCTTGTAACGTCGACAGCAAACGTAAGAGATTCCCTATATTCATTCTATAACATTTACAAATAGCATTTTTCGGTAAAAAAAGTATCTTTCAAAAACACGGACTTCTGACTTGCAGAGAGGGATTGAGCATAGTAGGCGTAAGATACTCGTGGAATCAGATTGCATGACAATCATTCGGTCGCTAAACTCAAACATATATACAAGAGAGATCCAGACTTATTTATTTGCTAGAGAATGTAAAGAGTTTGGCAGAGCACCGCCGGAGATGTTCTTGTCTAAGGGAGAGGACTAATAAGATCGCTCATGAGCTAATGCAGTTGGAGAACCATACGTCACACCCTGTGGTATTAGCATATGCAGACTTTTAAGTTGGTTGCTGACAAATATTGTAAATTTTTCATGAGTAATGAATAAAATCGTACTTATCTTTGATCGCAAAAAGAAAAATAATAGCCGCAAATCATTAGCCGTCGCCCGCTTGGCAGCATGAAAGAGAGCATCAGACCAGACAAAAAAGGTGTGCGCCCAACCGAACACGAAAACTACATGCAGCCAGCAGCAGTCCGTGCACCGAAGCCGATGGCGCGCCCGCCTCGTCTCGCTCGTTCGGCCACCCAATCCGTGGCCCATCCGTCAGCGAAACAAAGAGAGAGACAAAATTAAAGAAAAAAAGAAATCCAAAGCGATCGCAAGCAGCAGCAGCAGCATCCGGCAAAGTCCAATTCCACCTTCCTTATCCGAAGGGGCGAGAAAGGGAGGTTCGAAAGATCCACCCACCCACCAGACCAGACACACGCACTACAGTTACTGGAGTGCTAGACCTAGACTGCTACTGCTACTGCTACCGCTACCTGCCGAATCAGTCGCTGGCGCGCGTCTGCCAAAAAGCCATGGGCTCCCGTTTCGGAACAGCATCAGAGGTCAATTCCGGCGCCTCGAGTCAACCGGCCCAGTCGTCCACCACCCACGCCTTCACACGCGCGGCGGCGGCGGTGGCGGACCAGAGGCAGAGCAGAAGATGATGATGAGGAGGAGGGAGGCGGCGTGAACCACCGAATCTCGCGGTCGCGGACCGGCGGCGGCGGCGCGGGCGAGGGAGCCCTGAACCCTGATCTCTCTCTCTCTCTCTCCCTTTCTCTGCGTGTGAGTGCTTTCTCGCTCCTTCGCTCTCGAAGCTCTCAGTTCTGTAACGAATCGCTAACAAAGTGATCGGAGCTCTTGCCCACTTTTAAACCAGACCGCTTCCCTTGTTTCTCTTGGATTGAAGCTAGCTCTCTGTGTGCTTGCTTTGGCTTGGATTCTATATTTCTATGCACTAGTATCTGGAAACGTTCGATTCAATTCTGATTAATTGTTTAGGCGATTTCATGAAATTAACTTCTTCAATATCATTTCTGCATCTCTCTATACCCGTGCCTTGTAGACATCAAAATTCGGGTTCTGATGTTTTGGAAATTGGGAATTGTCCAGGGATTTTGGGACCACCTCAGTGCTAGCTAGCTGGTTAGTTGGGTTAGAGTTGGGGAACTGAGGCCCGAGGGGGATGGGGGCTTCTCTTGTTCACTACCTGAAACGATGCGTATTTCCTTTTTGTCCTGTACTAGTATTTTTTATTTTAGAATAAAACTATGCTTGTTTCACTGCTTCACTGCATTACAGAATCTGTTTTGTCTGATTTCTTAAACAAATCTATGCTCTGGTCTGGGTTCAGGACAACACTTGCATTTCTGCACAACTTACTAGTTTCGAACATTCTGGTGGTTCCGTTTTTCCATGATACACGGCTCAGATGTGGATACTATTTTTCTTTCAGTTCAAACAAGTGCACAGCATCTGTATTTGACAACTTGGCTTGTCTGTGCCTTCCTTTCTTCTTTTATTGTGTGCCCTGTATTCCACTATGAACTGATTTTGTTGGGTAATCGGATAAGGCACTGGCCACTAACATGATCCGTCTCTGCATGTTTTCTGGTCAGGCAAGCCTTCCAAGGAATTCCTCTGATGCTACAGTAATAATAGAAGAAAGATGGAGCTGCTCAACATTATTCTAGTTATAGCATCTCTGCTCCCACTCTCGGCAGCTGATCGTCAAGGTTACTCACATGCCTATCATTTGTGTATTTCACTTCTTTTTAGTTCACTTTCACTATCAACGCATAATTTACAAGCTCTGGCAAGTAACGAAGAAGTATCTTTTGTTTACTTAGGTGATGCCTTGTATGATATGAAGCTGAAACTAAATGCTACTGGCAATCAGCTTTCTGATTGGAATCAGAATCAAGTTAACCCCTGCACTTGGAATTCTGTTATTTGTGACAATAACAACAATGTTGTGCAAGTGTAAGTTGCAGCATTCTGTTTCCCTGCACTGTTACTTTTAACTTCTGTACTTCAAGTAGTTAATGAATAGACCACTTAGTTCAGAGCTAAATTTATTTGGTTTTAGATTTCCTACATTCATTACGATAAGCTCTTAGGTCTCTAACAGCTCCAAATGTCAGTTGGGAGGCATTTGCTTTGAACAGCTCCAAATATCAGTTGAGAGGCATTTTCTTTGGCATGTAGCTATTAACTTTGATGCACTTGCAGTTTAATCTGCAATATGTTGCTGTGCTAAACTCATCATTGAGCTATTTACCTCCAGTTCTGAATTTACCTTCCTGATGCCCTCTTGCAGAACATTGGCTTCTATGGGGTTTACTGGAGTTCTGTCACCAAGAATCGGGGATCTGGAGTATTTAAATGTTCTGTAAGTGCACTCTGTTAGATTGATGGTGCACCTAATAATTTTAGGTAGTGGCTGTGATGTAATTGCGACTGTGGTTATGATTCTTTGCAAACTAATTAGCATGTACTCCCTCCGTTCCAGAAAACATGCAATTCTCACATCCCGAAAAGTCAGACATTATGAACTTTGACTAAAATTATATGAAAAAATACTTAAACTTATGAGATAAAATAAGTATCATTAGATTAGATATGAAATATATTTTTCATAGTAAATTTATTTCGGGACATAAATGCTAATACTTTTTGTTATAAACTTGGTCAAAGTTAAAACAGTTTGACTGACACGCTTCCCATAATTGCATGTTTTTTGGAACGGAGGGAGTAAAAGTAACTAAGTATTATTATTTTATTTTATTTTTTTTGCTTGCTAGTTGAAGTACTGAGTACGTAATGGCTTTGTTATTATATCATGTCTCCATGAATTCCCTATTTTGTTGATCGCTGTAATGTATCATACTGCAGATCCTTGCCTGGTAACAACATCACTGGTGGCATACCAGAGGAGTTTGGCAACCTCTCTCGGTTGACAAGCTTAGATTTGGAAGACAACCGGTTGGTTGGGCCAATACCAGCTTCTCTTGGCAGGCTTTCAAAGCTCCAGCTTCTGTATGTAATAGAATCCTTATTCATTTGTTTTATGAATATTCAATGACTTGACATTCCTATTTTTCATTTCTGTTTCCTAACAAGGATACTAAGTCAAAACAATCTCAATGGCTCTATTCCTGATACTATAGCAAGCATCTCAAGCTTGACAGACATGTAAGGTTTATCACTCAAATGATTGATTTTTGCTCACAAGACTTAAATTCTTGTCTTATACTTGCTAACTTTTTCCTTCAATGATGGCAGTCGGCTGGCTTACAATAAACTCACTGGTCAAATACCTCCCCAGCTGTTTCAAGTTGCACGTTACAAGTACTGTGGAATACATGATAGTTTTAAAGTTTGGCATCCATGCATGCTAATTTTGAGAGCTAACAAAGGTTCATTTGCTTCACAGTTTTTCAGGTAATAACTTGACCTGTGGAGCAAACTTCCTCCATCCATGTTCCTCAAATATGTCTTACCAAGGTAACAAGCCATACTTTTTTTGTCTGTTCTTTATTGTACATCTGTCAAATAGCACAATGAACAGACTCCTTATTGCACGTGTGTCAAATAATTAGAGGCGTCTGATAATATTGTCGCTTTTTGGTAGGTTCTTCCCATGGTTCGACAATAGGCATTGTGCTTGGAACAGTTGGAGGTCTGATGGGGCTTCTAATCATAGGGGCTATATTCATTATCTGTAATGGAAGGAGGAAAAGCCATCTACGTGAAGTATTTGTGGATGTATCAGGTAGTGAATCTGCTGCATTTTATTTCAGCAACTTGCTGCCGCGAAACCTGTTAGCTAAAAAAATACTGCAATCCGCATAATTTCATCACGTATTAAACAAAGAAATGAACCAATAAGTTAAAGAAGATATGTAGAGTTCTGAAACTAAGTTCTCTTTAAAGAAATAAAAAATAAGCTCAAGTAGAATTAGTTATAGTGATTAATTGTAACCATAGTTTCCAGAACTGGCCTATGTATGTCAGTATACTTCTTTGGAGTGGCATATTCTGCTTACTGTACCAGTTTAACACTGGTGATGGCACAGTAGAAACTAGCATATTTACTGTGTTCCTAAGACACTGTGACAATCTTTCAAATTCCACATCTCAAAAGATTTGCATTGAACTTACTGATCTGATAATTTATGCTCCCCAGGTGAAGATGATCGTAGAATTGCATTTGGCCAGTTGAAAAGATTTGCATGGAGAGAATTGCAACTTGCAACTGATAATTTCAGTGAGAAAAATGTTCTTGGGCAAGGGGGTTTTGGGAAAGTATATAAAGGAGCACTTCCAGATGGCACTAAGATTGCTGTAAAACGGCTAACTGATTACGAAAGTCCTGGTGGAGAGGCTGCTTTCTTGCGTGAGGTTGAGCTGATTAGTGTTGCAGTTCACCGGAATCTTTTAAGATTGATTGGTTTCTGTACAACACAAACAGAGCGCCTACTTGTTTATCCTTTCATGCAGAATCTTAGTGTGGCCTACCGTCTACGAGGTACTCTCTTTTGTCTTAAACTAGCCAATCACTTGTTTCATTGCATTTAGTTCTGTACTGTTACTACTCTATGAAGTTACTTAGACCATGAGTGTGCTTATAGATTATGCAACTCATGTATTTAGAAGCTAGCATAGCGAGTTCTGTTACCCCCTTTAGGTAACTCTTCGTTGAGATACATGTTTAATATGCTCTGTTTAAGATGTAATTCTTCCCGGCTGGTTTGTAATACAGTGCTAAAATGACATAAAGTGCTGTACCCTGATCTACAGAGTGGGTACAAGTACAACAATTTATGTCATCCAGTTAGCCTACATAGTGGGTTAGCATTTAGAATAGATTTGCTTCTTTTTTGTTGAGGATGTGTAATGTGTTTTTCAGTAGGAGTGTCTTCGGTATCAGAACTGTTCCATTTTTGCTGATTGAAAGGTCATAGTCTACTATTTCTAGTACATTACATCATTGCTACACCCTGTTACCATGTACGGATAGCTAGCTGTGTTAATTTATATTTCGCTGTATATACATCCAATGAGTGGAAAACTTTTGCCACTTTTTATGTTTAACAAACAAATCTTTCACCACTTTTATACTGTTCCCTTTCATACTGATGGTTTTGCTGTAATACGTCGTCATCTAATATGTGCTTATCATGTCAATGATTCAGAATTTAAACCTGGGGAGCCAATATTAGATTGGTCTGCAAGGAAGAGAGTGGCTATAGGCACAGCTCGTGGACTGGAGTATTTGCACGAGCACTGCAATCCTAAGATTATACATCGTGACGTCAAGGCTGCCAATGTCTTGCTTGATGAAGGTTTTGAACCAGTTGTTGGTGATTTCGGCTTGGCCAAGCTGGTGGATGTACAGAAGACATCCGTGACTACTCAGGTCCGAGGAACTATGGGTCACATTGCCCCTGAATATTTGTCCACTGGGAAGTCATCCGAGAGAACCGATGTTTTTGGTTATGGCATAATGCTTCTCGAGCTAGTCACTGGTCAGCGTGCCATCGACTTTTCACGACTGGAGGAGGAAGATGATGTGTTATTACTCGATCATGTAAGCCAATTCCTATCTCTTCTACAATTGATCCCTCGTAGCTGTTGTCTGAACTGCTTCTGTTTATGAAGAGGTTTCAGTGTTTTGATGGAAGTATATACACATCGCATGAAATTTCTCTCCGCAATACACTTACGATCTTGCTGCAAACTTGCAGGTCAAGAAGCTGCAAAGGGAAGGGCATCTCGACGCCATCGTTGACCGCAACCTGAACAACAATTACAACGGGCAGGAGGTGGAGATGATGATCCAGATCGCGCTGCTCTGCACGCAGGCTTCGCCCGAGGACCGGCCCTCTATGTCGGAGGTGGTCCGGATGCTGGAAGGCGAGGGCCTCGCCGAGAGGTGGGAGGAGTGGCAGCAGGTGGAGGTGACGAGGAGGCAGGACTACGAGCGGATGCAGCAGCGGTTCGACTGGGGCGAGGACTCCATCTACAACCAGGACGCGATAGAGCTTTCAGCTGGCAGGTAACGACGTCGGGTCACAATGGAGCTTCATCTTGTCGTCGACGTGGCAGGGCTGACATATACGTATGTATGTAAAGGCATCGTTGCAAAGATTGTTAGCAAAATTTGTGCCACTTGGTGTCGATACGTGCCTGTATTTTATTACTATATATGTGTATAGCAGTATAAGGATGATTTAAAGGGGTTCAGGCATTAACCAGCTCCCACCCTATAATCTGTAGAAAGGGGGAAGGGGAAAGCTGGGAACGCATGTGCCGCCCGGTTGAAACCACATCACATGCAAGCTGCAAGCAAAGTCGAGTCATTCTCATCTAATTTGCGCTACCACGTGCTTCGTGTTGTTGATATGTATTTTCATCTGCTCGGGTTTATCCCTTCAAAATGATGAGAAGGAATCTCGCCTCAAATGCTTCACCGTTGACCATTTATCTGCAGACATGCATCTCCGTGCTCCACTGCTTCTCGGTGGAACACCGTCGCGTTTCTTCGTTTGTTACTGCAGAGTGCGGGGCAGCACAGATCCACTACCGTACGTTCTGTAGTGCTAGTGCATCACAGCTCACGGATTGTTCGTTCGGTCCTTTCAGACAGCAACGAGTCAGTGATAGCTAGCAAGACCGCCTGGCACGGTACGACGCTACGGTGCATCACTGTTCACTTCTCACAAATCCGAGGACATAGCCGTGAACCGCGGGCCGCGAAGTGCGCGATCGCCACGCTGGTGTCGGGTCCGAGCCGCCACGGTCCCCAGTAGACCACCAGGCCAGATCGCACCTAGCCCGCGGCCACGCCGACAGCGCTGAGCTGCCGCCATAAACCCTCCGCGACGCACGCCTCCAGCACCAATCATCAGCAGCGCGCCAAGCACAGCTCGCCTCGCCTCGCCCGCAAGATGATCTGTCACGTGCCCGACTGCCCCGGGTGGGCAGCGGGCAGCGGGCAGCGGCAGATATGTCTGAGATGAACCGGGGCCATAACAAAGAACCAAACCAAACCCGACGCAAAGATGCCTCCAAAGTCAAATCCAAACCAAATTAGACCGCCACTTCAATCATCCACACCAAACTCGCCTCGCCCAACCCATTAAAATACATTTCCAACCCACCAATTCACCGACACCCATACTATTGCCTAAGCAAAAGTAAAGAATGAATAGATAGAATAAAAATTCATTGTTAACTCTATTATTGATAGTCAAACCAAATCAGCCCACTTTAATAGGACCCAAACCAAAACAGCCCAAATTTTCGGCAGAAACCAAAAAAAACGGCTATCCCAAACCATTGTCAGGTTGAACCGGGGCCGACCAGATTGACTGACTGCGTGTGTGACTGTCTCCTGTGAGGTGAGTGGAAGGAGGCGCGTGCACGCACGCGCTTGAGCTGAAACTGCCGTGCTGCCGCTCTAGCTCGCCGGGATGGGTGCCGCGGGGCCAGCTGCGGCTCCGCCGGCAACGCATTGCCGCTGCATCCAGCTGCTGCTGCTGGCGCTGGCCGTGGTGCCGCTCGGCAGCCGTGGGCTTCGCGTCCGCGCCGTGGGGGCGGACACCGGAGGGCTCAGCCGGGACGCGTTCCCCAAGGGGTTCATCTTCGGGACGGCGACGTCCGCGTTCCAGGTCGAGGGCGCCGCGACGTCCGGCGGCCGCGGGCCCAGCATCTGGGATCCCTTCGTCCACACCCCCGGTAAAGCATCGCCGCCGTCGCAGCAACTGTCAGATCCTTCTTTGGCTGCTTCGCACAGTGGTTCCCAAGTGATTTCCTGATATCTGCAACGCACACTAGTTGATGACTTATCATGACTATAGAAAGTTACCGAGGTTGGAATATGGGCATTTAGCGTTGGCTCAGGGAGTAGTGAGGATGCACGAGCTGAGTCACTGAGTGAGACCTGTGCTCAAATCTTGAGTTGAGGGATGGGAAATGGAATCTGCTGACTTGTGCTTAGCTTAAAAAATAATTCATGAATGCTAACGCCTAGCGTGTGTTTGTAATGAACAGGAAAGATTGCTGAAGGTGGGAACGTAGATGTTACAACAGACGAATATCATCGCTACAAGGTGCGTCTTAATCAAATAAGACCCACATCTGTTTTAAATTTATTGCTCAATCTTTCAGTTGGTTGATGGATCATACATTTATTTATGTAGTAGCAATCAATTTTTATTCCAACATGAACAAAATGTGGAAAAAAAACAAAAGAGTATCCCAAGTGAACTAAAATCTGGGAACAGGCAATCTTAAAGTAGTGTTGGTCTCTGAGCAAAGCTGGAAGATTTGGCATAAGCTAGGCTTGTTGCATATCAAATTGCCTTAAGAGTATATGATTTTCAGAGATCTAGAGAGAGTTGATAAGAAACATCTCACGCCAGAATTACTTCTTCATTTAGAAATTAGGAACTATTTCTTTTAGTCTGATATTTGGCTTCTTTATCTTTGTACAGGAGGATGTTGATCTCATGAACAGCCTAAATTTTGATGCATACCGGTTTTCAATCTCCTGGTCCAGGATCTTTCCAGGTGCTTAAAATCTGGCTCTAGTAACACCATGTACACTCACTGTTGAGTTGTATGAGTCACCAGTTGTTTATTAGATCCATTGATTTGTCTCTAGATGGCGAAGGGAAAGTTAATGAAGAAGGGGTACAGTATTACAATAATCTTATAGACTACTTGATTAAGCAAGGTAATGATTCAAACACGAAAGTTCAGTCTCCAAAGATTTTACAGAAATATTATATCCCTCTCTGAATTTTCCCTTCAAAACTGAGCAGGTCTTACTCCTTATGTCAACCTTAACCACTATGATGTTCCACTTGCACTTCAGAAAAAGTACCAAGGCTGGTTAGGCCCAAAAATTGTGTAAGTGAGAAACGGCCATCTTGTCTTTGTTACTTCAAACTTGATACATTTACACACATAGTTGAGACTCAAGCAAGTACTAGCGGTGGTTGGTTACACAGTATTAGCCCAACTTGCAAACCCCCCCACCAAAATCATCATCATCATCATTGTGCCTCCCCCAAAAAGTAGTGGCAGAGCACCGGCTTGTGGTACCAGTGCAGTCCTACCTGGGGTATTACCGTACTAGCAGTGGTCGCCAGCCCAGGTTATGGTGTGGCCCAATAAGGTGAGGACAGGTATGGGGGTTTTTCACCCAGTTTCGCTGAGGTCTCTTCTTAGCGCAAAGCCATGGGGGCGGTCTTTCCCCAGCCAGTCAGGCTTCATTGCTGATTAATAGTATGAACTTATATACTGAAAAATTGCCACTTATCTTGTTGCAATTATTAGGTGGGATAGTGGTTTGATTTTGAAATTGGCGTCAATATCTTGGCCAATTTTATGATGACTTAGTATTTTCACCCACATGGACAAGTATGAACTATGAAGTTGTATTATTCTTTTTATATATACATTTCATTTGTTCTTATCATAATCTGTACTGAGGATGGGCTTTTTCTGCGTATTATGTGCTGCAGGGACATATTCGCTGACTATGCCGATTTTTGTTTCAAGACTTATGGCGATCGAGTCAAGAACTGGTTCACATTAAATGAGCCAAGGATAGTAGCATTGCTTGGTTATGATAAAGGGATTGATCCCCCTAATCGGTGCACACAATGCACTGCTGGTGGGAACTCATCGACAGAACCTTACATTGTTGTTCATAACATTCTCCTATCTCATGCTACTGCTGTTGCAAGATACCGCAATAAATACCAGGTATTTTTTTAAAAAAGAATAATAAACAAATACGAACTACTGCAGATACTTCAGTATTGGTACCAGAATAATATGCATGTCTGTGACAAAATGCACTGACACTGAAAGTGTCAATGGTAATATAATTTTCATATATGCAGCAAGTAACCTGAACGTGTAAGTGTTAATTATTGGGTGTTCTTAATGGTTACATTCTGCGATGGTGTTTTTTTTTCTTAAAAAAAAATACATCAGTCGCATAGCAACATGTCAACATACGAGATTAACTACTGGGATAAATGCATCATGGTGCATTCGTAGTTTTTTTTCTACTTTCTGAGTAAACTTAACCCAAAATGAGAATGACCATCCTGTACTACATTGCATTTTACCATAAAGAAAAAGTATTTTTGCCTCTTGTGCCTCAGGAATCTAGTGGTAAAAACTGTAATATGCCAATATATTCTGCATTTTTTTTATCATCAATATATTTTGAACTCCCTCTCCAAAAACAAAAAGAACAACAAGATCGGAAATGATCCATTATTTTGTTGAGTCTTTTGTGAGGAAATGATCCAGAACTTTTTTTTTTTTTTTTACTCTATAGGCAACTCAGAAAGGCAAGGTCGGGATAGTTCTAGATTTCAACTGGTACGAACCTCTTACCAACTCAACTGAAGATCAAGCAGCAGCGCAAAGGGCCAGGGACTTCCATATTGGTTGGTAAGATCTTAAAAGCAATATGTGACAAACTTTACTATCTTATTTGACACAGTTACCAATATTAACCATACAAAATGGTCATGATTCAGGTTTGTTGATCCATTAATAAATGGACAATATCCAAAGACAATGCAGGACATTGTAAAAGACCGGCTACCAAGATTCACACCTGAACAGGCTAAGCTAGTCAAGGGCTCATCAGACTATTTTGGGATCAATCAATATACTACAAACTACATTTCAGATGCACAAACTACTCAGCAAGCGCCACCAAGCTACTCGTCTGACTGGGGCGTCCAGTATAACTGTGAGTTATCAAACTGTGATTCTAGTTCTATGTGGTTGTATGTGTATCACTGCAGTTTCTGAAGATCATCACCTTATTCCTTCCATGTTGAGCTTTGCAGTTGAAAGAAATGGCGTGCAAATTGGACAGCTGGTATAAGTTTCTCCCTTTACTACTTTGAACTTGAACCCTACTTTATTCTATTGGTGTTAGAAGATTGACAGGTGCAAAATAGCATGAAAATTCTTATGATGAATGTACCTGTGCTGTGCAGGCGAGCTCAGCTTGGCTTTACATCGTCCCATCGGGCATGTATGGAGTCGTCAACTACCTAAAGGAAAAGTACCAGAATCCAACCATCATCATATCCGAAAACGGTACCCGAAATAACCTGTCTCCTTCACCTGAAATGCTTGCATTCCCTTCCATTGCGCTCCTTGAATTGCATCGACAAATCATGGCGCCATGAATATAACAATCTCAGGGATGGATCAACCTGGAAACCTCACGCGCGAGGAGTACCTGCACGACACCGTTCGGATCGACTTCTACAAGAACTACCTGACGGAGCTGAAGAGAGGGATCGACGACGGCGCAAACGTGGTGGGCTACTTCGCGTGGTCCCTGCTGGACAACTTCGAGTGGCTATCGGGCTACACGTCCAAGTTCGGCATCGTCTACGTCGACTTCACGACACTGAAGCGATACCCCAAGGACTCGGCGTACTGGTTCAGAGACATGCTGTCAGGGACGGGCTCCAAGGCCGCCACCCCGGAAACCGGTTCAGGCACCCGTCCGGCTGCTGGTTCGGCTTCGGCCACCTCGAATGGCGCTGCCCTGCTGGTGTCTCTGTTCATCTCCTTGTGTGTTCTACTTCCATCAATCTTCATGGTTTCCCTGGTTTAATTAGAAAATGATTTTTTTTCTTCTAGTTTGAATGTTGTAGCGGATGGCAGCATGTTCCTTTTAAGACATGTTGCATCGATGAGGGACCTGTTGTAGGAAGAATTGAGACTAGTATGATTCAGGGCTTATTTTTCCAGAGCCAGCTTTGAACGTGTATTTATGGATAGCTTGTGTTCTTCGTGTATCTGCGTTGATTGGGCAGAGCAGAGCTGCCTCTTTTCGTGTATCTGGGCATTGATCAGAGTGCGTTGTCAATTGTCATGGTGGCTGGTGGGCGCTGGTTTTAGTGGAGGTGTTCCTTTATCGGCAGCTGAGTACCGAGTTTTCATATAGAAGGTCGCTGCCTCGCTGCTGGTCCATCATGGTCATGGCTCGTCGTGATCCTTGCGTTGCTATAGGTTACTGGTTCTTCGCAGGTTCCACCTGCCACGTGAGGCCGTGACCATGAACGGTCGGGTCGGAGCGGTTCCATTTCGATTTCGAACAGTGCTCGCTTGATCCAGCGACTGCTTGCTGAAAAATAAAATCAGGAAACTCCAGATCGCTTCCGCACATGGTCACGTTCTTCCGAGGTGGCAGCACGAGTACATCCAAGTTAGCAGCTGCAGTACAACGAAACCTTCGATCTACTATATATCTCCCAGGCAAATAATTCAATGTTTCACTAGCCAACTATAGCCAGTAGACACCGGTTGGCTTCTTTCCCTCCGCAGCAGGGGCAGGGCGACCCATAAATAAACAATCCAAGCCTCCAAGGAAAGCAGACGCGCACGAGCCATGCGTTTGGATAAGTTTAATCGCTACACGCACCAGCCGTGTCGGCCCGTCGTAGTCAGGCAGCGGGATATCGTCGAAACTCGGGCGCGTGCACGGCCAAGTCCCCGTCAAAAAGATGCCACGCCGGTCGCCGGGGACACTGTAGGGACTAGCCAGTGGTGACGACCCTAGCTAGCACTAGCAGGAGCAGGAGTGCGTGCTACTGCCACCCAGCCGTTACCAGGTGTCCGTCCGGAGCTGCCAGTGAGCAACAGAGCGTGAGTTGCTTGCGCTGCGGCAGTCCGGGGAGAAGACATGGTTGCTGCCCGGTGGGCGGCGCTGCTGCTGCTCACGCTGCTGGTGGCGTGCGCGTGCGGCGGCGCGCGTGCAGGTGCAGCGGCAGGGGGAGGAGCGAGCCGGCTGGGCGGGCTGAGCCGGGCGGCGTTCCCCAGGGGCTTCGTGTTCGGGACCGCGACGTCGGCGTACCAGGTCGAGGGCGCCGCGGCCACCAACGGCCGCGGCCCCTCCACCTGGGACCCGTTCGTGCACACCCCAGGTACGGTAGCAATCGCCTCTCGATCGCTTACGTGCATTCAGATTCAGTTATTGTGCCCGCCGCCCCACTGCCGCCCCGTCCCTAGGCTAGCATTAGCAAGCTCGGCTTCGACTAGAGTGTAGTGTGCTGCGAGAGTCTGATGCGCAAGCGTACCAAATGGTGGTCCTCTCTGTACTCGACCTGCTGCAACGATTGAGGTTTCTTGTTCCATTGACACTCTGTTTTGTGTTGCGATCAACAGGAAATATTGTAGGG
The DNA here is from genome assembly GCA_015844335.1 of Chrysopogon serrulatus. Classification (NCBI taxonomy): domain Eukaryota; kingdom Viridiplantae; phylum Streptophyta; class Magnoliopsida; order Poales; family Poaceae; genus Chrysopogon; species Chrysopogon serrulatus. The sequence continues at coordinate 187,207 of JADLZL010004450.1, read as the reverse complement.
AATCAGACTGCGGACGTCGCAGTGGATCAGTATCATCGCTACAGGGTACTGCTACTTATTACTAGCATATGACAAATGAGATGTAGTAAAATGCTATAGGTTTATGCAGATGAAATTGTAAATCAAACAGCCCTGTACAGAGTCCTTTTGTCATGCTACAGGAAGATGTTGACCTCATGAAAAGTTTGAATTTCGATGCCTACCGGTTCTCAATCTCATGGTCCAGGATCTTCCCAGGTACATATATCTGAGTACAGTTGTATAGTACTTTACATGGTAGTTGGCTACAAGCCGAGGTTCTTTTAGGTTTACTAGTGGTGACACATTTTTGTTTTATGTAGATGGTGAGGGAAGAGTCAATCCAGAAGGTGTTGCCTATTACAACAATTTGATAAACTACCTGCTTCAGAAAGGTATAAGCTCAAGTTGGAGCAAGTTCGACATATCTGAGGCTTCCGTTGGAACCCACATTTGCTCATGTCTGAATGTCTCCTTGAAAACTGAGCAGGCATTACTCCATACACCAATCTTTACCATTCCGATCTTCCTCTTGCACTACAGAACAAATATGGAGGGTGGTTAAATCCAAAGATGGCGTAAGTCGATCTAAAATAAATTAATATTTATATCTGTTCATGTTCTGAGATTTGTTTCTGAGTCTTCAAATGTGACGCGAAAACTATGAATGTGAAAGTGTTTCTATGTTTTCCCAAAACAAGTCTTAATTATTTATCCTTGCAAAATGTATAGAAGCACTCTGTTTAATTTATTTTATCCTTGCTAAATGTGTCATGCTATATCTGTCATATCACAAGTTTTAGCAGGAAGAGGAACCAGATTTTATTTATTATATTATTGTACAATTTTTTGTAGGAAACTGTTCACAGACTATGCCGACTTCTGTTTTAAGACTTATGGCGATCGTGTAAAGCATTGGTTTACATTCAATGAGCCAAGGATAGTAGCACTACTTGGTTATGATGGTGGGTCGATTCCTCCTCAAAGGTGTACCAAATGTGCTGCTGGTGGGAATTCAGCAACGGAACCTTATATCGTTGCTCATAATTTTCTCTTGTCACATGCTGCTGCGGTGGCAAGATACCGTAATAAGTATCAGGTATGTTCTACTTAATATCTCATAGAATCCCCCTGGACAAAAATCTTATAAAACTTTCAATTCTGTATAAAATTTGATCTTATTTTAATGTACATGAAGTGTGCACTGAAAAAAAAACATTTTGAGAAATGAAAATTGCATGGTCTATATGCTTTTGAATGATGCTCAACATACTTTATAATTTTTCAATTCTGTTCTTGACTCACTAAATGCAACAGCTTCCTTCCATAACTAATTCGTCATATAAAGTGCAAAAGGCATGCAACAGCCTGTCCAATATGCTAGATCTGTACAACTTGACAATTAACATCTTCCGGTTTAATTTTTTGCTAAAATAAAATTTTCAAAGCATAGGCTGCTCAGAAAGGAAAGGTTGGGATAGTTCTGGACTTCAATTGGTATGAAGCTCTCACAAACTCAACTGAAGACCAAGCAGCGGCTCAAAGAGCAAGGGATTTCCATGTTGGTTGGTAAGCTATGCAAGTATCCTTTGTCAAAACCTGGTTTTCATGTAAGGAAAGTACAAGTTATAATATCTTCAATAATTACCTTTGATGCAGGTTTGTTGATCCACTAATAAACGGACATTATCCACAGATAATGCAAGATATTGTGAAAGAGAGGCTGCCCAAGTTTACTCCTGAGCAAGCTAAATTGGTCAAGGGCTCAGCAGATTACATTGGGATCAACCAATACACAGCTAGCTATATCAAGGGCCAGAAATTGCAACAGCAGAAGCCTACTAGCTACTCAGCTGATTGGCAGGTTCAATATGCTTGTGAGTTCTTGCCTCAAACCCGAGTTTTACCTAATTTTAAATATTTTTCACCTGATCATTTGTCCCCTAAATTATGCAGTAGAACGGAACGGCAAACCAATTGGACCACAGGTATGTAGTTCTTCACTTCAGCATTTGCAAACATCATCCAGTAAACTAGTACTACACAGTACACATAACGCGCCATCAGTGGCTCAGTGCTGGTGAATTCAGAAATAACTTGCTAGTTTGTGAAATCCTGATTAGCTTTCCAATATCAGGCGAATTCAAATTGGCTTTACATTGTCCCATCCGGGATGTATGGTTGTGTTAACTATCTGAAGCAGAAGTATGGAAATCCAACAGTTTACATAACTGAGAATGGTACTCATTAGTATAGGCTCATATCTCTCTTTTACACATTTCATATGAAATGCGTTGCATATCAAGGAATGCATATACCAATCTTCTTTCTATGTTACCAGGAATGGATCAGCCTGGAAACTTGACCCGTGACCAGTACTTGCACGACACCACGAGGGTGCAATTCTACCAAGGCTACCTCACTGAGCTGAAGAAAGCCATCGATGACGGGGCGAAAGTGGCTGGCTACTTTGCTTGGTCTCTCCTTGATAACTTTGAGTGGCAGTCAGGTTACACGTCCAAATTTGGAATCGTCTACGTCGACTTCAGCACACCTAAGCTCGAACGACACCCCAAGGATTCAGCCTACTGGTTCAGAGACATGCTTCAGAAACACTGAGTGCCTAACTACAAAGTATTCCCTCTGTTCCTACGTAGTAAAAGCTACGTGTCTAGAAAAACTAGAACAACTTACAATTTGGACCAAAGGGAGTAGCATTTAATTTCTTGAGCATTGCCTAGAGTTTGCCACTTTGGCTGGCCATATTATTTTATCACGTTCAAAACCAGCTCAGTGCAAGAGGATATCAAAATGGGAGTACAAGGTGGTAAACGGACAAACATTTTGCGTGTTCCATGTTAAGTCTTTTCTTTTAATGTTTGCATCCTTGTGTTTTCTACTATCGCGGTCTTGCATCTCCAAGAGGCACATATGACGACATATCGTATCAATGTGGGGTGAGAGAGTTTGAGGGCATAGCTGACATCTGATGCTCTGAGTGCTGAATCTGGCCGATGCGGATCACACAACTCGTGCATCTGCTGACAACTCTCACGATTCATCACGAAGTCTAGCTCTAGTAAACAGCACCAGAAAGTTCGCTCAAACCCGGGAGCCATGGCTATCCTCATTCAAATTTCACATCGTCCATTTTCTCTGCATTAAGTGCCTAAATTTGATACACATGAAGCACATTTGTCCCGCAATTCAGACTCTTTACATTTGGTTTCAATTCTTTTTTCCTTTCCCTAAACAAATGTGTATTCAGCTTATTGTTACAGGGAAAAAAAGCACCTCATTTTAAAGCATACGAATTAAACTGGATCACACTGTGTTGTGTGGCCTGAGTTACCAACAGAGAACTAATGATTCTGCACGTCAGACCAACAAGTCGTCTGTCATCTTCAAGCAGCATCAGTGTCCCCTGTGGATTTCTTGTACTCCGGCTTGAGCTCATGTGTTCCCTGGTTTGGTCCTCGTTTATTATACACACACAGATCGTTCAATATCTCCTTCAGGAATTGCTGCATAGAGATAAACATAATAACCACATCAGCAGTCAAAAGAACAATAAAAGAAATATCTGTGTTGCAACTTGCTTATCTTAGATGCATTTCCCCACTGACATATCAGGAAAGAGAAAAGGAAATACCTCTGGCTGGTCAGTTTCTTGCACTAGTGCCTTTAAGGCCCAATTGGGTTGCCTTTCAAAAAGCTTGAATATAATGTTTTCCATCTCCGTGCGATCCCTACGAGTTCTTTTGACATCAGATGGTTTCGCTGGTGCTTGCTTCTTCTTTTCCTGGCAAGCAAAAAGTTCAGCAAGTCACAAGATGTTATAATTGGTAGTGCAAGTCAAAGAGACTGAGGAAATGACTCAGATCGACAGTGTTATGGAAGACCTAGGAGGATAAAAAACGCTGCAAAGTTTTTCCCAAGTAGCGACCATATTTAGGTAACATGGAAAATGTTTCTCATTAAAGACAAAGCAAAATGAACAATTCCAAGTGCTGAAGTGGAAGACAAAACTACCTTTGAACCAGAAGGTATGAGCCCAACCATGCCAGGCATTGGCCTCATGCTCATTCCGCTGTCATTGTTAAGTACCTACAAGTGATAAAAAAAATGTCATATTGGTAAACCACAACTTCAAACATGTCATAATATGGTAATATAATGCAACCAAAAAGGCACTCCACCTGCACTTGTCTAGATTTAACCATGTATTTTCGTGTTCTTTCACGGCATAACTTTCCATAATTCGCCAGATTATCACTGTGAGGTTCCATGTCAAATTTATGCTCGACTTTTCCTTCGCATGAAAGTTTCCCTGCAACAAATAGGGTACTATTAGAGTAACCAAAAACCATTATAAAAAAAAGTGCTGGAAAGTAGTAAGGTTCCAAACTGGTTACAATCAGTAAACTGCAAACGAACAGTTACAAGTAACACCCACTGAAGCCAGCTGGTTAACCCCCCCACCCCCCAACACACACAAAAAAAAAAGAATCCTCTGGCTGTTTATATATCATGCTGCAGCGCAAATTGGAATGATCACAGAAACATGATGTTTGGGCGGGCCTGTCCAAATTTGTCCCCGCAAGCTTGTATGCCAGCTCAGATTTCTCACATTTACGTGGTTATCCACATGAGGAAAGGCAAACAGGCATCTCAAACTTTCCCACATACCACACAAAAACTGACAGATTTCTCAAACGTCCACAGAAAGCCTGCAAACCAGCTGGTTCACGAAAGCTTCAGCTTAACTGAGTGCTGGCCCTTGCACAAAATTGAAGTAGGGTAGGACACATCGGGTCTTAGAATCCGGCAGAAATTACTCGGGGGGAAGAGGGAAATAGGCATCTGCCTGTATATTAACATAATATGGGAGCCGAACCTATTGTGAATCAAATGATCTAGAATTCCTATCCCACAAGATGTTACAAGAATATAGCCAGAAATGTACATGCTAAAACATACGGGGATTATTATTCTAATTGTACCGAGCAAAATCACTGTGTTAAATAAAATGATATTATTAGAAGCAAGCATTAATGGATATCTGCATGCAAGAACAAAGGTAAATCATGTCTGTCTGGGCAGTAAACTTGATTTCAATCATATATAGAGAGGCGTCCATTTAAGCAGAGGAAAGCTGACAAGCTGTGAATCTGGATCCTACCTTGGTTAGATTCGGAGAAAACACACATAGGAACAAAATCTTTGAACATATTCAAAGAGTAGCTCTTAGGTGTATTCCCAGTGTTAGTTTGAGCCAACTCCATCTTGAACTGTCATTGCACTAGCATGATGTAAGACTGATAGGCACCAAAAGATATACATGAAATAAACACACAATGAGCAGCATTAACACCAAGGAATCCGATTATGGCATCTGCTCTTAAAATTAGTCACCTAACGATTTGCAATCACTTTCAGCAAGACCGATGTGTGGCAAGTAGCTTATTTAGACCACAACAACTATGCAATTAACTGGAATATGAACACTTGCGTTGGCTGAATATCAATTTAGTTTGCCCACAATAACAGTGGATTCTTCCTCTTGTCCCTGCGGTCCAATGAGTCTCTACCAGCCTATATGTCCACCCAGTATACTCAAAACCAGTCCTGCAATCTGGAAACTAATTTTAAGACTCCCATCCCTGTGCACATTTCTCACCAACCCTTGGAGTAACTTAACCAGGACAACAGGTACACAATTCTGTTCGATCATACGCCTTCAGTGTGGCAGCCAATTAAGCAAACGCAGGAATTCCAAAAATTTCCCATGAGTTCGCTCGAGGAGATTCTAGCCGAAAGACGGGGGAGGGACCAGCGGGTGGAGAGGGTTGGGTTGTGGGGGAGGGTGGGCGGAGGGGCGGTAACTTGCCTGGAGCGTAGGCTCTTCCGGGCGCTCTTCGGGGGGCTCTTCTGGGCGGAGCAGGTCGAGGGAAAGGACGACCTTGGCGACGACGGGGTTGGCGTTGGCACCGTCGGAGGAAGAGGCGGAGGCGGCCTGCCAGGCGCGGGAGACGACCGGGGGGCACTTCATGAGCCACACGGAGCGATCGGCCCGCGCCGTCTCCAGGTACTTGGCCTCCTCGCCCATCGTTCTTGCCGCCGCGGCGCGACCCTCACCCGCGAGGCTCTCGTGCTACTCCGGTTCGGACTGAGATCGGCGGCGCTAGGGTTCGGCGGGCGACGGCCGATCTGACGCGCGGAGGGAGGGAAGGGAAGACGGAGGCGTAAGGCCGGGACGGTTCGAGGTCGAACCGTCGGAGCGGAGGGCAGGTCAGGAGAGGCTTCCAGTGGGTCCTTCCAGTCAGATGTAAAATTTCCTTTTTCTGGCTATATTTGGTGGGAGACCTCCGAGCACCTTTCAGCCCATGTATCAATGTCATCTCTATAGCCTATATGGGCCTCTTTGGTCCCTGGCTATCCCTGTTTGCTTAGCCTAACAGGCCTTAGCCAGGCCTCCGCAAGCCACCCAGACCCAGAGGTCTGTCTTTCTGGTGCTGTCTGCTAGAGGCGACCAAGAGATCTCCTAGATCAAGGATCATGAGATGTGTCAGCAGACAGCATATGCATGAGTTATGAAGTTGTTGTGATCCGTGTGGTTCAGATTCAGATTCAGCACTCAACATAGGTGCTATTTGTTTTTAGTTTAAGGCAACATAGGTGCTATAAGTGTCATCTGAGTTTCTGAACTGAGTATGTAACATACTGACCAGAAGAAATCTGCTCTCTGAATTATCTTCATGAGATCTTTGAATCCAATTTTGACTATCCGAGCATGTGAGATGACGAAACAAGTTTATATTTCTCAGCACCAGCAAGTCATCACATGCATGCTCCCTCCATCTCAGAAAATGGTTCTAATATATTAAAATAATATCAATATTATATCTTCAAATAAGGTTATTATAAAACATTTCAGAATTAATTTAATAATATTTATTACAGGCTAATAGTATATTTATATATATATTTTATATATTTGGTTAAAATTGACACCAATTAACTTTTAAAAAAAGTTAGAGTAATGTTTTTTTGTTTTTTTATTGGCTCAACCTTGGTCCATATGTAAACTAGATTTATAACCTATACCTAGGACCAAGAGTACACCTACAATCTATACCCAAGACTAAGAATACACTGAAGACTTATTTGGCTATACATAAATATACCTCAATCCATACGGTTTGGAAGAGATTAAGGTGGAATTTGAAATAAAATACACCTCAATCCCTTCCAAACCGTATGGATTAGGATATATTTGTGTGCAACCAATCAAGGCTCGATGAGAGATCTAACACTAATGAGACTAGAATACCCTGAGACTTTTGGGTTGATTCCAGAAGAAGGGGGTCCCATATCTCCTCTATAGTTTTTAGATCTAGTTTGTGCAGGTTTAGCCCTAAATAAATCTACCAACGAAAACATATGATTTTCGATCGAGATCTTATTTTCTGCAATGACTTTGGTGATTGCAACGACAAGGTCGTTGTTGCTGGCGTCGATTTCATGGACAGTTGGCCAATTTGTGGCCATTGTCTGCAAGGGGAATGGTGCTTTTGGGCACTCCCAATAGATCCAATTACTCCGGATCATCGCTCTCATCATCGATGATCGTGGAGAGGAAATCAGAAATTGAAGATGACGGGTCCGTGTTCTATATTGTGCCCAACAATGCAACTGTCGATATTCTTTCATTGATTCATATACATTTTGGATTGGTTTCAAAACGTTGGATCTTATGGCTTATCCAATGTTTGGGATTGATCCTTGGGTTTGGTACATGGACTGTACGTACTCTTTGCTTCAATGTTTGATAGTTTGACTGCATCGAGGAAAGCCATGAGGGAAGAAGCTGACGGAAGAATTTGGATACAATATATTGTGCCTCATTTATTTCAAAAAATTTTATATGTAATTTGGGAATGTAGATTTGACATAATCCTCTCTTCCCTTTGCGCAAAAAGAGAAATAAGATGACTGTGTTGAGTTAGTTTGGTCATCATGTAAAGTCATGTTTTCTTTGGCTCTAGTATGTGTTGATGTTCTCGTTTTGTGTTTCCCAGTTTAGACTGTTATTGAACGTTTCCATTTTGAATTGGTTCGTTTTGTCATAATAGTACGGTGAATTCGTTTTCAGTGTAGAGTGCCGAGTGATTCAAGAGTTATCGGACTGAACACTAGGAAAGATATTCGAGTCCGTCGCCTCTCAAATTCATATTTATAGCCATTGTAGTCGTTTCCGTATGTAAATAAATGCAAAAAAATGAGGAACCGAGTATATATGTGATTCATAACGCCGACGTCTGCTCCTTCCATTTCCATAACATGGATGAGCGCGCCTTGCAGTGATTCCTCGATAGCTGCACGACAGCCGATTGCAAATGGCTTTGAAAGCGAAGAATCGAACAACAGTGAGAGGCATCCAGCCCGGTTGAGCAAGGCGCGCACCACGACATTATAGGGCGTGTTTGGTTACTGTGTGCGGGGTTGAGCCAGGCCCACGGGATGCAAAAAGCCGCTGTTTGGTATCCTGGAGCAGCCTCGCAGCTGGCTCCGCTTCGTGCGGGACCGCCCCCTCGGCCGGGCCCCGTGGAAACGTGGGAGTCGAGCGTTCCCCTCGGGCCTGGTTGTGGCGATGCAGCGGCGAGTCTTGTGCGCGGGCGAAAAATTTGGCCGCCGCGAGCTCGCGCCATCTCGCTAGGGTTACCTCTCGGTTTCGCGCCATTCACCGCGTATATATCCCCCTCCCCGCCGCCTCCCTTCTCGGTTCCTCACCATTCGCTCATCTCTAGCAGCAGCAGCAGGTGCTCCTCTCCTCTCCCCTTTTCTTTTTTCCCCCACTGATATGCATCGATTCATGGCATCCTAATCCCCTTTCTACGTGCTTTTTTTTGTTGCGGGCGCTTTGGATCTGAGTTCTACACAGGCAAGTGGCTAGTTCCCCTTCTTCCCCTCTCGATTTACTCTCAAGTTCTTGGAAAATGGAAGGAACCCTAATTTTTTTCTTATGAATCTTGGTGCAGGAACATCAGATCTATCGTTCTTTGTTTGCTGATCTGCTTTTGATTGTGGTGCTACCACTGCTTGTTCGGTATAATAAATTCTTCCTGTCTCCAACCCTCCCTCTTATTCTGATAATGCAGTAGTACTTGCTGGATGATATCGATCTTGTCTGTCTTTTTCTAGATCTGTGGCAGAAATATATTTCTGAGCTCATGTCCAAGTCAATGATGATATTGTTGTAGTCTGAGTTGCTTTGTTCACTGCCAATGATAAGTTGTCCCTGCTTTTCATGATTTTGTGATGAAATAAATCTGAGCACTTGTTCAATGTCAATGATACTTTAAAATTAATCTGAGCACTTGTTCAATGCCATTAATGTTTTTAAGCTAATCTGAGCACATGTTTAATGCTAATCTGAGCACTTATTCCGGGCCTTGCTTGTTGCTTACATTCACTAGGAAATAAACTATATCCTAATTTACAATTGTGTTGCTGTGTATGCCATTCGTTGCTGTGTTTCTGTGGTAGTCATTGCACTTGTCTTCTTTTGTTAGATGGATTTCGAGGAACAACAACGATTGTTGATTGCTCGGGCCGTTGCACTTATCACGGCTATGTATGCACTGTTGTTCACTAGGCTTAGAATGGTACAGCCATCACGACCTCAGATCACTTATGGTCCTTTGAGCATCATGGATGAAGAAAGGCAAAGAAACTTGAATAGAATTTATAACTATGATGACATAGAGTGTGTTAACATGCTTCGTATGAGAAGGGCACCTTTTTTCAAGCTATGTGACTTGCTTAGACAAAGGAACTTGCTCAGTGATACTTTGCATAGCTGTGTAGAAGAGCAAGTAGCTATGTTTCTTCATGTTGTTGGTCATAACCAACGCTTTAGAGTCATTAAACACAACCGGAGGAGGTCTATAGAGACAAAGGCATAGACATTTCAAAGATGTCTTGTATGCTATTGGAGAACTAAGGCAGGACATGATTAAAGCCCCATCTAATGACACACCACTTAAGATAAGCAACAGCCCAAGATGGTACCCATATTTTAAGGTAATGAAAAAGGCATAGAATTTGTAGATTTTTGGTGCATATTTACAATGCATATATGTAACACATATATGATGGGTGTTCATGTAGGATTGCCTTGGTGCAATAGATGGAACTCATATTTATGCTAGAGTGCCAGCCAAGATACAAGCAGCATTTAGGGGTAGGAAGAACTACCCCACCCAAAATGTTCTTGCTGCTGTTGACTTTGATTTAAAATTTACCTATGTGTTGGCTGGATGGGAGGGGTCAGCACATGATGCTACCGTCCTTGCTGATGCAGTAGGGAGGGAGGATGGGTTAAAGGTTCCAGCAGGTAATAAATTACATTGGGTACATACTTAAAATATGAACATGTATAACCATGAACCTAATACATGTGTGTCCTTCTTTTAGGAAAATTCTACCTAGTAGATGCTGGCTATGCTTGTCGTCCTGGATTTCTTCCTCCTTATCGTGGCACTAGGTACCATCTGAAAGAGTATGGTGGTAGGAACTACCCCACCAACCCAAGAGAATTGTTTAATTTGAGGCATTCCAGTTTGAGAGTTACTGTTGAAAGGGGTTTTGGGGCTTTAAAGAACCGTTTCCGTATCATTGACAATAAACCCTTTCATCCCTACAAGACACAAGTGAAGTTAGTACTTGCTTGTTGTATTTTGCATAACTGGATTCTTGGGCATGGGGTTGATGAGATAGTTCCTGCTGAGTTCTCTTGGGTGCCCAACAACAATGGTAATGGAGACCATGCTGAGCACCAAGATGACAATGCTGCTTGGGCTCACACAAGGGATGAGTGGGCTAATCATATGTGGGCAAACAGGGGAAACTCTCACATTTAGTCTGTCCTTGGTATGTAATAATTATTGTACTACCACTTTTAATGTTGAACCTACCCTGTTATGTGAACTCATGCACTGAACATCTGCAATGATGATTTATTTTCGATATTACACTTGTGCTGAGGCATTGAACATGTGCAATGATGATTTTTTTTCTGATACTACACTTGTGCTGAGGCATTGAACATGTGCAATGATGATTTTTTTTCTGATACTACACTTGTGCTGAGGCATTGAACATGTGCAATGATGATTTTTTTTTCGATACTACACTTGTCTTTGAGGCATTGAACATCTGCAATGATGATTTTTTTTCGATACTACACTTGTCTTTGAGGCATTGAACATGTCTTTGTGATGATTTTTTTAAATTATACTACTACTGAGACTTGGGACATGAGCAATGATGATTACTTGATGATACTATTGTAGTACTAAGGTTGCGCACATGTCTTTGTGATATTTATGTCTTTGTTTTTATATATATACTGAGGCTGCAGACATGTGCAATGATGTTTATTGTGCATGTATTCCTAAATTAACTGAGGCAGCAGACATGTGCAATGATGTTTATTTTCATCTATTTTTATTAAGTGTGAGACATGTGCAATGATGATTACTTGAACATACTTAAAATATGAGTGGCATGTGGCACATGATTTAGGGGATGGCTGAGGACTTGATGGCACCTGATGAGGTTGTGTTCCCTGGGATTGATGGTGCTGGCTTCTTTCTTTGGTCTGGTCTGCCCGCTGCTTTGGGGCTTTGGTGATGGTGTGTATCTTTGGGGCTTTCTTCTTTGGTGTAGTGGCCGCTGGTGCCTTTGAGTGCTCGCCGTGGTGGAGGTACTAGGGCTGCTGGGGCTGCTAGTGGTGCTGGGGCTGGTGGGGCTAGTGGTGGAGTGGCTGGTGGGGCTGCTGGGGGTGCTCAAAGGGCCGCTATGAGGTGGACAGATGCAATGTCTGGCTTTGTCCTTCGCCGCATGTGCCAGCTGATCTCAACCGGTGTGAGAACTGACAAAGGGTTTAAGGAAGTTCACCTCAATCAGGTTGCTAAGGCTCTTCAGGAGTTTAGTGGCAATGATGTCACGGGTACTCAAATCTACAACCATCTGAGAAAGTAGAGACAGAAATGGGTTAGGATCTCCAAGCTGAGGGAGCTTAGCGGTGCTTTATGGGATGATGATAATAGCATCATTGTTCTTGATGAAGACCACTACAATGGGCACATCAAGGTACTGACTGAGCCATCATCCTTAATGTGCTGTCTTGTTTTATTTCTTTATATACCACATAATGTCAAATTAAAACTAATCTGAATTTTCTGTTGTTGTAGGACCACCCTAAGGATGATGAATACCTTAACAAGCCTATTCATCACTACAAAGAGATGCAGATCATATTTGGCAATGGACAAGCAACTGGGAAATATGCTATGGGGTCTAATGAGCCTCTTGGGAAACCCTCTGAGTTTGCTGAAAGCTCATTCAAGGTTCACACACCTGAAGATGGAATGAATGGCAGGGCAGAGGCAGGAGAGGCAAGTAAGTCAGATGTTGTTGGAAATAAAAGGAAGAGATCAGTCCTAACAGAGGAGGATGCTATCTTGTTCAGTGGGATGACTGAGGCAGTTAACAACGTTGCTGATGCTATTCGTTCAAACAAGGTTGAGGATTCCCACCCAGATCTGTATGGGGCTGTCATGTTCATGCCTGGATTCACTGATGAGGCACTGATGGCTGCATATGGTCACCTGCTGGATAACAAGCCAAAGGGAACTGCTTTTGTGAAGATGAATGACTCTCATCGTGTCCTGTGGCTGAGAACCTTCTTAGCCAAGCACTTCTATGACTGAGCTCCTTGCTGGTCTGTTGGTTGATCCATCTTTTGTGCAGTGCCTGCCCTAACCTGGTGGTATTTTGTTTGCATGGTTTGGTGCAATGGCTGCTCTCTCATGGTGGATGCATTTTCTCTTCTCTGGTGGCTGTTTTTGTGCATAACTCACTCCTAATAGGCTTGGTTGTGCAGTGATCTTACCCTTCTATGTGCAGTTGACCTGTTCCTGCATATTTTGTGCAGTTAACCTGCCACTCTCATCTAACTATAGCTTTGTGGGCTATTGTTAGTGACTTCCATATGCCACTCACATGCATTCTTTTTTGGGTCAACCTACCGATGCTAGTGTGTGCATTTGCCTTGGCATTGTGACCTTTGTCGTGCCAATGATCTGCACCTTTTATTGTGAACTCCTATTATTATTCTGAGCACATGTCTGCTGCTCTTGATGTATTTTTCGTTGAACTGAGCAGATGTCTGCTGCCTGTGATGTATTTTTCATTGAACTGAGCACATGTCTGCTGCCTGTGATGTGTGATGGTTATTTTTCATTGAACTGAGCATATGTCTGCTGCCTGTGATGTGTGATGGTTATTTTTCACTGAACCGAGCATATGTCTTTGCCGCTGTGATGTAATTTTCACATAACCGAGCACTCATTTGCTGTGATGTATTTTTTCATACAACCCGAGCACATGTTTGCTGTCTATGATTTTTTCCCATATAACTAATCACATGTCTGCTGCCTATGATGTCATTACTACTGGAATTTTGCATATGTCAGCTCAGGTATTGCTGTTTTTTCATATAACTAACCAGATGCTTGTTGCTTGTTATGTCATTTACATACAAATGAGCAAATAAATTTGTTGTTACTACACTTTGTCTACAGGAATGGCATGGTATGTTGTGTACTGTGGGAGACAACCTGGTGTCTATTCCAGTTGGGACAAAACACATGCTCAAGTGAATGGTTTCAAGGGAGCTTGCTTCAAAAGTTTCAAGACAAAGGAACTGGCTAATCAAGCATTCTATGGTCATGGAGAACCTGTGAATCCACCACAGCTGCAACCAACGGAACCTGCTAGCCATGATCATGTTCGCCTCACGCAACCATACACTTGCAGTCAAAGATGTAATAATTCTTGTTCAGGCTATTGTAATTGCTTTGCTCATTTGGAAGTTGATGTAAACTAGCAATGTTGCCATGTAACTTCAAATCCTGCAACTAGACTAGGTGGTGGTAATGTTACCACTTCATGCAGGAGGTCATTGGAACTACTTGTATGCAGCCAACCAAACACACATGACTGCATCTATATATTTGAATGTTGCATCATATCCAGGCAACCAAACACTATCTACTAGCAGCCTGGTTCAATGCATGCAGGTAACCAAACATACAGCATTTGCATGCTGTTGGCCTGGCCAGGGTGAGCCTGGCTGGCTGGTACGGGCCAGGGTCAGCTCCTACGGGTAACCAAACAACTCGTCGGCGCTGCCACGTTCGGGGAACGTACCGCGGCCAGCCGCGCCCACGAACGGGCACATGCGCGCAGATGGCGCCGAATCCCTCCGTGAGGAATAGACAGCGACCGGCGCGCCACCCACCGAAAACCGACATGCGTCGTGAACCGCCCCGCCAATCGCGGTAACGCCTCATCATTAGCCGAGGACGGCAGGAGACAACAGCGGCCCACCCCGGCACGCGAGCTTAATCACCGGCACCGGTCTGGTCGTGCTCGTGCCGGCGGCCCCCACGCCCGCCGCCGATAGGAATAGAACACCGTCGAGAATCGGGACTCGGCCGCGCGCGCGCACCGCCACCGCCGGGGTCCCCATCACGCATAGATGCCTTCGATCCACCGCACCGACACGCGACACTATCACACACTACCCATCGATGAGGCGCCGTGCGCAGCAACAAATACGACACACCAGCTAGTGCGCCAGCACACTCTAGTCTAGCGCTGAAGGCCTGCCTGGAGCGCCTCTGCTACTACTGTGCTGGCTGACGCGGTGACGCCGGTAGTCGGGGTGTGAACGAGCTGCCACTGCCGGCCGCCGGCCGCGCGCGCGCGCGGAGCGAGATGGACGCTCGGTGGGCGGTGCTGCTCGCGCTGCTGGTCGCCACCGGCGGCGGAGGCGGTGTCCGTGTCTGCGCCGCCGGGGCGAAGGGCGCCAACTGGCTGGGCGGGCTCAGCCGCGCGTCGTTCCCCAAAGGGTTCGTGTTCGGGACGGCGACGTCGGCGTACCAGGTCGAAGGCGCCGCGTCCACCAACGGCCGGGGACCCTCCATCTGGGATTCATTCGCGCACGTCCCAGGTAATGGATGTGGATCGTCTCTCGCTTCGCTTCGCTTCGTTTGTGGGACCTACACTATGAGCTCTGCTTGCTAGAGCATGCATCGGCTGGCAGGCTAGTGAGTAGTGAGGAAATTTGATGCGTAAGCGTGGGTAGTCCTAGGAAGCAGCATGGATCCAGGTACTGGCTATCCACCCACGGTCAGTTGCCGTATCCGTGCTGCAACAACAGCGCAACTGAACTACCATAGCCAAACAACACGCGTTGATTACTGATTACGGTTTATTTGCATCTCTGAATGTGACACAATGAGAGCAAGTGGCTATACTTGATTAGATGGTTTGTAGTACTTGACGTTATTGTGGGGGTGGGGGGGGGGGTGCAAGAGATGCATCTAGTCTAGGCAAAAAATTATGAACCAAGTACTGAATGTTGTACAACAACTAATCTGATGCTGATTGGTACGCCAAGCATTCATTGATATCTATGCATCTTGATCCTCATTAATTCTGGTAAATTATTCAGCTTAGACTACATCCAGTAAGCTTTTCTATTTTTGTTTTGTTGCAATGAACAGGAAATATTGCGGGGAATCAAAATGGAGACGTTGCAGTGGATCAATACCATCGCTACAAGGTAGTTAAATATGAGATTGAGAAGCAAATAAACCGATCTGGGCTGAGACATAAGAGAGTTTGATGGCTTTATCATTAACTCTTTCGTTCTGCTACAGGAAGATGTTGATCTCATGAAAAGTTTGAATTTTGATGCTTACCGGTTTTCAATCTCATGGTCCAGGATTTTCCCAGGTAAACAAATTTGACTTAAGTCGTAACATTATAGCTCAAAGGCGCAAAAATGAGTTTTTGGGTGTTACTACTGCTTATACATCTTTGGATTATGCAGATGGCGAGGGGAAAGTCAATCCAGAAGGTGTAGCATATTACAACAATTTGATAAACTATCTGCTTCAGAAAGGTATTTGACATCTGAGACGTTCATTGGAACCTATGTAAAGTTGTAAACATATCTGAACGTCCCTCTTGACAACTGAGCAGGCATGACTCCTTACATCAACCTTTACCACTACGATCTTCCTCTTGCACTTGAGAAGAAATATGGAGGGTGGTTAAGCGCTAAGATGGCGTAAGTCAGTCTAAAAATTAACTGATGTTTATATCTTGTCATATTATGGCTATGCTTCGACCTTCTGTGTTTTCATAAAAGAAGAATACACGACATAGAAGCACTCTAGAAATTATATGTTAGCCTAGCTAAATGTGTCATTCTGTGGCTCTAGTTTCGCAGGATATAGAACTAGAAATACCAGATTATACTTATATATTTATACAATCTGTTTTGTATAGGGACCTGTTTACAGACTATGCTGACTTCTGTTTTAAGACCTACGGCGATCGCGTAAAGCACTGGTTTACATTCAATGAGCCAAGGATAGTAGCTCTACTTGGCTATGACACGGGATCAAATCCTCCTCAAAGGTGCACCAAATGTGCTGCCGGTGGGAATTCAGCAACTGAACCTTATATTGTTGCTCATAATTTCATCTTGGCACATGCTGCTGCAGTTGCAAGATATCGTACAAAATATCAGGTATTTTCTTCTTGAGAATCTCAAAAGTTCCCCTGAAAATAAAAGCTAGGAGTGCTACACTGATGCTATTTATTCAATGAAGTTTGCAGTAAAAAAAAAAATTATTACATGAAATGTGGCAGCGTCTATATATATGCGTGGAACGATGCTCCATATTTATAAGTCTATTCTTTAGAAAATGCATTAGCTTGGACATATAATGTTATTTCAATAACTTCTTGAATTGAAAATTGCTGATGGAAGAGTGGCATAATGTTTTCAAAACGTAGGCTGCCCAGAAGGGTAAGGTTGGAATAGTCCTGGACTTCAACTGGTATGAACCTCTTACAAACTCACCTGATGACCAAGCAGCGGCCCAAAGAGCTAGGGACTTCCACATTGGCTGGTAAGCTATATATCAGTATGCTCTGTCAGAACCTAAGTTTTGATAAATGAAAACTGCAAGGTATAACATAGTTAACTGTTACATCTGGTGCAGGTTTGTTGATCCATTGATAAACGGACATTATCCACAGATAATGCAAGATCTTGTGAAAGAGAGGCTGCCCCAGTTCACTCCTGAGCAAGCTAAATTGGTCAAGGGCTCAGCAGACTACATTGGTATCAATCAATACACAGCCAGCTACATGAAGGGACAGAAACTGCTCCAGCAGACGCCGAGTAGCTACTCTGCCGATTGGCAGGTTGAATATGTTCGTGAGTATCTTGCCTTGAACTCTATATTTTATATAAATATATTTGCCTTAGATATTTTCACCTAACCTAAACATTCGTCCCATAAATTCTGTAGATGAACGCAATGGCAAACCAATTGGACCAATGGTATGCAGTTCCTCCATTAAACCTTTCTCAACGTTATTTACTGTCAGCGCTGCATAGTGCATATTATGCTACCATCAGCTACAAATTCAGAAGTACTGCAATAAATCCTTGCTAACCAATGCATGGACATGTAGGCAAATTCTAATTGGCTTTACATAGTCCCGACGGGGATGTACGGATGTGTGAACTACCTCAAGCAGAAGTATGGGAATCCCACAGTCTACATAACTGAGAATGGTACTCGACAGAATTCCATATTTCTTCTTATTCCACATTTCACATGAACATGCTGCATACCAAGGGAATCATGTCTCAAATCTTTTTGTCTGTGTTACCAGGAATGGATCAGCCTGGAAACCTGACCCGTGACCAGTACCTGCGCCGATGTCACAAGGGTGCAGTACTATAGAAGCTACATCGGCCAGCTGAAAAAAGCCATGGATCAGGGCGCAAACGTGGCTGGCTACTTCGCCTGGTCTCTCCTTGACAACTTCGAGTGGCTGTCAGGATACACGTCCAAGTTTGGCATCGTCTATGTTGATTTCAACACGCTCGAACGGCACCCGAAGGCGTCGGCCTACTGGTTCAGGGACATGCTTCAGAAGCATTGAGATCTCTAGGGCCAAGCCTGGAGGTACTATTTTGTTCAGCTTTGCCTAGTGTTTTGGATGGCCCAATGGTTCAAATCCGGCATTGTGCTTGGCTAGCAAAATGGGAATAAAAGAGAGCCACTCCGATCAATTGTGCATTCCGAGTTATGGTCAGATCGAATGTTGTGGGTTTGTGAGTATGTTCTCTGTGGAGTTTGAGCTGTGGTTATTTTACCGTGTTGATTGGTCATATTTGAAATGCTTAATCAGGAATGTGACATCTCGAGTTTTTTTTTTTTTCCTTAACCAAATCTATTACTTGGATCAAATGAGACCAAAAGCCCTGGGAAATTTAACAGGGCAATTTATAATGCAGTAGAATTGACTTCTTGACATCATCAGCAGGGGGAAAAAAGCATTAAACAAGGTCAAAAGTTGGACAACCCTCTGGATTGTCACATAATCCCCTAAACCCTCCTATGACGCGTCGGCGTCGAGAAGCGCCTCTCGTCCGTCGATCTCCTGCTGCTCGCTTGGTTCCTACTCTTCGCCACCGGCTCCATCTTCCTCGGCCTGTACTCGACCATCTCCGGGACCTTGCGTCGTCGCCTGACGTCATCAGCTTCTTCTCGGTAGTAGCCTCCTGCTCCTGGCCCTGGGTGCTTGCGCTTCGCATCCCCTGTCTGCTCGTTCCTGACGCGATCGCCGCCAGCAATGGGAACGCCAGGAGATGACATCTCCTTGGGGCGGCGTTTGCACTCCATGTCGTCTCTGAGATCTTGGCGTCTTTCTTCACACTATCTGCTTGAAGAGCTGTCGTCGTCTCAGGGCAACCGCTGCGGACGCATCCGCCGGTGCCCGGAGCGGCCACCTCGAGCTCACGCAATATCTGCGACAGCGTGTCCAAGGCGGCGCGTTCGATCGACGCCTTCCACTCGGCCAAGACTCCGCCTGCGAGGGCGCGCACCTTCCCGGCCTCGTGCCTCCGCAGGCCGCCGACGGCCTTGGCGACGTTGGTGGCCACGTCGGTGTTCGCCAGCATGGTCGGAGTCACCGGGACCGCCCGCAGCGTCAGAAGCGCATTGGCCATCGCCGTGTCGAGCATCCGGCAGAGCGCCTCCGCTCGGACGTCATCGCCGCTGTCCGCGGCGTCGCAGAGCATCTCCACGAGGTCGCTCCGAGCTTGCCGGTACTCGTCCCGGGAGCAGCCCCCGGTGGCAGCCTCGATGGCGGCGTCGATGGCGCCGAACGCCGGGAAGAAGGGCTTCCACCGGCGGAGCGCCATCACCGTACCGCTGCGCCGGCGAGCTTTTGGATTGGGACAGCCGGACAGGGACGATGGGAGATAAGGGTGGGAGTATGGGACAGGGACGATGGGGCACGGCCGGGCTTTATATGGATCGTCGTCACGAACGCGAATCGAACTGAGGAGATTGGCTGTTCGAGTCGGACACGAATTCGTACGTCGAACGCGATCCACGGACGGGGGCCCTATTGCTATTGGGAATCCGACTGAGATATTGGTTGTTCTGTCCGAGTCCGAGACGAACTAGAAACCAGCCAGACACGTTTCCCAAGCGCTTCCCAGTCGGGGCCGTCGTCTCGTCCAGGCGCTCCACCGGCTAGGCCGTCGCCATCAAGCGCGCGTCTGGCGGCTGCGCGGGAGCTGCTGCCTGCTGCTTCTGCGAGAGGCGTGCTTCCTCCATGCTGATTCGACACAACACTAGATTACCCTGGTCATCATCATGTGAGCTCCTAGATCATTTTTATATCCCTAATCACATCGAAAACGGCCCATCATTATGGTGATGGCAAACGCAGTGAGTCCAGCTACACAACACCCCAAAATTAGGGGGGCGCCGGCGCCCGTCCGTCCTAAACTGCAACAAAGAGAAGCAAGCTCATTCCTCTCCGTCCGCTGTCTAAGTTTGCCTTCCTCGGCAAACTTCAGCCAAAGCCATCTCTCTCTCGAAACATGCATCAACCACACGCGCGCCATTTTGCATGCCGACCTCCACCAGCCACGTACCTCTCGGTCGTCCCTGCGATCCCCCAAGCTCCGTGGCCCGCGCGCCACCGCCACCGCCGTCGCAGCATCGCCGCCATGGCCTCGGCGCCCGTCAAGATCGCCGCGCTCGCCGTCGCCATCGTCGCCGCGGTCGCGCTCAGCTCCTTCTTCCACTACCGGTGCGTCCACCTGCCGTCGCCCTTCGTCTCCACCCAGGTGCTCCGCCTCATCGTGGTGAGCAACGAGCAGGAGGTCGGCGAGGACATGGACCTGGCCGACAGCAACGTCGCGCTGCGCTGCTACGGCTTCAGCGAGCACAACCACAGCCGGTCCGTGTGGTCGGCGCGCGCCGACATCCCCAGCGGCGAGGAGGCCAACCTCACGTTCCCCGCCGTGCGCGGCGACGAGGTCTTCGAGGTGCTCTGCTCCTACCGCGGCGCCAACCGCTGCTGGGCGCATGGCGTCCGGGTGTTCCAGAACCCGGGCCACGACAACCTCTTCTGCTCCCGCCAGATCGGCGGCTGCATGGTCAGGTTCCGCAGGGACGGCGGCGTCGAGAAGGTGTACCAGACGTTCGGGGAGTTCGACGTGCAGCCGCCCATCTTCATGGGGTTTGTGCCGGACTTCGACAACGCCAGGGACAGCGCATGCTCGTCGGCGAGCTGCGTGGGGAGGACCATCAACAGGGTCATAGGCGAGGAGAGCTGCTGTGACGATTCCTGCGGGGGGTGGGAGAAAGCGTTGCCAAAGAAATAATGATCCATGCTCACGCATGCATGTACAATTCAAACTTGATCTTTTGTATGTATAATGTAGAGCATTTTAATGGTACATGAATAGAAGACACTTGAAGCCAGTTTAATCGTGCTATGACTAAGATGGCGGCTGAATCAATCAGAGTTTGAATGTAGCAAAATTCAAAATGAAAACAAATATGTGACAACACCAAAGGAGTACAACAGGTGAAACTTAGAAAGACAGATTTGCAATACTGTCACTGGACCATTTGCCCAAAAAAAAAAAAAAAAATCAAAACTTGGACAGAGTCAATGTCTACATAACAACAGGACATGAGGTATCAACCAGATTGCAATGATGTGCTTGACATTGCAATTGTAAGCTGCGGCAGAGGAAACAAAGCAAGTGTCTTAAGCAGCACTCTCCTCAAAAACTGAATAATCAAGCAAAATTTAGAAGAACAAAACTAGCAATTGCATCAATCCAGGGTCCAGCACAACCATATGAATGACTTCTGCTTAATCAGAGTCTTCATAGACACCCTCGTCATCAGAAAGCTCATCAAAAGAATGGATGTCCAGTTGATAGCGCAGCATGCCACCAATGCCACCAAATCCTCTGCAAAACTGAGATCCTTCTTGAGATTTGTTGGTAACAAACTCAAGTGTGCACCCAAACTTTTTGTACTCGTTGGCAAACCATTCCAAGAGCGAGGTTTTCTCCTGAACCTCCAGCTCAGCATTGGTAGATGGATCACGGAACTGACTCTGGTCAGCTTCTTGCTCTTTATTCAGATGTTTGACAACAGTTTCTCCAGTTGCACTATTCTTAAGCACATATCTGTTGATATCAAGGTTTTCCCACACTATAAGTGTTTCCACAGCACCCATTTCAAGAGCTTTGAGTGTGTCATCAACACCAAACACATACTTCCCCGTATCTTGACTAATTTCTTCAAAATACTTCCCAATCAGCTTTTTCTCTTGTATGAACTTCACATTTGCTAGAATTTCAGCTGACAACTCAATAGCTTGGTTAAAACCGTTTTCCCCACCATATGAAACATCAACAACATTGAGTATTTTGGCCTGGAGACGCTGATCAAACATGTCAGATTGGCTCAGCTCTGTCTTAAAATCAGCAGAACCAGCCAATATAAGTCCAGCAACATTAGGCTGACTAGTAGCTGGATTGATGAAAAACTGTGTAGCAAGTTCAGCCGTCTTTCGGACATAATTATGACGTTTTTCCATTCGAAGCC
This sequence comes from Chrysopogon serrulatus, assembly GCA_015844335.1. Classification (NCBI taxonomy): domain Eukaryota; kingdom Viridiplantae; phylum Streptophyta; class Magnoliopsida; order Poales; family Poaceae; genus Chrysopogon; species Chrysopogon serrulatus. The sequence goes on along the minus strand of JADLZL010004450.1, from coordinate 165,095 downwards.
GAGCAAAGCGAAGAGCAGATTGACCTCCTCTTCCATGCTTCTTTGGGAGATCAACAGTGAATTTGTGAAGTACTTCACGAGTATTGCCACTCAGTGTACCAAAAAGAGTTCCATTACCATCCATAACAATGAAGCCAAACTTGTCATCAGATTCCAAGAGTTCATTCAAAGCTTCAGTGTGGAACTTGTTGTCACAAAGGTACAGGGATGCATTGATAGGCTTGAAGGGCTCAAAATCAATAGTAACTTTCTTTTCCTTGCCATCTTCAGTAACAATCGCTTCCAGTGTAGAGAACAAGACCATTTGGGGAACCTTGTTATACAGCTTCAGCCTCTGCTGAGCTGAGGTGATGGCTGCTAAAACAGATTGCCGGTTAACTCTACTCTTAATGTTCGAAGCAGTACCATATTCATCACCCAACATCTTCGTCACACGGGAAATTTGGTCACGTGGTGGCATAATCAGAGAGATCATGCTGGTGCCATTGCCTCTAGCAGATTCCAATGCCTTGATCAACTTCTTGATCTTCCAAATTTCAATGTTCTTGTCAGTTTCCTGACCATCAGACATCTTGGTGAAAGCACAGTACTTGAATCACCCTGCAGAATACCAGATGTGAAGACCAAGAGCATCAGATAAAGTGATAAATATAGAAGATGGCAAGAGTAAATGATTGAACGTAAGCATATTACACATAGAGTAATACCAAAATCAGAGTAAATAATGGTAGTACATTGAGCACTGCTGTTTCCTATCGAAAAGAGAGTGGTCATATCCAATTTCATACAAACAGGACCAAATATTTAAGCTATTGACACAAAATCTTCATCAAGTTGTGCACAATGCACTGAGTTATGGTTGTGGTCACATCGAAATTACTATCTAATATTCACAAATGTACCACAGAGGCAAGCCACACACAAACCAAGTAATGAGGAGCTATATGTTCTATGGTGCCAATACAAATAAATAACTACATATGACAGTATTAAATATTTGTATTGTAAAACCAGGGGGCTAACTAAACAAAAAAGTGGAGGTTACATTCACAGGTTGTGGATCCATAATGTAGTCTAACCTTCAAGAGGAATGTTTCAAATGATTTGTGCATCCTTTTGCACTGTTTTAATGCATACAGGGTTAGACTGAGATTCTAAATACGTCCCAAAAAGATTATTCTATTGGACATTTAAGAGCACATGAGATCTATTACATGAATACAGAGACTCACAATCCTAACTAACGCCCAGCAAATCGACAGAATGTTATAAAAGAGAGGAATCATTAGAGCCAATTCCAAATTACTGCTTAACGAGTTAACATGTTCACAGTTGGGTCAAACCTCACGGAAGAAAATTTATCGGTCAAGGCTAATGAACAACTGGCATCATCTAGTAGCTCAAAAAGCTACCACAATCTTTTAGCTGGGGCGGACCCAGTGAAGAATATGGGTGCTAATATTTGCAAAGCAGTCGAAGTTACTAGGCATAATACATGCATATACTGGTATTTAGATCAGATCCAAATACAAATAGCTTAAGTTAGGGTTTGGGTGCTCGGTTTCGCTCAGCAGGAAGAGAAGACAAAGGGGTGGGCTGTGGGCACCTGGTGGTGGTTATCGCCGGCGAAGGACTAGAAGAAGACCTGGGCACCTGCTGTAGAGCGACAGCGGCGGTCAACCAATCGTCGCCAAGAGAGCGAGAGAGAGTGAGACTGGCATGCAGGGGGAAATGCAGGAGAAAGATAGCACTATGGCAAGAGGCTGCAGGATAAACGCAGCCCAGTTATCGGGTATGGCACACTAACACTATAGTCTCAGTCTGGCGCAGACAGGGTCTGGTAATCTGGTAAGAGGCCACCAATACAGTATAAAGTCAACCTTAAGCTGCAGAGGTGACGTGTTTAAGGCTAAGTTATTGTTATGTACTCCCTCCATATAGGAAATAGAAGTCGTTTTGGACAATGTTTAAGTCAAACATTGGGAACATAAATCATGAATAACTTTTAAGTTGTTAAGTTTGGAAATGTGAAAACCATATGAATAGATTTGTCTTGAAAAATACTTTCATAAAAGTATAAATATATCACTTTGTGATGAATATTTTTATAAATATATGAAGTCAAAGATCTTTGGAAATAAACGACTTCTATTACCAACATGGAGGGAATAATTATATAAGATCTAAATAAACTATAAGATGGAACACACGTATAAATCCTAATAACTCTATGCCGCGCTCTATCCCTCCTCGCAGCCGCGGCGGGAGCTCGCGGCCCGGCCAGCGCCCGGCCTGGCGGCTTCATGCAGCGCCAGCGGCGAGAAGCGGGGCTTCGCGGCCACGCGGAGGGCTCGGCGGCGGCGGCGGCGGCTGGCGGCCACCCTCACTGCGGGCGGTGGGAGCCTCGGCATCTCGGCGGGCCTTGGCCTTGGCGGCGCCATGCTTCTCCCCTTCCCCTTCTCCTTCCCCGGGCACCTCACGTGGGCAGCGGTTGACGTGGGGCCAGCCCCAGCAGCGGATTCGGAGGGCGCGGCGCGCTAGATTTCCGTGCGGGCCGCGAGATTCCGGGAAGGGGGCAGGCTTTCTGACGCCCGCTGCAGCCGTTTCATCCGAACCGGCCGACGTGGCGCTCCCCGGACGAATCCCTGTGACCCAGTCGCATTAGTCTCGATAGGTAAAAAACACATCGTGGGTCCGTAGGTTCCAGACCAACGCCTGCATGTACTCCCTCCGTCCCTGAATACTGCAATTTCTAGAATTGTCTTAAGTCAAACTTTTTAAACTTTGACTAGATTTCTAGAAAAAAGTACTAAGATGTATGATACCAAATTAGTATCATTAGATTTATCATATAATGTATTTTCATAAGTTACTCATTTTATATCATAGATATTGATACTTTTTTCTATAAAGTTGGTCAAAGTTAAAAAAGTTTGACTGGCACGGATTCTAGGAGTTGCAGTATTCAGGGACGGAGGGAGTAACAGCAGACAACTGCAAAATTTGCCGGATTCACACTTGGGCAATGACAGAACAAACTAAAATGGAAACAACACTAAAGTTCAAATTAGTGCCTATGGAGTGCTTTACAACATCTGCGGTTCAACACCATTTCCATATGCTTGGGGTAAGGGATAACTATAGCCAACACATGGCCTAACGTGTTTCTCCAAATACTAAGAAGTTATAACCTATCTCTTCAACTTCTCTAATCCACCTCTAGGTATCTCCCCAAAATATACACACCTAGCGAAAAAGGTACATCGAGAGGAGACGTCCAGGTGTCATGGTATGAGAAGAGGTGCAACTTGCAGGAGCTTCTGAAAAGATATTCTTTTCCACACGTATATCAGCACCTCTTTCAGATTCACCGGAACAAAAAGATATGATGGCCAACCCACAAAATAGGTAAACCATGGTTATCTGTTAATGAGGCTGCCTGTTTGGGTTCGTGTAACATAGGAGAGGCGTGAAGAAGGGATCAAAGGGGCTTCCTCATCAACTGCTGCAGCTTCTGATGCCAAGCCTCCTACTACAGTCCCATCATTGTTGTCCATGGAATTGTCAGGCCTGAATATACTTAAAAGACTTCTTGTCCTGCACACAGAATTAGAGTTAGAAAGCGATCATTTACCACATGCATAAAACATGAAAATCTGAATTGTTAAGTAGGTATAGAAGTTGTATTCATGACAGACAACTGCCAAAAGTTTAAAAAGGTCAATCTACACTTATGGAAACCTATGTTGAAAAAAACAGAAAAGTGCATGCTATATGTGTATTGAATTATTGATACTCCTTTTGATGGGATCATGTATCTTAATATAAGATGGTCTTCAGCAGAGTCAGCTTAAAAATAAGCTGAAGCAGCTGGAGATAAGAGAGGCTTCTAGGAGACTATCAGGTCCTATGCATTACGTTTCATAGGCAAGTTATGTTGAGTAATGCTATAGCCAGTAATGATTGTATGAGCAGGTCTGCTCAAGATTCTGTGACTTAAAACTGATGCAGAACCTTTTTATGTCCTATTAGCTATTACAATGCATATGGACTGAGGCAATGTCTCTAGAACTCTAAAAAAAAAATGAAGAGAGAAGAAGAAAAGAAGCAACTCTAGTTCAAAACCTTTTGTGCCCACTGTTTACAACATCATAATGCTCATTGCTCATGGCTGGGCCAAGGTGATAGAATTTTCCTAACAGCAGTGCTTTAACCACAATGAAAACAAAGTTTAGAGAACGGCTAAAAGGTAACAACATTCATCTCACTTATTTCTTAGAAACAATGATACATGTAACACCTCCGGATAGGCACAATAAACAAGGGGAGTACTAAACATTAAAAAAAAATTGCAGCAAGGAAATTATGCCAACCTTTGTAGCCCTATCAGAATTATTATCTGCTGGAAGCTGGTTTGCTTTTGACATCTTTCATCTTCAAATAATTGTACAGGACAACACCGGACAGCGCTACACGTAAAATTGATGCTAGTTAAGGAAATGAATAATAACAAGCACACATAATATAAAATGACAACAAGTTGTTTGCGATGTAAAAGAACAACTACATAATTACCAACTGCATATCCAATTATGTTGAGACTTGTAATAACAGATTCAGGGAAGATAATAGTTGAGAGAGCAATAAGTATCCAGTCCTTCAGAACACCAGCAACTCGAATGGTGACAGCTCCAGTTCTTCCAATAACCAAGAATATGGATATGTTCAATGCGAATGCAGAAAGTGCATTCAGGAAAAATATTGAATAGTTGAATTGAATTTGAGACACGTCCATTTCTGGCTTTTCCAGCAAATACCATGGAATAAACAGGAAGATGAAACTGCATAAAAACAATACAATCAAGAAACGTCAAGCACAAAAAACAGAAAGGTGTATTAAAGACACTTAGATTTTAGAACATGAAATAGTTAGCTTAATTTTAAAACAAATTGTGTTACAACTTTAAACTAAAATACCTGCACTGAAAGAAATGCTACTATCATAGAAGATGAAGGACAGAAAATTATTCAAGGATATCTTTCAGTGCAGCCATTCAACCGTTTAAAGTTGTAACCCAATTCATTAATCCATCGCTTATTTAATCTATCACAAAATTGAGATATCTGAATTGCCACAATCAGTTCATTTTGTACCCAACTTAGACAGCCAAACTCCTTTTGTGATCTATATGCAAGTGATTGGATTTTTGAAAGATGAAGATAATCTTGTAAAACCGTGCTTTAATTGAGTCAATACGAGAGTGTGTAGCATACTAGTGCAGCAGTAGCACAACTATCATATCATTTAACCATGTTTTGATGAATGTGTCCTGGAAAGTACAGAGATAGTATATCAAACTACCATCACAAAAGAAATCCAGCTAATAAGCCTTAGAATAAACTTGATTACCAATTTATAACTTATCAAATGAATGAAAGAAAGAAAAACCGCCAAGCACAATAAAACAGATAAATAATCTGTGTACTTTATTTATAACTTTATATTAAGTCTGATGTCTGATCTCTTAACTACGGATACATTCAAACCAAATTGTCCTTTCCAAGCACCTCTAAGAAGATTCTCATGGGGATCAGCCTAGTAAAACCTCAACACTACAGTAATTTGGCATTGTGATTTGAAACCTCGAGCAAATGGGATCTTATGTTCATTGACAACTATTTTTCAAGAAAAGAATAGTAGGGAAAGCACCTCTTGACTTTGGCTCATTCATTAATATTGACAACATATATTGAACTAAATTATCAAAGAGTCTGAAGGCTCCATAAGGAAATCAATATACATTCCAAACCACCTCTTTTCTCTTCCAAATTGAGGCATTTCAAAATTGAGGCATGTGCCTTAGTGGAGTGCAACATATGCTTCTAAGATCACTTTGGGTAGAATTAAAACAATGATTACAAAAGTACAGTTTCACTATCCACTGTTATAGGAGAACAAGTTATACTACAAGTGTTTCCAGTTACAAATATAGGTTACAAAATTAGCTAGAAAGTCCTAGCAATTATCTATACTGCACATATAAAACTTCATAGTGAAGCCTTTGTCAAGGAACAGGTTGATCCAATATATTATTAACTTATTAAGGACAACCTGTCCACGATCATATACGCTAAACAAAATACCAGCAATATTCATTCACTTTTTACGACTTCAGCGCAAGGAACCCAAGTGTAACTATATAGATTTTTCGAATACAGAAAATCACATAGTTAATGATCTTGTATCACAGCGACTAAATCTAGCTAACTTCAAATTATAGTAACTATGCATTTTCAAGGCTTCATCAGTGAAGCATTTTCAGATTTTTTCTTCTTGTAAAAATAATCTGTAAAAATATCATAATATAGCAATATCATTACACGGTCCTTGTCAGAAATTATATATCAATTAAGAGCCTTTAGAATATTAGAATACAGTTTCTAGTACCTGCAAGGGGCTATGTAATACAAGCTTGTAATAGGGTTCAGGGTTAAGCCCTTCTTTTGGAGAAGGACCTGAGTTAGGACCAGCCTGAGGGCTTCCGCAAATATACCAGTTACTTGGTATAATGTTCCAATCACATTAAAGTGGATCTCACCATAAGATGAAACTACAACACCAACACTGACCAATACCATGTTCAAGAAGAGATCCCATCTTAATTTGTCAGTACCACATAAAACAGCCATTATAAATGTTGCTACAGGCACTGCATTTCAAAGAAACTCGAGTCAGTATCTATTGTATAAGCTCATGGATGGATTTTTGTAAAGTAACATTGAGGGAGTAGTATCTGGACGCACTCAAGGCCTTGAGCATCTGAATAAAAGCCACAGAAATATACAAGTACGCTGTGTTGCCAAACCTGAAAAAGGGCCATCAAAATCGATCTGTGAATAATAAGGGAAATATGTGTTTTCCACATCTCATTTAAGAAACTCTAAAGGAGCACAGAGAACATGCACAACAAGGCATACTAATGGGAAATTAGTAAAGTGTAGTTCAATACTAATGCCAGAAGCTAACAAAGTTATAATTGTACAGGGATTCAATTTGCAGACAAAAGATTGAGGTACTGCAATGCAGTGCAAGGTGTCATCTAGGTCACATACAGAGGGAGGAATAAATATTTCTGAGTAAATGAGGCATGTATTTTTTGTCGTTGTTGTGAAGTTTGCGCTACTTCAACACATTTCTTTGGTGATGCTGCGCCTTTTGATGAAGTTATGAATAAAAGCAACCAAATCAAGCAAAAGTCCATAATGGAGCACTGCATCCATAGAGCAAGCTAGAATAAAGAAGCCTGCTACTGAATTTCACCCACGATAATGTTAATTAATAATCTATATATGTTATATTATTCTAGCCTTTTGTATACCATACTAACAGCTACCAGGTAAACGGTTCAAAACGGCATGCCCATAAAAGAAATAACCTCAGTTAGATCTGCAACCAAACTCATAAACAACAGTGCAAAGGAAATCAGCCAGCAGCACTGCAAGTATCATACTGTTTGTGCATGTTTATAATCAATTTAGATAAGATGTTTTACCATTTCATGCATGCTTGATTAGGCATATTTTGAATTTTGACACAGGGAAGTTTTATACACGTCCTTGCAACATATAATGAAAGATCAAGACCACATTGTAAAGATTTAGCTTACCACAGACTTGAAGCGAAGAAGGCACTAATTGGAATGACACATGTGGCATATCTGCATTAAGGGAGGGTAACTGACTAAGCGACATACTTATAAATGTAGAAAGGGAAGAAGAAGTGAATGTTCTTACATATGGAAAGTCATCTTGACAGGTGCAACAACCTGCATTACAAATTACAAATTATAGAAAAAAATAAAATCCATCAGCTCCAGGAAAGTAAATCACATTACCAGAGAACCTAATAATCTAAACCAACAATGGCAATCATAATATTATCCATGTATGTTCTTTCACAATAGCAATGGTTGCTTGAAATAATAATTTATAGTCACTAGGTTGAAACAGGAACATCATAAGACTAAAGGACAATGTTGCTGAGAAGCCCACCTTAAAAACTCGGACAAGGAAAAATGTCACGATTCCAGAAAATGCCATGTGAATCATTGTAAGCGTGATAGGGAAGGGGAATTTGAAGTACTTTGGAGAAAGGACCCACTGCAGTCAAAAAATTTAAATCATTAAGTTCACAACAAGTCCAGATGACTTAAAAAAAAAGACGCATAAACTCAAAATGCGTGCAAATTTCTGACTCAGCGTTTTCAGCACACCAAGTCCTCTTCGGAATATGCTTAGAGGCACATTGTACCACAGATTACTGATAGTGACAGTGTGCTGTAGAAAAATAAAAGGTTCACCTTACAGTGATAGCTACAGCTTTAAGGTCCAATAGAAATCAAACGTTGCAACAGACCGTTCACCAACCTAATAATCCTAAAAAATATGTCTAGTCAAAGTAAAACCCGTGACATCAGACTCACATGAACCACACTACACGCAAAACACTAAGCCTGCATACGGATACAAATGCTTCGCAAATCAGCTGGGATTTGGGGCAAAATGGACATCAGTTTTCACCGGCCACTACACAACGAGTGCTACCTTGCTTCACCACCACTCTACCGCAATGGAAAACAATGGAAAACATAGGGGCGCGCATAAACCCGCATTGGAAGGAAGCAGAGCCCTACTTTGTTGAACAGGATGACGCCCGACGAGAGGCAGATGTAGATCAGCAGGTAGAGGTAGGTCAGCACGAGCTGCCTGCTGATCATCTTCGCCGCGCCCCCCCGACTCGCCGCTCGGGGATGGCGGACGACGGCGAGTGGCTTTACGCTGGCGGCTCCGGGGAGGTGGATGCGGAGGCGTCGGCTGGAAGGAAGGAATCACAGATCGGAGATGGGGATGGAAGTGGAACGAGAGCGGCAGGGGATGTCGGGCGGAAGGGCGAGGCCTAGTGCGGTGGGTTTCGAGATCCGCTGGGCCGTTGGATGGAGATCCGATGGATATGGATGGATTGATCGCCCTATCGCAAGGATCAGTGTGCTGTGTGCCTACCTGGCTGTAGATAGAATAGAACAACAAAAAAAATATGACGGACTAATAGTTAAAGACTATATATCACGCATAATTGTAGTACCAGTGTAGTAACATGATAGCGTCTACGCTAATATAAAAATGCTCCCGTTGATTTTTTTTTCTATATTCGTCCGTCTCATTGTTTTCACATGTGATGTGAACTTTATTCATATGGTAAAATGCATTATAATATTCTAGTTTTGCTTAACCTGGTATTGTTCAATAATAATGGCCTCTAATCAGGCACTGATATCTTTTGGCATCTTATATCTAAATTTCATATCAAAGACGATCGAAGGGATTCTTCCAACCATCTTTTTTTTACTTACTTTCCAAATGCTTAGTTAACGGTGATACCTTTTCATTCTTGTTTGCTAGTACTCCAACGATTCAAATTATATATTGTTTTGATTTTTCTCTACATACTCTCTTCATTCTAAAAAAGAGTGCAATTTTGATTTAATTCAAGTAAAAAATTATGTTTGACTAAAATAAAATAAGAACAATAATTATGACCAAATAGGTTATCTATGAAAATATGTTCCAAAGATTAATCTAATGGTGCTTATTTAATATTATAAATGTTAATGTTTTTTATAGATTTGGCCAAATATAAAATTGATTGAATTTTCAAAAAGCAAGAATTCCATCTATTTTTAGAATGGCCGTATATCTATGTGTTTATTAAAAGCTATGTAAATACAAAAGCTAAATTGATCTAGAATTGAGGACGAAGGGTAGCAACAAGTGCTCTTTTTCTCTCTAATAACAACCAAGCTACTCCATCAGACCACTGCTTTGTTGTTCGGTTGCCGCCTCCAAGCTGCTTACGTGCTTATGTGCAACACTAATGGTTTTCCGGGTGAATACAGTCAGCCATGTTTCACAGTTCATCGACCACACACCGCATAGTCAACAAACTATCATAACATAAACAATACACATGCCTAACTCAGCTTATCACTACACGACGACGTGCAGTGGTGTTATATTAATCAGTTCTGACACAAGGATGAGGTTGTTAAATTTGTTATCCCACAAGTGAACATCAATTCAAGACTCAAGAGTCAGTCTTTGACAGTGTCCACTCATCGATAACCATGGGGTTTTTCTGCTACAAACATAACGCCAACCGGCTCTGAAGTCTGAACCAGGGCGAGACCAAAGAGCGGTAGCTAGCAAACTCAAAAGAAATCGCCCGGCAGCAGAAGTCTGCAGAAGTGACGTGGCTTGCGCAGAAGTCCAAGTCCACGGCCCTGGCAACTGGCATAGCTAACCCCCGCGCCGCGCCAAAGCGACCGCTAGCCGTTCCACGTAAGTTAGCGAAGAACGAGCGACCCAGTAATCGTAATCGTAGTCGTAATCCTAGTCCTAATCGCACTCGCACCGGCCCAGTCACGCTCTCGCCGCTGTCCCCTGTTCAAGTCGTGATCGGTGATCGCTGTCTCGCTAAGACTACGAGGACTTGACCTGGGAGAAGAAAAAAACGAAGCCAGTAATCTCATTTTCCCCACTCGAAACATTTTTTATTCTTCTTATTATCATCAGTTCTCTAATCAAAATAGTCCTGCGCGCGAGCCAGTGGACCGAATCGAGTCATCGACCACCCCCGGCCCCGCTCTCTGCGCGTATAAGAACCACCTCTGGGCTCTGGCACGGACCGGAGCCGCGGAGAGCTCAGCAGTCAGCAGCACAGACCACAGGGAGCGCGCGCGCGGGGGAGCGTGGATCGATCTCCGTGCTCCGGCCATGGCGGTGGTTCAGCTTCAGCAGCACCACATCAAGGCACTGACGCCGACGTGGTTCCTCGTCAAGGTTACGCCGGCCCCGGCGCCGAGGGACGGCGGGGGTAAGAAGGCCGCGCCGGCCGCCTTCTCGCCGCTGCTCCTGTCGCCGGAGGTGTGGCAGAGGGCGCAGGACGAGAAGAAGGAGAGGAACAAGGACGACTCCGAGCGCGCCGACGACGGGGGCCTGCCGGCGTCGCCGAGGATCACCTGCATGGGGCAGGTCAAGGGGAGGAGGAGGACGGGGTGCCCGAGCGCGCGCGGACCGGCGCCGCCGAGGCCGGGCACTGGGTACCGCGGCGCCGGCGCCGGCCCCGGCGGCAAGGTGGCGAATCTCGTGCTCGGGTTGTTCGGGATGAGGCGGAAGAACGCGAGGACGTCGCGTGCGTGCGCCAAGGTCCGGGACGTGCCGCATGCCACGGCATCCGCGCCAGGGAGCACTCGTGGTGTCCGTCGCGGCACAGCCGTGGCGGCAGTGGGCGTGTTTGATCCACCGTTGCCGGTGGTGAGGCCGCCGGCGACTGACGACAGCGTGCCGAGCCTGTGGGAGCGGCGGCGCGGCGGCAGGGCACTGGAGGGTCTTCAGCTAACGCGGATCGCGGCAGAGCTGGAGCTGCTTGCTGCAGGGGCACACCACAATTGAGGTAGTACATGCTAGGAGATGCTGGTGTCCTGTAGCTTTAGCCCTGTTTGGAAGGCAGTAGTTTTTTTTTTCCCCTCATTAGGACTTAGCTACTCTCTAAATTTGACGCTCACCTTGCTGCCCGGCAGGCACCCTGCAAGTTTCATGCTTAGTGTACTCAATCTCATTTTGTTTGCTGCTCTCTTTGGCCCTCCATCTTGTAATATAAGGGACACAAACGATTTGCAGACATCCTAAACATGAATCAATTTGCAGACAATTAATTTGACATGAATCAATTGAGTTCCTATGAGAATTTCACATAAGCAAATTAATTGTTTCAGAAAAGGAAGACATTAATTGCCACTAGTAGACATATTACAAGGTTATTCTCATTTCATTCTTTTATTCATGTCCTGATCTCAAAGCATGTCGTGTTGGTGAGAGAATAATATACTCCAACTTTTATATCTCATAGTAGTTCATTCATGGCAGTAATACCGTTGGCCATTGGTGGAGCGAGGGAAAGTGGTGATGTGGCGGCAAAGCCAAAGCAATATGACGGGATGGTAAAGCAAGATGTCCATGGTAGGAAGACGATGCCATCCTGAAAAGTGGTCAGGGTTTCACTAACAATGCAACGTGTTGTGCTGCATGCCCCGTGGTTCACGTCCTCACCGAGCGTTTATGTCACAACCGATCCTGGTCTTGCACGTTGTTAGAGGAGATATTTACCTATATGGCCCTAAAAGAAATGCATCTTCCTTATATGGTCTTTTTTATTTTGAACGTACTTGTATGACCTCGAAATGAAATTTTCTTCCTTCTATGGCCTTCCGTCCATTTTTAGCATTTGATGGTGTTAACTTAAGAGTAAAATGACCATTTTACCCTTGATGAAAAAATAAAATTCAAATTCTATTTGTCTATTGTACATTTTAAAACCTAATATTACTCCAAAGTTACCGGTACATTTTAAGACTAATCTGCGTAATATTACTCTAAACTTATATGTACATTTTAAAACTTATTTGCACAATATTACTCCAAATGTACAACAGACAAATAGAACTATGTATTTTTTTGACCGTCAAGTGTTATAAACGGACAGAAGGCCATACAAAGAAGAAAACTTCGTTTCGAGGCCATATAAGTAAGTTCAAAATAAAAAAGACCATATAAGAAAGATTCATTTCTTCCAAAGCCATATAGGTAAATGGCTCTTGTTAGAGAGACTTGTAGACGAGGCGATGGTCTCATCTAACAAAAAACACATGTAATAATCGGAGCATGCATTGTGGTGACGAAGTGACTGAGATCACTTCTAGTTCCCACGCTATCTCTCACGATGGAGAGGAATAATCTTTCAAAAAGCACTGACAATAATCAGAGCAAGCATTGTGGCGATGAGCGACTCCATCTCTCTCAGGATGGCTTCTAGTTCTCGCGCAACCTCCCACGACGGAGAAGAATAAAGTGGCTCATGTTTTGGGCTGCATTAGGAAGCACGCGGAAGGCCATGTTTTTACTTCGACACAAGCACAGTCCATATCATGTAAGAATTGGCGGTAATTTTCAGAAAATTTAGCATGAAAGTTTGGTAATTTCCCGCATGGAGGCCTGATCCGCCTCTTGGCTCGCCGTTTGCAGGTCTCGTGGTGAAAGCCCTTACGAGCTTGGTGCTATGAACATCGATGATGGCGTCTGTGGGCGTCATTTTCCTTCCTGAAGGCATGAACGCAAAGCACGCCTGCACTTCGCTGGGGCCGGCCCTCTGGCTGCCTCTCCATCCCTTTGTGCCTTCTTGCTCCTTGTTGCCCCTCCCTGTTTTCTGCACAAGTTCTAACCAGCAAACTACGCTGCTAGTGTCCTTGCTTTGCCATTCTCCATGATCCTTGATTGCCTTGTCTCATCAAATGCCGGTAACGAGACCATGATCCCCTCTCTTGGATCTCCTTGCGCCTCTTTTGTCGGTCCTCCCTCCACTGTCCTTTCCGTGGACGGCGTTGGACGGTGGTGTGTGGTCCCGATGTCTTTGGAGGATGTCACCATTAATCTTTGATGGTGCCGTAATATCAAATGCCGGTCCGGATATATCTTGTAGGATGTCACCATTCCTTGATGGTGCCGAAATATCAAATGCCGGGTGGTTTCCCGCCCGCCGCCATTCCCCTCCATGGATTGCCAATGGGCGTTGGCGGGCGCCAACCGGGCCTGGATGTACTTCAAAGACATTGTAATCACGACCGCCGCCCGCCGGGCTTGACTCGAAGCTTCACAGTCGCCGTGGGAGTGGAGGTCGCCGCAGCTCGGGTCGTTGGTGGTGTGATTGGTGTACAACTACTTGTGTTATGGGAGTTCTTTATCTCCTCTTTGTGTTTTCTCGTGTTCTCGTGTGCGGTTTCATTTTTCGTCAGGCAAATACGATGTGTGTGCAAAGCTAAGCCTCTAAACATGTATTTGTAGTATCAGGCTTCAAGAGCCACTGATCAATGAAATTCAGGTGGGGACTCCCCCCCCCCCGGTGACCGATAAAAAAAAAATTCTACATAAATGACAAGTAGCGCCAGTATCAGTAAAACAAACAACTCATGCATGAGACCTCCGAGGCCACCAACAAAATAGCCAAGAATTGACGCCTTATTGTTGACTTGTACGCCGCCTACCACCGAAAAAGAATAACGTCATTAAATCCTAGAATAAATCTAGAAAAATACAAACACCCATATCAAGTTGGAGACTTAAATCCGAGTGGGTAGGTTCCACCACAAAAAACTAACCCGAAGAGCTACACTCAGTTCGCACTTCCATTTTTGGTGACAAAATACGGGCACACAATGAGCCTTCAGTTTGTGTCCTTTTTAAACTTTTCATGCTTACTCCCATAGTTTTTTAATAAGTGGCGTATTTGGTTTGCCCTAAGTTAACTATTACAATCTTTGACCAATTATTTTTAATTTTTTATATATAAGATATAAATTATATATTATGATAGTATTTTTTATAATAAATTTTAAAATATAAATCATATGAATTAAACTATATAAATTTTTTAAAATCAATGATCAAAGATACACAGCACAAATCAAATGCACCAATAAAAACGGGGGGTTTGGGGAGAGAGAGAGAGAGAGAGAGAGAGAGAGAGCAATACTTACCTTTTAAAGGAACTAGGTAAATGCCCGTGCGTTGCAACGGGAATAAATTATACCACGAAAATGAAAGTATAAACGTGTGATATTTGTTGTAGAAAACAATATTTGAAGTGTCATTTTTGGTACTTGTCAGTAATGTACAACGGCAAAAGGAAAATGTTCAGCTTATTTGTGCTCTATCCAAATGCTGAACCCTTCATCTATCATGCTCCCTACCCTCTCCATCGATCGCAGTGGCTCAGGCTGTCACAATGCCGTGCCGACCATCGCCCAACTGCTTAAGCTTGACATTTCATACAATAGACTGCCATTTAACAAAGGCACCATCTTGTTACTTGTCATTAGGAGCTTCTCAGGACTATACACACCATTGATTTGAATTTCTGCAACTTCAGTAAATGAAGAGTCTTCTGCAAGAAAAGAGAAGCAACATTACCATTTTCATATAGATGCATGGTAAAGAAAGGGAGCAAGCAAGCACATATGCTGATTGTTCTGACAAATTGGATACTCTGCAAGTAAAGAAATAGAAGAGTTTTCACGATCAGTAAGATAGCAGAGTTGATTTTCACAGAAATCCATGAATAATCATCCTTTGGGTTCTCAACGGGGGCAAAATGCTCAAAGGACATAGTCATGTTACCTTCATTGAGTAATTAGTGTTTGTTTTAAATTCCCATTGGTGGTCTACCTCTAAGGGGCTCCTGTAGTCTCTGCTTCCACATTCTCAAATTTCCCCTTATTAATATTAGCCAGTAGCCAATCTTGATCTTTCAAAAACAAAAAAACCAGTAGCCAATCCGAATCTTTAAAAAAAAAAAAAACTGCACAGGTAAAATCATTGCTGATGAATCAACTATGAAACAAATGTGTAATGAATAAAGAAGACTTACTATTTCTGGGATCCCTATTTCTGTTGCCCAATATAGATGGTATTAGGCCATAAAGTAGGAACTGACAAAATCTACATGCATATATATAAACCAAATAAACCTTGACGGCCCTGCGTTCTTTAACAAATGAAGCTTGAACTCACGGTGCGGCCACCGCTGTAACATATACTCTACTTCTCTTAAATGAAATGATATGGAGCTCCTGTGAATTCGAGAAAAAAAAAAGCTTGAACTCTGCTTTTCAAGTAACCAATTTTCTGATTGAAGTACCATTTTGGGGGCCTAGGTTCTATATATATTGTACTTATTACAGAATGGAACCCATTTTCTAGCAAATTCTGGAGTTTCAGAGAGCACATCAAAAGTCAGCATAGCAGCTCCATCATCAGACCTGCATCCTTCCCCCAAAAAAGAGGAAGGATAACATGTTCTAGAAACAAAATAAGACTACCTCCACAAAATGAGCAGGTGGCTCTTAGTTTATTCAGTAATTTAGCTGTAAATTGTCCCTCATTGTTTGTTTCTATTATATACCATCCTAAATTTTGC
Organism: Chrysopogon serrulatus; assembly: GCA_015844335.1. NCBI lineage: Eukaryota > Viridiplantae > Streptophyta > Magnoliopsida > Poales > Poaceae > Chrysopogon > Chrysopogon serrulatus. The sequence goes on along the minus strand of JADLZL010004450.1, from coordinate 149,011 downwards.
AAGCAGTATGATCACTAAGCAATTAGCACAGAGACAAAGTTGTAATGCTGACCGTGCTTTCATATACCTGAATGCTTGTAGAATCAAAAATGCATCATAGCAACGAAAATTATGTTAGAAATGTGAAATGTTCATAATCACTGCAATAAAACTATCCGCACAAGCCAAATTAAAATTAACTCTACAAACAAAATCACAAGGCCTTTTCTTCATACAAAATCACAATCCCTGTTAAAATGATTTATATGAGGTAGTAATTGGTACCATGAAGCTATGGAAACACGTTTGCATGGAGAATAGAAATTATATGTAAGAGCATAAGTCTTATCCAGTGGTGCCTACCTTGGCCGAAGTTATTTTTATGTGCGAAGTCTATTTTGCTTGATCTCTGGCCATGTGAAAGGACAAGTAGAAGACATCCTGCCATGTGGAAACTGATTCCGAACACCTCCTGCTCTACTCAACAGCACCTGTTTCTGTTCAACCCTTCTTTTTGTGGTACCTTAAAAAAAGAAAACACGAGGTTCATGTTATATCTTGTCTTTAAAAGAGGAAAGAAATAATACAGGATCCTTTCACCTGGGTCAGCTAGAACTGAAGCTTCCAGTGGTCATTGATGTCACAACATCATTTCACTTCTGCTAAATGCAAAACTTGCAGAATTGCAAGAACCGCATTTGGCTTCAAGACAGCTCAGAATTTCGACTTTAGCACACAAGCGCACTATGGGGAAAAAAAGAAAATTACTGTAAGAACACCAAAATGGTTTGAGTGCAACAGGCAAAATTACCTCTTTCATGTTATAGATACGTGCATATCTGATTTAGGCAACATGTTCTAAAATTGCCGAAAATATGACCTTGACCATCATTTTGAACCTGTCAAAGCACCAATGTCACCTCATTCGTATACATTTATCACAATTCTTGTCATGTGTCTAAAAAGCATATACAAATACAACATGAGTCCATGTGCTAATTCAATTTGATGGTCGGTTCTGTAGTTCACTAAAACAGATCTTTTAAAAACTTTTTCCATTTTGGGTGTATGGTTAGGCAAATGTATTGATAGTTTACTCCAATGAGTAGAAACTCTTGAACAATATCAAAACAAATTGCAATGATCAAAAGACAGCGCCAGAGTAACTAAATTGGCCAATATTTGCAATGATCAGGTTGCAGCTCATTATAACTTCAGTATTCAGTTTTAGATTACAGGAAAGGATGATGGGATGTATGTCTCAGGTCTCTTCCATTATTTATATTACAGGCCTCAGTTTGATCTCCTGTAGTAACTCAATTTTAATACTAAAAGGAAAGGTAATACAAAAAAGGGTTTTATATGGCCATCTCAATTTAGTAAATCCACTTCTTCAGTATTTGTCAGTAATACTGAAGACTGTCCATCGTACTACTCTATTTCCCCTTTCATTCCCAGGCACATTCTAGTCCAACTTCTGAGTACCATTTATAAAGCCTCGCTGCATTTTGAGTTGGCTCTCCATCAGCATAAGTGCATAACTACAATGACAACAACCAGACACATTGGCCAGTCACTGAAAACAAAATCCATACTTTCCCTAGGCTTTTACTTAATAACGGACAACAAATTCTTATGTTGCCAGGAATAACCATGTGATGCCCTACTTAAGGATCTTGTATTCCTCATCCTCGGTAGCATAATCATCCTGAACCCTAATGGAGTCCATACGTATCATAATAGATTAGCTGACAAAAACAAGAAATTTCGAGCAGCATCATATCCACAAGCTAACAGATCGACAACCCTGAACCTGAAGACAGCCTTGTCAATCCGCATACCCATGGGCTTCACGGCGAGCAGGCTAACTGACACTGGCTGCTTCGTTTGGTGAAAGCAGGCATCTGTGGATGGAGATCAAAAGAACTAAAGAAGAGATAAGGACTGAGCAAACCTTGCAGGCAATTTCTCGAGCAGCCCACGGGTAATGTACCAGCAGCGGCGACGTGCCACGTTCCGCGCGTCGGTGTGCGCGGCCTGGTCGTCGAGGCCGCGTGCCCACGTCCTCCCTCGCGTCCAGCACGGACGGCGTGGCTCCTCCGCAACCGGCCAACAGTGGCGACGTCCTCACTCACGTCCGGCAGGAACGCCATGGCTCCTCCGCCACCGGCCAGCAGCGGCTACGTGCCTTGTTGTCGAGGGTGTGTGCAAAGCAATGCTGCGTGGACGAGATCAATGGGTTTGGCCGCCTCCGCGATCTTGTCTGCGAATTCCGAATGGCCCGTGCGCTTGGTGTGCAAGTCCACCTCCTGCGCACAGCCGTGGAATCAGTAAGCATCAAGACTACACGATTGGAATCGGATCAAGAATCCCGCCACATCCACCGGAGTGAATCTATGATGCACCAAAATCCGACGGGGAAATTGGGAGAGGAAGAAAGGGAAGGGTGGGATCTTACGATCTGGGAGTGGCATGTGTTGCCGCAGTTGGAGTAGACAAGGTTGAGGCTCTGCTATCGTAGCCTCCACGTGCGCCCGCTCCTACTCTGCGCCAAATTCGCTACCTCCGCATCCTCTTCGGTAAAGCGAGGATCCGCGCCTCCCTTCGCAGGATCCAATCATCAGCCGCCGCCAAACAGGGAGACCCCATTCTCGACACCCCAATGGCCTCCTCTATTGCAGCGCTGGATCTCGACGACATGGGAGGGCGGGACACGGTGTGCTGCTGGCCGGCAACATTTGCGTCTTCCGGCAGCGTTTGCGCTGCGTGGGTGATGGCGGCGTTGATCCGTGGGATGGCGGTGTCGATCCATGGAATGGCAGCAGCGTGGGGAGGCGCGGCAGCGACATTGGCGAGCATGAGGAGAGGCGCGCGGGTGCAGCGCCGTGGGCGAGCGCGCCGCCAGGTGAGGGAGCGCGGCGCGACCAGGACGAGCGGGTAGGGTTCCAGGGGAATGGAGCGGGGGTGCGCCGGGGCCAACCGGATGGGTCCCACTTGTCGGCGCACTCGAGCGAGCGGGGTGCCCGGGGAGCCGGGCAGACGCGCGAGCGAAGTGGACGATTGCTCTACCAATGTTTTAGTTGTAGAGATAGAGATGTAGAGAAGAGAAAAGCAATACACTTCTTGTAGTAGGAGGCTCCTCGGCAGTAAAACGTAAACTTTTTTTTTTTTTAAAAAATAGAGTAAACTAGGCCAGAGAAAAATAAAAGCAAGGCCCAAATAGGAGAGGAAGCTACAACCGAGAATGAAAGCAGCCCACGATGCTCATACGGAGGCCGACTGAGGTCGGAAGCAATTGCACAAAGTAAATAGACGAAGTCCTCACCCCACCCGGCCTTTTCTCTGTGGCGGCGGCCGGCCGGGACGGGGCTATCGATCCGCCTCTTATCTATCATAGAGGAGAACGAGCTTTTTAGTAGCGTCTTGCGCGTTCTTTATGGGACAACAATTTTTATTTTAAAAACATATAGATCACATGATAAAATAACAATACTTTAAAATAAAATATCATTATTAAGATGACATCTAAATTATAAAGGCAAAGATCATGAAATTAACAAATCATGGAGAACGGTGTCACTTTAAGCTTATATTATCATGCAATGCATGGAAATTATTCTTGAAAATATGTAATGTTATGATAATTGTTCAATTTTCCTTTAAACCGCCTTCTTTGCAATACTAAATTTATTATTTTTAATGGACAATTGTTTATTGATTTGATAAATTGATTTCATAAATAATTAAAGAGAAAAAATAGTTCATGTCTAAATGGTTTTGAAATTACTCTAGGATTCTCCATACAAAATCGTTTATTAGCTTATAATTATTTTTTAAAATAATAAAAATCATGAAACGAGCTATATATTTTCTCACACATAGTTCTAACATGGCCTCGATGCACATAGTTTTTTTTAATTTAATAATCTCACACATAGTTGATTAGCCATCAAACGCTCATGATAAACACCATGCACAAGTCGTCGTAGTTACAAACTTAAATACAACATTCGAGTAAATATAAATGTGTTACACAACATTCTTGTTGAAATGTAAATATAACAAGAATTATATGACTCAAAATCACACGGAGCATAAATGAGATCATTTTAGTAAAGATATAAAGACTTTTTCATGTACAAATGATTTTTCAGCTAGCATGTAATGTGTATACAATATCTCCGGTATACAATCGATAATCTATTTAAAAATACCTAGGAATAACAAAAATTATGGTGTCGGTGAAATGATATTTGTACAATGTAAATTGAACAAAAAAATGCATTGTATGTGTTAGTAATAATTTTGTAAACCGTTGTCTCTCCTCTGCCTCTTCTCATTACGATCCCCGAAAGGGTAAGATTCCCTTAAAAAATTTGGTGAGGAGTTGCAAACACATGCATATATAATATGATGAGATGTTATCAAAGTTTTTATACCTCCATACGTTGTATTTTAAGGTCTTCTAAAGGTACCCGATCACCGTTTGAACATGGTGTGTCCATCAACAATACCTGTCACCTTTGTAAGAAGACTAGAAACAAAATAAGATACATTCTTCGCCTGCGACTATATACTTTTGTCTCTTTTGTCTCATAGATAGTGAAACAATATCTCTAATGAAAGAATGAACCCAAATCACAGTTATATAAAAAGTACCAATCTCTAGTTAAGGAATGAACCCAAATCACGCTTAATGGTTGAGAGCGCGTTTATTTACCTAAAAGGGATTCGTGTCTTGAACTTAACTTCCTCTATTGCCGTGAGTTTTACCTGTAAAAATTGTTGTGTCACGGGGTTCAGGACACAAAACACAAATGGGTTACTATTTAGAGAATGGCAATGCAGGCCAATTGTTGAAATAGTTAGCAATAAATGAACTGCCTGTATTTCGGATAATGTTTAGGCGCTTTATTACTAATGGGCCTTCTTTTTTTGCTCTAACTTGGCCTTCAAAAGATCTACATACCCTCTTTTTTTTCAGCATCCAACACAACATTAGATCAAGCAGCCATGAAATTCATTTTTTCACAAAATGGAAATATGACCTGAACACTTTCTCGATACTACAAATTGCGTGCAAAAAGGGGTCAGAAACATACGACAAGATCAATTATGGTCTTGAACAAGAATGTTCTACATGATCTAGCTATCAAAGCATCGAAAAAGTTCATGCCTAGGCACTTCGCACTTCTAAAAACAATCAGTAATTAACAATGAGCAGCCCTAACCAGACTCCTATAAACTATATTCAGCAAACAACTACAAGTAGAATGAGTTAAGGGACTTCTTTATAGCACCCCTATATGAATGTGATGGCGAAGCTTTCTTTCAAAAAAAATATATGATGACGAAACTAAGCCGCCAAGCATTAGTATAGACTTTTGTTTAAATGATAGAATGTCCACACTTGATCAAGCTCGCTCCGTAATACTAATACTTCGTGAATGTGGCGTAACCTTTCTAAATTATATGGCCCACAAGCACCGACATTGTCCCTAAGACCTCTGTCGGGCTATGCTTGTGTACCACATAACTTGAAAAGTTATGTCGGGTGAAACCCCGATGAAACCACGATCCTCCGGGATCGACTTCTTCTAGATATTGTAGTATTACAACAGTTTTTATTCAAATACAACAGAGTAGTGGAAGATTTACAAAAGATATGACAACACTTGATCAGAGTTTGATTAAACAAAACTTATTAAATTTGCGGAAGTAAGAAAGAACTATAGAGCACCTGCAAGAGAACATCTCAGACGGGAGATAAGCAATCATGCCAAGCCCACTGGTATGATCGGGATCAACATCACTAGTCAACACCTGCAACAGGGGTCAAACAACCCTGAGTACAAAAAGTACTCCGTAAGACTTACCCGACAGAAAAGAGTGGAGAAGACTCAGAAATGCTGGTTGATAGGAAACAAGGTAAGGCTTTAGCAAGAATCAAAGACACCTTTGCGGAAAAGCGACTAATGTTGATCCTTACTTTTCATCTTGGTTATACTACTCTATAACAAACACTTATCAGCCATGTAACGATTTCAAAACTTCTCAGTCTCAACAACTTTCATCATTACTACGATGCTGACGCTTGGTCAAGTCTCCCATATCGTGGAGCAACGACGATTTGAATCGCTTTATATACCCAGTTGGGGCTTCCTAGCCACACGATGTATGCAGGACCGAACATCTCACATACATCAACTCACGCTTGTATTTCTCCCTGCCAGAACGGGTTCTAGCCACGAGAGTACAGTACCCCATCTCCCTACGCCGTCAGTCTAACCGTCGACGGTGCGCTCGTAGTGTGGGTACACGCTACTTCCCGTCCCGGTTGTCCGTTCTCACATGAATCATACAAGGGAGCTTACTGCCATTAGCATGCGACTAGTACTATCCAATAACCCTTTTGACCACAGGATCACCACAACGAACGGTCCTTAACCGACACAAGTGGGCGACACTACACCGAGCACTAGCCCATCCCCGATGCAAGTCACTCCACCGGCGTCTCGATTTACTCATCATGTTCTTGTGCGTACCCCCTCGACCCGGCCAAGGTGAAAGGTAGGCGACAAGCAACATCAAGTTTTGAATACTTTCTCGGAGATGATATTGTTATCAACTTTTAAAACATTTCACAAAAAGCCTATGCTAGTAGCAGGACTAAGCAGGTAATGAACATTTTCAAAATAAAAAACAGTATCCGTGGATAGTATCACAAGGTACGGTAAAATGCATCAAATAGGATAACACACAACTCCTATACCTAATGCATCACATCATTCACATAAAATCATAGACTTTTGAAATTCAAGGTAGGGTTTGAATGCATCCGGGGCTTGCCTGCGTTGCAGAGAAGGTTAGCTTGTTAGTCTTGATGTCGACATCTGCAGTGGATTCACCTATTCTTGACTGGATCAACACGCACCTTCCCTGAAGCGTGATCAACGAAATCCAGTTCTCTTGCACTACACGTGATAATAATGCATGCTTAATATAATGACATGTATGACATGATGCTAGATGATGCAATATGGATGAAACAAGTTAATTACATTGCATCTTGAGTACAACTTTCCTTCACGGTAAAGTTGCATTAAGAGCTTATAATTAACAACAACAAAAGAACGGATAACATGATGCAATCAATGTAAATTGCCGAAGGTCACTAGGGTTAATGGCCTAGGGTCATCACTCAATCCCAAAGTCAATCAACACTAGAGTGATTAAGGTTAATTACTATTTTATTAACCATTTTCATAGTTGTTGAAAGCCACTAACTAAACTTGCTAACTAATTAGCTACTACTACACATGTGATATAGATTACTTCTACTACTACACAATCAAGCCATGACCCATTGGGGTGATAATGATTCTTGGTCTTCAAGCAACATCAAAAGCAACCAAACCTTAATGAATCCTATCGTTGCTACTTAAGTACTTTAATTATTTATTAAGCATATGTGAGCAACACTATACATAAAAAATATACATGATCATGTCTTGGACCAGAGAGAACTATTGATCCAGGGTCTCCAAACAAAACCATAAATCAATTAACATTTAATTAATTAAATAATTAATTAATTCAAGGTCTCATTAATCATTTTCATGGTTATAAAACAAGGCTAGAACTAGTTATTAAAATAAACTTCTTCAAAACAAAGATCAAAATTTTAGTGGAGGTGGGTTTTAGCATGAAAAGCTCAACCCAAAACTTTCATGATTTTTGGATTAATATTTTACTCTACAAAAATCAAACATCATGCATTTATTAATTAAAGCATGCAATTATTAAACATGACAAAAGTACTTAACATGCTGCATACATATTTTTCCATGAAACTACACATCATGAGGATCACACATATATTTTTCTCATATTTTTATTTGCCCTGATTATTTAATTATGAAATTGTGAAAACCGGGAAAAGAAAATCCTTTTAGAAAAAGGAAAAACCTTCTCTTTTTCCAATTGGACCGCGCCACGGCCCAACTGGCCCGGCTAGGGCCCGGCCCAGCTGTGCTCTTCTTTCCCCCACCTTCTTCTTTAGCCCGAGCAAGGAAGCGGGGGTGGCCACCGGACTCTTCGGGGGCGGCCTGGCGACGGCATGATGACGGCGGCCGACGGTGGCGCGGCTGGCAGAACGGGCCCCGGTCCCGGCGAACCTGTCGGGTGTGTACTCAGATTGGCCGGAGATAGATTTGAGCTCGCGCCCGGCGGCAGTGAGGGGGAAGCTTGGCGGCGAGGCAGAGCAAGCACACCGGCGGCAGCCGCTCCGGCATGGCTATGACGGTAACGAGCCTCGGAAGCGAGCCAAAGGGGTATCACGGGCTCAGGGCGGAGACGGGGCTCTTGTTGGCTCGGCGTGACGCTCACCGGAGGATGCCGGCTTGCCGCGAGCGGCTCTCGGCGCGCACACCGGCGGGCAAAAATAGCGCCCGGCCAAGCATGCCACACCGAACGACACAAGGATCGGCCGATGAGCATCACCATGCTGAGGCAAAGCGATTGGTGGCATTGATTCAGCCGGAGGAGCTCCGAGCAAGGCTGGGCGTGGTGAAGGTGCCCATGGCGGCGCTGTGTTGCCGGGCGGAGAAGAAGAAGAGGAGCGCGAGCGGCTCGCTAAAATTTGATGTCCGGGCCGGCTCGAGGAACGCCAGAGATGGTGAAGTGGTGGAAGCAAAGGGCAAGGATGGCGACACCTTGAACTGCGCCAACTCGGCCGACGACTAAGGACGACGGCGGCGGCACAGAGAAGAAGAGGAAGAATTGGCGGTCGGCAATGGCTTTTATAGGACAAGGGCGAGATGGAGAGGTAGCCAGGGGCTTCGCTTGCGCCCGCCAGTGGGCGGGCGCGCGGCTTTGCCGGAGAGCACGCGGGAGAGGCCTCCACGATACCGGCGACGGCATGGGCACGGCAAAGAAAGAAGGTTTCTCTTCCCCCCCTTCGGTTCACTGTAGCAGTGCCATCACCTCTCTCTTGTTCAAATTACTTTCAAAATTTGAACTGAACTCAAAAAATTTCAAAAATAAAAGTTGTGCAAAATAATGAACTCTACAACTTTTATTAAACAAGTTTTGTCAAATTCCAAATATTTTTGAAACTACAGTTTAAATTTGAAAAAGGGTTTAAATTCTAATTTTTGGGATTTCAAAATTACTTTTAAATTTTTAATAGAAGATGAAAATCTCCAAAAATAAAAGCTGTTCCATTTTTCAAGATCTACAACTTTCATTTAGAAAGTTTTTCCTAAAACTAAATAATTTTTGAATTGGAGTTTAAAATCACAAAGGGGACAAATCCTAATTTAAAGAACTTTTGAAATTACTTCAGATTTCATTCAAAAACTTGAAAAACTTTATTTACCAAAATTGTAGAGCTCAAAAAGATGCACAAACTGTATTTTTGAAGTTTTCCTAAATTTTGAATATTTTGGGGTGAAATTGAGGAAGGGGTAAAAACACCTTTGAAAATCAGGATTTTGAAAAGGAGATTCAAATTGATTCTTTGGGCAATTAATTAAAGGTGTTGTAGTACTTTTCAAACCTAACCAATGGCACCCTTTCAAAGTACAAAGTTCATATTTTGAAATGGTACCAAAGTTTGGCAACTTTCATTTAGAAAATTAATTATGGTTAGCTCCTCAAAATTGAAAATGATATTCAATTTCCAACACTTAGCCAAATTGACTTAGGGTCGGGAATTGAATTCAAATGCCAATTTTGATTCTTCCTTGATATGATTTGACTTGTAAAACATGTTTAGGATGTTAAACATAGTTAGCCAAACCCTTAATCACTCCAAGGTTGCTTTTAGTTTAATCACTTTTATAAACTTCATAAAGCATGTAAGTGAAATTTAATTGCTTTGTCACACTATTCTAATTGGCATGTGTTGGTGCTAGAACTGGTGGCCCTAGCACCAACGAGTGAATTTGTGGTGCGTGCTCCCAACTCCGGATGGTGTGCAAGATGAACACAAGGATTTATACTGGTTCGGGCAAGAGAAGACCCTACGTCCAGTGAGGGGAGGAGTTCTTGTATTATCCTGCACCGAAGTGCTCGTACGTAGGGTGTACAAGCAGTGAGAGAGGGATGGGGTCCCAAGTCTCGTGGTGATTGAGTGAGGTGCCAATATCGGGCTTTCGTGTGTGTCTGTTGTCTATGGGCCCCTGCCTTCCCCTTTTATAGCCGCAAGGGGAAGGTAGGGCCTTACAAGAGGTGATTGTGCTCGTGGCTGGGTCATGGGCTTCCGTCCTTCCTCATCCGAGGCTCCGGAGGGGCGCACTGTCCCCGACCGTGACGGTGGCAAGGCGACGCCGCCTCCTCGCCCCTGTTGTCCGTAATGACGGACGTCCCCGTTGGAGTTGGTGGAGTGCGATGGAGGGGGTGCCGTGCCCCGTGAAGCTTTGACCCGCCTGGAGTCCGAGGCTCCTGGGGGCCTCGGAGCTTGTCGCCGCACGAGGAGGGGTGGAACAGCCGCGACGATCACCGGCGCGTTGGTTGCCCATCCCGTGCTCGGGGCTCACGGGGTGGGCTGTTGGTTGATCGAATGGGCGTCCAACCCACTCCCGCACGGGGGTGACGCTCGGCCGGGCGGGCCTTGGCGTGGTGGACGGCGCCCCGGAGTTCCGGCGATGGGACCCGCGCAGGGTTAGGCAGCACAGTGCCCCACTGTGGCGGGCGTGGCCTCCACTGTGGAGACTGCGTAAGCATGATCGCCGGCGTGGGCCGCGACGGGGCAATGCCCATCCCCTGTCAGAGCATGGAGCGCTCCTGACACGGGCTGTGGACGGGCGGTGGTGGATATGCGTCAAATCGGTGGTACGGTTTTCGACTCTAGGCGGCGCGTCCCGCCCCGAGGCCCGGTTGCCGGGGGCTCGAGCGGGACGAAAGCTGGAGGCTCGGGCCCGAGGCCCCGCCGTTGGGGGCTCGGGCGGGGCGGAGAATGGAAGCTCGTCCCGAGGCCCCCGGCGGGGGGCTCGGGCGAGGTGAGAATTGGCTCTCGCCCCGAGCCCTTAGCCGGGTTGGCTCGGATGGGCCAGAGGAGGTACACTCCCTACCTGGTGCGCGAGAGCCGCGGCCCGTGTGGAGTAGTGGGAGGCCTGTTGGGCCAAGGTTTGCGTTTGTTGGGCTTTCCTTAGGGAGACCCTTATTTTGGTCCCCGACAAGAGCCCCCGAGCCTCCGGGCGGAGTGGGTGCACTCGCTCGTAGGCCGAGGTCGTGCGGCCCTGGCTGCCATTGACACTCTCCGCAGGGTGCACGCGAGCGCACCCGGTGGGTGTAGCCCCCGAGGCCTCGGAGGAGTTTGGGGGACTCCTTCGAGGGCTTGTACTTAGCTCGCACGGTGTGGTTTTGGGGTTTATCTCGAGAGCCGTGTGCTCACCGACGGGGGCGCGAGAGCACCCGCCGGTGTAGCCCCCGAGGCCTCGGAGGAGTGAGGGCACTCGTCCCGAGGGCTTGTGCGTGTTTTGGGCGGACAAACGGTCCATGCCGCCGAGCCCCTAGGCCCGCCGGCTCGCCCAGGGGTTCGGCTAGGTTTCGTGACGTTTTTCCCGAATTGGTTCGCGTTGGGGAAGCCCCCCCCGAGCCCCCTCGTAGTGACGAGGGGAACCCAATTGGTACTCAGCCGCCGGTTTTTTTTACGCACCTCAGCCTTCCCTTCCGCAGGGAGGAGGGTGGACTTCATTGTGCTATCGCCGACGAGTGTCGAACACGACTAGATCCGGTGAGCCGTTAACGGGAGGATCCAAGTGAACCGCCTCGTGCCCCGCTCGCTAGGGGTTGGCCGGGCCCGAGGCGCTGGGTTCATAAGAGCCTCGCACGGTGTGTGCGAGGCGGGGCTCGGGTCCCGTCCCGCCCGGTCCCGAGGGCTCGGTGTCTCCCACGCTGGATCCCCCCTACTCCGCGCCATGCCGGCCTCGATGCGGGATGGCCCGCTTGCGCGGGCCAGCCGTGTATGAGGCCGTCCGAGCCCCCCCCGACTCGTTGCCCTGAGGTGGCCGTTGAACCCTTAGATGGGCCACCAAGCGAACCTTCGACTGTAAATGGGCCATCGCCCGGCTCCTTTGTGGAGAAGGAACCCCTGCTTTTGCCCTATCGTGGGGCGTGGGCGCTGTTTTTCGTGTGTGGCCAAGGGATGTGGAGCGCCCGGCGAAGCGGTGGCGGGCCCCACTTTCCCCGCCGTGGCGCTTGACGCGCGCGCGTGTTCGTGGGTCCCACGGGATGCGACGCGGCGGCGCCATGCGGCTCCGGGCCAGGCCACGCTGGGCGGGTGGCGTGGCCCCGGCTTCCAGGGCCGTGGATCCTTTGTGGGAGGCGCACTCGCGGTGACGCTGTGTGGTGGTGCCGAGCCCGATGTGGCTGCGGCCGCCAGGCGCCGGGCCAGGCCGTGCGTGGTGTGTGTGTATCGATTACGGGCGCATCGGGAGGCCGATACACAATTAATGCAAAGAGGGGGGAGCGCGGCGGGTATAAATACCCCCAGGCGGCGGCCGTTGGTCCTCTCCTTCCTACGCCCGCCGCTTTGCTCTTTGCCTTTGCCTTTCCGCCGAGAGAGAACTTGAGCTCGCCGGAGAAAAAGAGAGAGAGAGAGAAGCCTCCCACGCCGTCTTCCTAGCTTATCCCCACTTCTTCCTTTGATGGCGCCCAAGGCCGATGTCGCCGGAGTGGCGGAGTGGGAGTCGTGCTCGGTGACAGAGCCGAGTTGGCGACGCCAGGCGAGAAGGGGCCTGCGCGTCCCGGACCGACATCGAGCGGCCGGAGTGGATCGTGGCCGCCGCCGACCACCACAGTACCCACGCCCTCCGTCGGGGTACGCCGTGAGCTTCACGGCGCCCACAAGCGCGGGTTCGGGATGCCGGTGGGCGCTTCCTCCGCCGCTCCTAGAGCACTACGGCCCGGAGCTCCACAATCCGCCCCCAACCGCATCTCCCATGCCGCGGGGTTCGTGGGGCGCCAGGCGAGGGCTACCTCGGCATCGACGCCCACCGGGACTTGTGGCTTTACTTCTTCGAGGCCACCTCAAGTTCAAATTCCGCCGGGGCGGAGAAGGAGAAGGGGAAGGAGAAGGAAAAGGAGAAGGGGAAAAGGCTAGCGGTCCGGGCCGGCAAAAACGCACGCCGCAAACTGCGTCCAAGCACCGCCGGGGAGTATATCCCGGTGAAGCTTGCCACCTCGAATCAAGGGGCCGGCACAAAGAAGTGGTTCTACCTTAGCACGACTATTTACCACCTTCCCGCCTACACCGGAAGGTGTTCACCTCCGAGCCGCCGTCGTGGCGGAAGGGAGTTGATCGCCGAGAAGGAGACCCCGCTGGTGTTCTCCGCCTTGGGCGCTTGACCAAGGCGGGTCTGACGCCTCGGCGGTGACGCCCGGCTTCCACAAGGCGGCGCGTCTTGCCGCTCATGCATCGGCAGTACGCGCCGTATGACATGCGGCCCGGCAACGCCTGGGAGGGTACCCGGATGGCGGCGAGGACCTAGGGTACGCCGAGGTCCTCGACCGGACGAGGCAGGCGGCGTCGGTGGAGCACTCGCAAAACTCAAGATCCCGATGCGGCCGGGACAAGGACTACATCGGGCGGGGCAGTAGGCCTCGCCCCTCCGCTCCGACGTGGCGCTCCGTTCTTCTTTTTCCCACGCTTATCCCGGTCATCGCTTGCAGGGGCTCGCGGAGAAGCCGAGGCCATCGAAGCCCCCGGCTCGCCGGAGAGAAGAAGGCCAAATCCGCGACCGCGTGAGGCAATGAGGGGAAGGAGAAGGAGAGCACCGCGGGCGCGTAACGTCCGCAGCGTAAGGAGAGAAGGATGACTGCTCGGCTGGGTGGGGCGGCGCCAGGGAGCGGAGAACCTCCTTCGGGGGAGACGCCAGCCGTGGAGACCACCGAGTATGGTGATGACGACGACGGCGGCGAGGAGGAGGGACGAGGACGAAGCCGAGCCGCGCCCAGGGTTGATCCCCCGGAGGTGACGTCGCTGCGCCCAAAGGCGGCAGCTCATCGATGACGCAGCGCCCGAAAGGGCCACCGGGAGAGGCTCGCCTCCTGTGTCACCGACTTGGGGCCGCGCGACACTTTCGGGCGCCGGACGCCCCTCGGGAGGAGGCGCGACGCCGCGGGGGAAGGAGATCGCCGAGCCCTCCCCCACCGAGGCCCATCCTCGCAGCTGCCCGCCCGGCTAAGAGCGGGTCGGGGAGCCGCGGCAGACGCCCCTGGAAGGCGCCGCGATCGGGGTCGGGCGCGATGCTCCCTCCCTGGGAGGGTCCCGTCCGGTGCCAAGATTAAATTGCGCGGGTAAGTGGTGTTCGTACCTTGTCGTTGATTCCGACGCCTCCCCTCGCTAATTTTTTACCTTATGCCCATCTGCAGCCTGAAGCGCCAGGGCCGGGGTGCGCGCCCCTCGCCCCTCGAAAACAGCCTAAAGGGGGGCGGGAACGCGAGCCTCGGTTCCATCATCGAGACGACGGCGACCGGGAGAGGGAGAAGGCCGCCGAGGCGCCGCCAACCGCGGAGCAGTCCTCGGCGATAGAGAAGGAGGCGGCGCAGCGCCTACCATGGGAACCGAGGGTGCGACCGGCGCCATCGGTGGCCGAAGGGCCGGCCCCCGGGGGCGCCACCGGCAAGACGGAGGCGCCCGCCGAGGAGGGACGACGTGGTGATCTTGGCCGTGTCGGCCGGGTGGAATCCTCGGTGCCAGCCGAGGAGACGGTGGAGGAGCCCGCAGTGGTTGCCTCCCCGCCGATGTGGCCATGACCGAGGCGAGCGCCCGCCTCCCGGCCAAGTCATGGCCACCGAGGCGGGAGTCGCCTCGGCCGGGGGGGAGGCCGAGGAGGCGCAGGAGGAGGCGCCCACCGTGGATGCCGCGGCCTCGGGCCGAGTGCCCGACGAGGCGTCCGCCGTGGTACCTACCGAGGCCGGAGAGCCGGCCGCCTGGGGCCTTGGAGAAGCGGGGGCCTTCGCAACCGACGACGCCAAGGAGGTGAGGACTGGTGAGCGTGACGCAAAGGCGTCGACCGCTATGAGAAGGCTGCCCGGACCATCGTGTCTGCCATGCCAGAACTCCCCTTGCTTGGGTAAGTGGCTGCTCGTCCTCATTCCCCGGGGGCCTTTTCTTAGTATCTCGACCGAAAGAGGGTGTGTGCCGCAGAGTTGGCGCGCAGACGTCGAGCAAGAAGTCGGACCTCCTCCGCGCGTCGGCCGGGCCTCCACGACCCGCACTTCAGCAGAAGGGGCTGGTTGCCCAAATGACGATGATTTGTGTCGGAGAGGGACGCCGAGCTCGAGAAGCTCCGTCTTCTCGTCTCCCAGCTGCAGTCCGAGGCCTCGATGGCGCGCGAGGACACCTCCCTTACCAGGGAGATCGCGGCGGGTCATGCCAAAAGCCTTGAGCAGCTCCGGGTGGAGAAGGAGGGGATGGTCGCCGAGGCTTCGGGGCGGACTCCATCAAGTCCCTGTCCCAAGAAGCCGGAGGTCTCCGAGGCCGAGCACGCCGTCCCGGCCGGGGAGTATTCCAAGCCGAAGGAGGCGGTCATGCCGGGATCGCCGAGGCCACGACCCTCCGCGACCGGTGCAAGGTAAGCACCGCGATCGCTCTTCGTGCTCGTGTTATGTCGTCCGAGAACCTAACTCGGGTTGGTGCAGCCTACCTAAGGGTGACGGAGTTGGAGGAGAACCTCTCCGCCGCAGCCGCCTACAACTCGGTGCGTGGCGAGCTCGAGACCCCGACGCTGGAGGCTACGGGCGTCTGTGCCGCGGTGGAGGCGGGGAGGATGCCGGGCGGAAGCAACCCGTGGCGCGGGCCGGCCACGGTACCGCAGCAGGTGGAGGTGCGCGCCCCGAGGCCCTCCGAGTCGGCGTATCACACACGCCACGCCGACCATGTCCCACTACCGGCTCGACCTCCCTGGATCGCCGAGGGACTCGCCGTGGCCGAAGAGGAGATGGGGCACGAGAGCGAGGTGCTGGCCCAACTTGTCGAGGAGGCCGAGGCGAAGCGGGCGCCCGCCGCGTGGGCGGCCACCTTCGCGCCGCCGCTCTCCACCCCTCCGAAAAAGGGTGACGCCGAGGCCACGGACGCCGAGGTCGTGGGCCGCCGATGCCGTGGGCCTTGACGCCGTGGCTCTCGGCCGCTAGCCACCGAAGCCGTGAGCCCCGGTGCCGAGAACGCCGAGACCGTGGAAGCCGCGCCCGAGGCTCCGAGGTTGTGGACGCCGCCGCCCGTGATGCCGGGCGGCCCGACGCCGCCCCCGAGACCCCGCAAGCCGGGCCCGAGTGCCCATGTAAATAGGAACTTGTGTTGGCGTGTGTTTGTGGAATACTTAATATGAATCGGCCCGTCGAGGCTTTATGCTTTTTGTACTAGCTTTTTCGTTATCTCTCGCATTCCCTTCCATTTGTATTCGCTACTTGGTCTTGCGAGGATGCTTTGCGGCCAGGGTCGCTCTTTAACCGAAGGTAAGGACCGCGCCAGATAGATGCCTCAGCCCGTTGCCCTTCCGTGTCGAGCGACCTCCTCGCGGCACTTGGAGTCATCCTTTGGCCGAGGGTAGCGAGTGGAGGCACCGTAGCGCTCGGGCATAGGTGGCCTCGCGGCTCGGCCGTCCTCGGCTTTGGGATGACCTCGGTCGTGCTTTTTCCTAAGTATGCGAAACCTTCGGGAACGTAGAGTCTACGAAAGATAGCCAGGAAAATGAAAAAGATTTTTTGAGGGGTGCTTTCCAGGAGGGGTTCCCCCCTTTCTAGCCCCCGAGGGAGGCTTGGTTTTGGTGAGCCAAAAGCAAGTCTCACTGAGTCCTACTGGGGACAGAATGCTGTGACTTGGGAGAAACGCCCAAGGACTTAGTTTTATTTAGCCAAAGCTACAAAGCGTATGTAAAATGCTTGGAATTTCTAAGGGTAAAAGCGACGTAGCTGTTGGATGTTCCAAGCGTTGTTGAGGACTTCACCGACCTCGTTGGTGAGCTTGTACGTGCTCGGCTTGAGGACTTCAGCGATGATGAAGGCCCCCTCCCAAGGCGGCGTGAGCTTGTGGCGCCCTCTGTTGTCCTGGCGGAGACGGAGCACCAAATCACCTTCCTTGAGGTCTCGGGTGTGGGCCCGTCGGTCGTGGTAGCGTCGGAGGGACTGCTGGTATCTTGCCGAGTGTAGGGCGGCGTCCCCCCGGCTTCCACGAGCATGTCCAAAATCCTCCCGAGCCGCCTGGGTTTCGTGCCTCGTCGTAGGCCTTGAGCCTCCGGGACCCGAACTCTAAGTCGGTAGGCGGGATGGCCTCGTCGCCGCACACCGTGAAGAAGGGCGTGAAACCCGTGGCTCTGCCGGGTCGCCGCCCCGAGGCTCCAGAGAGGACCGAGGGGAGCCTCGAGCCACCTTTTGCCGAACTTGTCGAGCTTGTTGAAGATTCGAGGCTTGAGCCCTTGCGCATATCATCCCGTTGGCCCTCTCTACCTGCCCCTGCTCGTCCGGGGTGCGCGATCGGGACCGACGATGCGTATCCGGTGCTTATCGCAGAAGCTTGAACTTCACCCCCGTGAACCGGGTGCCGTGGTCGGTGATGATAGAGTTCGGGACTCCAAAGCGGTGGATGATGTCGGTGAAGAAAAGTACCGCCTGCTCGGACCGAATGTTGGTGACGGGCGCGCCTCGATCCATTTGGAGAATTTGTCGATGGCGACAAGCAGATGAGTGAAGCCCCCGGGCGCCTTCTTGAGGGGTCCTACCAGATCCAAACCCCACACGGCGAAAGGCCACGTGATCGGGATGGTCTAGAGCGCCTGAGCCGGCAGGTGCGTCTGATGAGCGTAGTACTGACATCCTTCGCAGGTGCGTACTACCTCGGTGGTGTCAGTGACCGCGGTCGGCCAGTAGAACCTCTGTCGGAAAGCGCTGCCGATGAGGGAGCGGGGAGCGGCGTGGTGGCCGCAGACACCGGCGTGGATCTTGCGGACTAGGGCGAGGCCCTCCTCGACCGTGATGCATCGCTGCAGGACCCCCGAGGGGCTTCGCTTGTAGAGCTCATCCTCGATGACGACGAAGGACTTCGCTCTTCTCGCGATGCGCCTGGCTTGGTTGAAGTCCTCGGGGAGGACCCCTCGGATGATCCAGTCGAGGTATGGCTTTCTCCAGTCCAGCTTGGGGTCGGCCTCTGGATCCCCTCCGTCGATCTCCATGACCTCGGCATTTGATGCCGAGGACGTCTCGGAAGTCGAGGGGGTCTCGGATGTCGAGGGGGCCTCGGACGAGCCCCCAGCCCCCGAGGGGGGGTCGGGACGATCCTCCGAGGCCTCCCCCTTGCCCCCGAGCGTGACGGAGGGAGCTGCGAGGTCTTTGGTGAAGACGTCGGGGGAACCGGGGCTCTCCCAAATGGGCGATCTTGGCGAGTTCGTCGGCGGCTTCGTTGTGCCTCCGGACGACGTGGTTGAGCTCGAGGCCGTCGAACTTGTCCTCCGTGGCGCGCGCGCCGCCTTGCAAGACGCGTCCATCTTGGGGTCGTGGCGGCTTGAGTCCTTCATGACTTGGTCGATGATGAGTCATGAGTCCCCTGACGTCGAGGCGCTTGACGCCAAGTTCGACGGCGATCTTCAACCCGCTTGAGCAGGCCTTCGTAATCTACCATATTGTTCGACGCTGGGAAGTGAAGGCGGATCACGTTCCGCATGTGCACCCTGAGGGGAGAGACAAAGAGGAGGCTGGCGCCAGCTTCGGTCTTCATCAGGGACCCGTTGAAGTACGCCGTCCCAAAGATTCCGCCTGAGCCGGGGCGGCGGTAGGCGGGTGTCACCCACTCCGCGAGGAAGTCGGCCAAGGCTTGAGATTTGATGGCCTTCCTTGGCGCGTAGGGAGAGGGTCTCTCCCATGAGCTCGACCGGACCACTTGGCGACCCGCCCGAGACCTCCCGATTCTCGGAGAATCTCTCCCAACGGGAAGGAGGAGACCACCGCCACGGGGTGGGCGTCGAAGTAGTGCCGAGCTTGCGCCGAGTCGGGACCACCGCATAGAGCAGCACGGATCTGCGGGTAGCGGATCTTGGTCTCGACAACACCTCGGCCGATGAAGTAGACCGGCCTCTGACCGGCAGGTGTGGCCCTCCTCCCCGCCTCTCGACGATTTATGGCCGCGCTAACCACCTGGGTGGTCGCAGCGACGTACAAGAGGAGGGGTTCACCTTTGGAAGACGGGACGAGGATCGGGGCACCGGTGAGGGCAGCCTTGAGCTTGTCGAGGGCCTCCTGGGCCTCGGTGGTCCAAGAGAAGCGCTCGGACTTTTTCAGGAGGCGATACAGGGGCAGGCCCTTCTCGCCGAGCCGTGAGATGAAGCGGCTGAGGGCCGCTAGACAGCCCATGACTCGCTGTACGTCCTTCAGGTCCTTGATCGTGTGACAGAACCGACCAATCCATTCAAGATTAAGTGTAACTGTCCCCGTTAACAACATTGACACGTATACACCGCTTCTCGAATGAACCCGGTAGTCCGCCGAGTATCACGAAGGACCACGGTAAATCAACTTACGACCAGGATCATATGATTAAGGAAACATCACACATCGGTATACGAGTTTACAGTGGAAAAATAATTATACACGGGTTCCAAAAATGTTACAGGGAATTGGCATTGTTTTTAAATTACAGTAACATAGGTTGTGGTATATCACCAGTTTCCATCAAACCTCCTTACAAACATGATGAAAGAGTTATACGATATGACCATGCCCGTTGGTCTTACTAATCCAAATTATCCACAGGATTAAAGCAAGCAATGCCAAAGCCTTCATAAAGGTAACACCTGCAATGATTGGGTAAAAACCCTGAGTACTCAATTATACTCCGCAAGACTTACCCGACAGGGAAAATAAATAAAAACTCTAAGGATAAATGATAGGCTATGTAAGGTGGGTTTAGTTGGCTAGCAACTTTTGCAGAAGAGCTTGTTATTAAAATTTCTCAAGTTATATGTTGGCGGTCAAATCTATTATGATGCTATTTATAACTGCGTTTGCACCTTTCTAAAAACATACACTTGAGTTATAACAAACATTTATCTACAGATGAGGTACCAATTATAATCCTTTTTAACATCATCAACGAAGTTCCATTGTCTTCTTTACTACGTCTCTGTGGTCAGGCATGAGTTTCTCATTATCCGGGAGAGACGGCGATTCGAATCGATTACACCAGCTGGGTAAATCCCGTATCACACACCCGCTCGGGTTTGTACATCACCCTCGCGAATCACCGTTCACTCTATTCGAAAGATAGGATTGAACCGGTTCGCAAAACTCATGGTATTGCATTCTCACAAGTCATGCCCGTTCAGCCCGTAGCCCGTAGTCATGCAGGGTTTTGGATCAGTACCCTTCCACCAGTTACTCTCCTCCCAGCAATGCTAACGGTTCAAAGCCTACCTCGAACGAGCTAATCAGTTTCACAGTCGAAACGATTTATTCGGCTGTTATGTGAAGGTACGTTCAATCTCACACCTAGATCCAGAATACGGTGCGGTCCTTGATCGACACGCATTTTAACAGATACAAGCATACAAGACCTCCATGTCCTGTAGCATTACCAACACCGAATTCCATCCGGTCTCTAATTATTAATTACCTCATGATTAAGGATATCGTATGTACCAACCTAGTATTGCGGATGACAGGAAATCATCCGACTTCTTAGGGATCTAAGCATGGCTAAGCATAAACTATCTATTCCCTCTAGTAAGATAGATGGTTTCCATTTTTGTGGACAAGGAAGTCATGCAACAACGGTGTCAACCAACTCCTGACAACTTAATGCATATCACACTACTATATAAAGAAAAAGATTATTTGTATTTCAAAAAGATAGAATACGGTAATTAGAATGCTCTGGGGCTTGCCTCGGCGAAAAGTGGAGAATCCGGGGTTAGTGCACTTCGGCAGTGGCTTAGAGTCTCGTCCTTCGCCTTCGAGTGGCAACTCCTGTGGATCCTTCTCCTTGGTCACCACGTACTCGACGGAAGCCTCTTCCTCCGATCCTATATGAATGTATGTGATGCATAAATATCGAGAATGCGTATAGGATGCACGATGATACGATGCTATGGCATAAAATGATACATGATGACATGATCATGGGAATGACAAGAATGGAAAGCTACATAAGGTTCCATGTGTGCAATTCTCTTTCTCTGATGACAACACTATATTATCAGAGTTGGTTAAATAGACTAACATTTACTTGTTTTTAAAATTATACAGAGTAGGTGCATATCTCCTCTCTGGAACAATCAAATCAACTACTAAAAAGTAACAGCATTTACCTTCACTAGTGTATCATGTTTATTATCATTAAGTAAAAGAAATGCCGAGGATCAGTGGTGTTTTCTAATCCAAGGTCATCATGCAATCTTACAGATCACGCAAGCATTACATATATATCATATGGTTGTTTTATTTAGAAAAGGAAAACAAGAGATGTAAGTACTATCATCACACTTAGCAACCATGACATGAAATAACATGGCATTTACGTTCTAATTAGGGTATTTTATACATAAACATAATGGTTATGAAATTGAAGTACTAATTATACACAAACATGAAATCAAATGCATCTTCTTTCTTTTTATTACTAATTTTGGAAATAATGATTTTATGAAACATTCTCAAATCCATCTCAAACTTTTTATGCAGGTTGGTGTTGTCATGAAATAGGTGTAAAATAATTTTCATGATGTTTGGATCAATAAATTATTCTCTAAAAATCAGGGAATACTCATTTAATAATTAAAAGGAGCAATTTTTGATCAAATAAAAATTATTGTTTTTCCAAGTTTTATATTTTTCCTACATAGATTTCATCATGCAGAGGCTACACAAAAATTTTCATAAATTTTGGAGCTCAGATTATTTTCCTATGAAAATAACAAAAATCAGCACTATTTATTAATTTTCAGGAAATTCAAACAAAGCTATACAGTACATTTCCCGCGTGTGAACAGTGACAGGGACTGACAGGTGGGGCCCGATGGTCAGCGCACAGTGGTCCCAGCGCTGACCACGCCGGGCGACAGCCTCGGCCGGCGATTTCGCCCGGGCGGCGAGGTCATCGGCGGCGGCGAGGGTACCAACGTGCTCCCCTCGTCATCGCGACTACGCTATCGTGTTGGTTGACCCTCGCACACACCATGGCGAGCATACCGTCAGCCATGGCGGCGCGACGCACTGGCTCAACGGCGGCGAGCATCGTTCCGGCAGCTAGGACCTAATAGAGGGCTCGGAGAGGGTCAGGATAGCTCTAGGAGCTCACCACGATCACTGCTAGCTAGCTGGTTTGCTCGGAGACACAGTAGAGATGGGTCGGTGGCGTGGAGGTCAACAGCGGCGGTGTGAACATGGCGGCGAGGCAGCGGTCCGGCGTGTCCTGTGCAGTATAGATGAAAAGGATAGGTTGACCATGATCTACAGCTCAGGGCGAGCCCAAAACAATAACTAGCGTGGTGTTTGGCTCACTGTGGTGTTTGGACGGCAGTAGGACCGAGCTCGGCGGAGCTCCGGCCGGCCATGAGGAAGACGAGTTCGATTCCGGCTATTCGAGGGATGGCAACCGATGTAACTGAGTGCGACCGTTGTGCAGGGATGTTGTGGAGCTGGTGGTGCAAGCAATTGAACAAAGATTGCTTGACAAAGACGAATTTGACGACGCGGTGGAGCTCGGCTGACGGTGAGCAGAAAATGGAAAAAGGGAAACGATGGCCGGCGTGGGCTATTTATAGGCGAACGAGCATGGAGGGATGGCCAGCGCGTTTGCGGACTTCGTTGCGTGGCTAGAAATGCTTGGCCGAGCGCGCATGAAGCACGGGCGGCCGTTGTCGTGGCGCCGGTGAAACAGTGCGGCGGTGAGGAGAAACGGCGGCGAGCTGGCGGGCTCCTAGCAACGGTATGGGCAGCGCGCGAGCCTTCCAATCCCTCACTGGCCAGCTCGACATGAGTCATAACACGGGCACGGCGTGGCAGCGGCGACCAAACAGCGGCAGCACGTCGGTGACGCCGAAGCCTTTTCTGCCGGGTTCTTGTTCCCCGACTGAAAATGCAAAGTTCAACGCCGATAACTCCTAGCTCAAGCAACCAATTTGCAAACCAATTCCACCACTGCACTCTCCTATAAGTGTACTCCAATTCTGATTAGGGGATCATGATCTAATTCAAAAAGTATTGCAAACTACAGGCTGCTAAACATGGCTAAAAACAAACTGTGCCACTCAATTCAGTTAAGTAGGGTTGTCATATTGCTGTTTAGCTAATTTTTGCAATTTAATAAAGATTAACCAACAGCAAACAAGCTCAACCAATTCCATGATACTAAAGTACAAACTTTGTACTAACAATTGGTGGAATTGGTTTCCAGTTTTTATTCATGAACAATGAAATTGCTTAGCCCTGAAAATTGAAACTGAAAACTGAATTTCAGGACTTGAAAAAATTCCAAGTCCCTTCTTCCAATAAAACTGAATTCAGATTTGGGTCCACTTTTTGAGCAATTTAAAAGGAGATTCAACCATGGACCCTTAAATAACTTTTGTAGCACATAACTTGTACTAAAACTTCTATTTAAGGCTCAACCCTAAAAACTAAAAAGAACATATACTTGCACTTTAGGACACTTAGCAACTTGATAACAAGCCCAAATGATATTATCATCACGTGTGAGCATGTTTTAGCAAAATTTTGTATATAAACCCTATCTCAATTTTAATTCTAAACACTTTTAAACCATTTTTGAGATTATCAAACACAATTATGTGTTGCACACATAGAACTTGCAATGGCATGTGCTTATGATCAAATGCAAAATGATGCATATGTGATAATGGAAATGCAATTGTGACATGATTAACATTTAGAATGTTACAGCTCCTCCTCCCCCTAACAAAAATCTCGTCCCGAGATTTTGCAGGACATACCATTGTTCATAGAAGGCGGGATATTTGGTACGAAGGAAATCTTCTCGCTCCCAAGTGGCATCATCTTCCGTATGATTGCTCCACAAAACTTTGTAGAATTTCACAATTCTATTTTGGGTCACTCTTTCCTTTTCTTCCAAGACTCGAAGCCGGCCGGAGCTCCGCCGAGCTCGGTCCTACTGCCGTCCAAACACCACAGTGAGCCAAACACCACGCTAGTTATTGTTTTGGGCTCGCCCTGAGCTGTAGATCATGGTCAACCTATCCTTTTCATCTATACTGCACAGGACACGCCGGACCGCTGCCTCGCCGCCATGTTCACACCGCCGCTG
The DNA here is from genome assembly GCA_015844335.1 of Chrysopogon serrulatus. Classification (NCBI taxonomy): domain Eukaryota; kingdom Viridiplantae; phylum Streptophyta; class Magnoliopsida; order Poales; family Poaceae; genus Chrysopogon; species Chrysopogon serrulatus. The sequence goes on along the minus strand of JADLZL010004450.1, from coordinate 124,755 downwards.
TTGACCTCCACGCCGCCGACCCATCTCTACTGTGTCTCCGAGCAAACCAGCTAGCTAGCAGTGATCGTGGTGAGCTCCTAGAGCTATCCTGACCCTCTCCGAGCCCTCTATTAGGTCCTAGCTGCCGGAACGATGCTCGCCGCCATTGAGCCAGTGCGTCGCGCCGCCATGGCTGACGGTATGCTCGCCATGGTGTGTGCGAGGGTCAACCAACACGATAGCGTGGTGCGCGATGACGAGGGGAGCACGTTGGTACCCTCGCCGTCGCCGATGACCTCGCCGCCGGCGAGAAATCGCCGGTCAGAGGCTGTCGCCGGCGTGGTCAGCGCGGGACCACTGTGCGCTGACCATCGGGCCCCACCTGTCAGTCCCTGTCACTGTTCACACGCGGGAAATGTACTGTATAGCTTTGTTTGAATTTCCTGAAAATTAATAAATAGTGCTGATTTTTGTTATTTTCATAGGAAAATAATCTGAGCTCCAAAATTTATGAAAATTTTTGTGTAGCCTCTGCATGATGAAATCTATGTAGGAAAAATATAAAACTTGGAAAAACAATAATTTTTATTTGATCAAAAATTGCTCCTTTTAATTATTAAATGAGTATTCCCTGATTTTTAGAGAATAATTTATTGATCCAAAAATCATGAAAATTATTTTACACCTATTTCATGACAACACCAACCTGCATAAAAAGTTTGAGATGGATTTGAGAATGTTTCATAAAATCATTATTTCCAAAATTAGTAATAAAAAGAAAGAAGATGCATTTGATTTCATGTTTGTGTATAATTAGTACTTCAATTTAATAACCATTATGTTTATGTATAAAATACCCTAATTAGAAAGTAAATGCCATGTTATTTCATGTCATGGTTGCTAAGTGTGATGATAGGACTTACATCTCTTGTTTTCCTTTTCTAAATAAAACAACCATATGATATATATGTAATGCTTGCGTGATCTGTAAGATTGCATGATGACCTTGGATTAGAAAACACCACTGATCCTCGGCATTTCTTTTACTTAATGATAATAAACATGATACACTAGTGAAGGTAAATGTCTTTGTTACTTTTTAATAGTTGACTTGATTGTTCCAGAGAGGAGATATGCACCTACTCGTATAATTTTAAAAACAAGTAAATGTTAGTCTATTTAACCAACTCGATAATATAGTGTTGTCATCGAGAGAAAGAGAATTGCACACATGGAACCTTATGTAGCTTTCCATTCTTGTCATTCCCATGATCATGTCATCATGTATCATTTTATGCCATAGCATTGTATCATCGTGCATCCTATACGCATTCTCGATATTTATGCATCACATACATTCATATAGGATCGGAGGAAGAGGCTTCTGTCGAGTACGTGGTGACCAAGGAGAAGGATCCACAGGAGTTGCCACTTTCGAAGGCGAAGGACGAGACTCGAGCCACCGCCGAAGTGCACTAACCCCGGATTCTCCACTTTTCGCCGAGGCAAGCCCCGAGCATTCTAATTACCGTATTCTATCTTTTGAAATACAAATAATCTTTTTCTTTATATAGTAATGTGATATGCATTAAGTTGTCGAGTTGGTTGACACCGTTGTTGCATGACTTCCTTGTCCACAAAAAATGGAAACCATATATCTTACTAGAGGGAATAGATAGTTTATGCTTAGCCATGCTTAGATCCCTAAGAAGTCGATGATTTCCTGTCATCCGCAATACTAGGTTGGTACATACGATATCCTTAATCATGAGGTAATTAATAATTGGAGACCGGACGGAATTCGGTGTTGGTAATGCTACAGGACATGGAGGTCTTGTATGCTTGTATCTGTTCCGTCTGTGTCGATCAAGGACCGTACCGTATTCTGGATCTAGGTGTGAGATTGAACGTACCTTCACATAACGGCCGAATAACTCGTTTATTTGTGAAACCGATTAGCTCGCTCGAGGTAGGCTTTGAACCGTTAAATTCTTTGGGAGGAGAGTAACCGGTGGAAGGGTACTGATCCAAAACCCTGCATGACTACGGGCTACGGGCTGAACGGGCATGACTTGTGAGGATGCAATACCATGAGTTTTGCGAACCGGTTCAATCCTATCTTTCGAATAGAGTGAACGGTGATTCGCGAGGGTGATGTACAAACTCGAGCGGGTGTGTGATACGGGCTTTACCCAGCTGGTGTAATCGATTCGAATCGCCGTCTCTCCCGGATAGTGAGAAACTCATGCCCGACCACAGAGACGTAGTAAAGAAGACGATGGAACTTCGTTGATGATGTTAAAAAGGATTATAATTGGTACCTCATCTGTAGATAAATGTTTGTTATAACTCAAGTGTATGTTTTTAGAAAGGTGCAAACGCAGTTATAAATAGCATCATAATAGATTTGACCGCCAACATATAACTTGAGAAATTTTAATAACAAGCTCTTCTGCAAAAGTTGCTAGCCAACTAAACCCACCTTACATAGCCTATCATTTATCCTTAGAGTTTTCATTTATTTTTCCTGTCGGGTAAGTCTTGCGGAGTATAATTGAGTACTCAGGGTTTTTACCCAATCGTTGCAGGTGTTATCCTTTATGAAGGCTTTGGCATTGCTTGCTTTAATCCTGTGGATAATTTGGATTAGTAAGACCAACGGGCATGGTCATATCGTATAACTCTTTTATCATGTTTGTAAGGAGGTTTGATGGAAACTGGTGATATACCACAACCTATGTTATTGTAATTTAAAAACAATGCCACTTCCCTGTAATATTTTTGAAACCCGTGTATAATTATTTTTCCGCTGTAAACTCTGTATATTGATGTATAATGTTTCCTTAATCATATGATCCTGGCTGTAAGTTGATTTACCGAGGTCCTTCGTGACACTCAGCGGACTACTGGGTTCATTCGAGAAGCGGTGTATACGTGTCAATGTTGTTAACGGGGACAGTTACACTTAATCTTGAATGGACAGTTACACTTAATCTTGAATGGATTGGTCGGTTCTGTCACAGATCGCCCCCATGCTCGTCACCGCAGTCACCTTCTCCGGGTTGGGCTCGATGCCGCGTTTGGAGACGATGAACCCGAGGAGCATGCCTCGGGGGACCCCGAAGACGCACTTCTCGGGGTTGAGCTTGACGCTTTTGGCCTTAAGACACTGGAAAGCGATCTTGAGGTCAGAGATGAGGTCATCAGCCTTCTTAGTCTTGACCACGATGTCGTCGACGTAGGCCTCTACGGTTTCGCCGATGTGGTTGCTGAAGACGCCCAGCATGCACCGTTGGTACGTGGCCCCTGCGTTCCTGAGCCCGAAGGGCATCGTCACGTAACAGTACATGCCGAACGGGGTGATGAAGGACGTCGCGAGCTGGTCGGACTCCTTCATCTTTATTTGGTGGTAGCCGGAGTAAGCATCAAGGAAGGATAAGAGCTCACACCCCGAGGTGGAGTCGACTATCTGATCGATACGTGGTAAGGGAAAAGGGACTTTCGGACATGCCTTATTTAAACTAGTATAGTCTACACACATCCTCCATTTCCCACTCTTTTTCCTAACCAGTACAGGATTAGATAACCACTCAGGGTGGAACACCTCCTTGATGAATCCGGCCGCCAAAAGCTTGTTCACCTCCTCGCCGATGGCCCTGCGCTTCTCCTCGTCGAATCGGCGCGCATTTCCGCTTCACCGGTCCGGACCCGGCCGGATATCAAGGGAGTGCTCGGCGACATCCCTCGGAATGCCCGGCATGTCCGAGGGACTCCACGCGAAGATGTCGATGTTCGCGCGGAGAAAGTCGACGAGCACGGCTTCCTATTTAGGGTCGAGGGAGTCACAGATCTTCACCGTCTTGCCGGACGAGGTGGAGGGGTCGAGTGGGACCTCCCTTACCCCATCGGACGGCTCGAAGGTGCCGGCGTGGTGCTTGGAGTCGAGAGCCTCGGAGATGGCCATGGCCTCGGCATGCTCGATGGCCTCCATGTCGCAGTTGAACGCGTGCTCGTAGGAGGAGCCAACGGTGATGACGCCGTTGGGGCCTGGCATCTTGAGGAGGAGGTACGTGTAGTTCGGAACCGCCATGAAATTCACGTATGCGGGACGTCCGAGTATGCCGTAGTAGGTTCCTCGGAAGTCAACCACGTCGAAGGTGATGACCTCCTCGCGGTAGTTTGATGGCGTCCCAAAGACGACGGGGAGATCGATCTGCCCGAGGGGCCAGGCTCGCTTGCCTGGCACGATGCCCTGAAAGGGAGAGTTGGAGGGTCGGAGGTGCGGGCGCTTCATCCCCAACAGGCTGAGGGTGTCGGAGTAGAGGATGTTGAGGGCGCCGCCGCCATCCATCGGCACCTTAGTGAGCCGAACGTTGCCGACGGCGGGATCCACCACGGTGGGTATCTCCCTGGGGTTTGGCACGTAGAGCGGGTGGTCGTCGAGGCCATAGGTGATGGCCTCGGCCAACCACGGTAGGTACTGCGGCGTGGCGGGGCGCACCGAGAATACTTCTCGGCGCTCGCGCTTGATCTGACGCGGAGAAAGGTTCGCCGGGAGGCCTCCGATGATCATGAAGACATCGTGGACCTTCGGGAACCCGTCATCCTTGTCTTCATCCTCCTTCTCCTTCTTCTTCTTGTCCTCGGGCGGGGGCAGCTTCTGGTAGAATCGGCAGGCCAAGTCACACTCCCCCATGGTGTGCTTGACGGGGAACTTGTGGAAGGGGCATGGCTTCTTGAGCATGTCGTTGAACGCCCCGGGCCCCGGGGGGCCTCGGGGTGTCTTGCGGTCGGCCGTAGCGACGAGATCATCCTCGGAGTCTTCCTCCTTCTTGCCTTGCTTCCCCCTCCGCTTGCCCATCTTGTTCTTCTTACGGTTTTGCGGGTTCTTTGTTCCGCCGGCTTCTTCATTCTTCCGCTTGTCCTTGTCGTTGGCGCCGTGAAAGATGGCCCCCACTGCTTCCTCGCCGGAGGCAAAATTTGTGGCCACCTCAAACAGCTCGTTGGCGGTGGAGGGCATCTTCCGACCCAGTTCGTGGATCAGCTCCTTGCAGGTTGTCCCATCGAGGAACGCCTTTGATGATGGCGGTGCCGGCCATGTTGGGCAGCTCGGTGCACTTCTTGGAGAAGCGGCGGATGAAGTCGCGAAGCGACTCGTCGGGCTTCTAGCGGCAGCTACGGAGATCCCAGGAGTTCCCGTGGCGCACATATGTGCCACGGAAGTTTTCCACGAAGACCTTGACCAGGTCGGCCCATCAAAAGATCGTGCGGGCGGGAAGGTGCTCCAGCCAGCCCGAGCGGCGTCGCCCAAGTGAAGGGAAGGTTGCGGATGATGAGCTGTTGCCGTCGTCCGCCGCCCAAATTGGCGAGCGGGCGATGTCGTTGAGCCAAACCACAGTCTTCGTCTCACCCGGTATTTGGTGAGGTTGGCGGGCGGGCGGAACCGAAAGGGGAATCGTGGCGTTGCGGATCTCCCGGCTAAAGCGCTTGAGCCCTAAGGTCCGCGTCGTCCCTTGGTCCTCGTCGGTATCACGCCGCCCTGGCCTAGCAGCCGGGCGCGTTCACGTCCACGCTCTCGCCTCCCTCATGATGTTGCGCACGCCGCCATCGTTGAGGCTGCCGCGGTTGTCTGGATGCGCTCGGGAGCCGGCCTTGCGAGGATCCCGGTGGGCCGAGGCCTCGCGCTCCTCCCCGGGACGCCAGCCCGGTTCCTACGTCGTCCTTCGCGAAGGCGCGAGGACGAGCTCTCGGCCTGTTGGATCAAGCGGTGGTCTCGATGAAGCCTCACAGCTCATCGCGGATGCGGCGCCCTTCCGGGTGGAGGGCTCCGCATTGATCGGGGCGTAAGGGCCGCAGGCCGCGACGTTTTGGCTCGCACGCTGAAGACGGAAGGATGCTCGCCCCCTTGTCGTTGACGATCCTCTGCCGGATATCGCGGGCGTCTTTGCCGTGCCGCGGGCTCGGGTTGAGCCCAGCTTGTCGCCTTGCTCGAGCGTGTCTATCCTCTCGCCCTAGGCTGAAGACGGCCGTGGTCGAGCTTGGCCCCGAGGTCGTGGATCTGCTCTACGGTGTATCGTCGTGGCTCCCCGAGGCATGGCCGCTAGATCCTCCGCCCTCGGGGTAGTCGCAGGTGGTGGGGTCCGCTCCCCTGTAGTCGGGAGGCTCCCGGATCCACCGCTGTTGCGACCACCGGGGCGGGCCTAGCGCTGTGCCTAGGGTTACGATCCTCATCCCCGTCTGCTGCCGTCGTTGGCCGGGCGCGAGGTGTCACGAACCTCCACGTGGAAGCACTCGCGCGGCCGGGTCGCACATGTCGTCCGGGGAGTTGGAGTCGGGTAGCCGAAGGTGAAGGCGTGCTCCGGGATGAACCCCTGGGTTCCGTGTCCTCGAGTAGCGCCGGATCGGGTGGGCGTGGCGCGTGCGGGGTCGCTCCACTCCGCTTTGCCGCCTCGATCGGTACTCCTCGAAGGTGTGGATGGATCCATCGGGGATGTCCGTGTCGGGCGCTCCGTGGAGCGCTGCTGGCGACATGGGCGCCTCCTCCGGGTTCCCATGGTGGTGGAGACCAACGTCGCACACGTGGCGGCGGCGTTGGCCAAGCCAAATGGTTGTCGTGGTGGCGACGGTGGCTGAGTGTCCCCGCGGGGGACGTCGCCCAGCTGCGGCACCGCAAGGTCCTCCTCCGGACCATTGGCGTCGTGGCGAGCCCGTCGTGTATGGCGGGAGCGAGTGCCACGGTGCCTCTTGCGCCGGGCGGTGATGGGTCCACCGGGGCCTCGTCGGGAGGTCCCCGAACTCCGGCCGGGGGAGGAGCTCCATGTCGCATGGACACCGGTCGACAAGTACTCAAGCTCACCGAACCGGATCGGGGTTCCCCGCTCCAGCCGGGGTGGAGGAGAGTTGGGGCTGAGAGGCCGCCCCAAAGTGTTGTCGCGTCTGGCGGCCATCCCGAGGTTTGGCGGGAAGAGAGGTGAAACACGCACAGCCTCCCCTACCTGGGCGCGCCAACCGCCGGTGCTAGAACCGGGTGGCCCTAGCACCAACGAGTGAATTTGTGGTGCGTGCTCCCAACTCCGGATGGTGTGCAAGATGGACACAAGGATTTATACTTGGTTTTGGGCAAGAGAAGGCCCTACGTCCGGTGGGGGGAGGAGTTCTTGTTTTATCCTGCACCGAGGTGCTTGTAGGTAGGGTGTACAAGCAGTGAGAGAGGGACGGGGTCCCAAGTCTCGTGGTGATTGAGTGGGGAGCCAATATCGGGCTTTCGTGTGTGTCCGTTATCTACGGGCCCCTGCCTTCCCCTTTTATAGCTGCAAGGGGAAGGTAGGGCCTTACAAGAGGTGATCATGCTCATGGCTAGGTCATGGGCTTTCGTCCTCCCTCATCCGAGGCTCCGGAGTGGGGCGATCGCCCCCGGGACCGTGACGAGGCAAAGGCGATGTCGCCTCCTCGCCTCCCGTTGTCCGAATGACGGATGTCCCCGTTGGAGTTGGTGGAGTGCGATGGAGGGGTGCCAGAGCCCCGTAGCTTTGACCCGCCTGGAGTCCGAGGCTCGAGGGGCCTCGGAGCTTGTCGCCGCATTTAGGAGTGGGTGGAACAGCCGCGGACGATCGCCGGCGCAGTGATTGCCCATCCCGTGCTCGGGGCTCACGGGTGGGCTATTGGTTGATCGGAATGGGCGTCCCCACTCCACTCCCCGCACGGGGTGACATCGGGCCGGCGTGGGCCTTGGCGTGGTGGACGGCGTCCCCGGAGTTCCGCGATGGGACCTGGGCAGAGGGGTTAGGCGGCCCAAAGTGCCCACTTGTGGCGGGCGTGGCCTCCATCAGGAGACTGCGCCCGGCATGATTGCCGGCGTGGGCGTGGATTTGGGCAATGCCCATCCCCCTCGAGCATGGAGCGCCCGACGACGGGCCGTGGACGGGCGGAGGTGGATATCGTCAAATCGGTGGTACGGTCTCGACTCTGGCGGTGCATCCCGTCCCGAGGCCTGGTTGCCGGGGGCTCGGCGAGACGGAAGCTGGAGGCTCGTCCGAGGCCCCGCCGTTGGGGGGCTCGGGCGGGGCGGAGAATGGAAGCTCGTCCGAGGCCCCTAAGTTGGGGGCTCCTGACGAGGCGGAGAATTAGCTCTCGCCCGAGCCCTTAGCGGGGTGGGCTCGGATGGGCCGGAGGAGGTACACCGCTTTCCCATGCCGAGCCACGGCCTAGGTAGAGTAGTGGGAGGCCTGTTGGGCCAAGGTTTGCGTTTGTTGGGCTTTCCTTAGGGGGCCCTTATTTTGGTCCCCGACATATATATATATATATATGTGTGTGTGTGTGTGTGTGTGTGTATTATATATATATGTGTCGGTGTTTGACCACCGATAGCCCTGCCACGGGGTTCCCGTTGCGATTGATTCGACCTCGGCGAACGACTAGAACTTCGGCGGTTTCACGCTAGAGACACACGGTTTATCCTGGTTCGAGCCCTCGTCGTCGAGTAAAAAAGCTACTCGGTCGGCCTTGGCCTTTTGCGTTGGATTGATGTCCGATTGTGTATTGTTAAATCCGTTTCTCTTTACAAAAGTGGGTGCTCGGCTCCTTTTTATAAGAGGAAAAGAGCCGAGCTATGGTTTCTAATCCTAGGGATCCATAGGGAAGTGTTCTGTTCTTATTCTGAGGCGTTACTTTCTATCCGCCCAACTAGGATGGTCCATATTCTACTTGGATCCGATCTTCTTGCTCTTGTCCCGACGGGAGCCGTCTTTGGTGAGTAGCCGCTCTACGTCCCCAGATCGACAAGCCCCGAGCATTTCAAGTAGAACTCGGGGGCGCCTTTTGCTTCCGAGTGATGCTTCAAGTGGTCTAGTTGAAGATTTCTTCTTCCTTTTTGTGTACCGTAGGTGCACTCATTGAGTGTAGCCCCGAGCCTCTCGCTACTTAATTATAAGTAGCCGGAGGATCTTGAGAAAAAAAAAAAGTTGAGGGTGTATGCCCCCCAGTAGCCCCCCGAGCCTTCGTCCGAGTTATTTTTTGTCGAAAAAGAAGTCGGGCGATGGCTTTTAGCCCGCTTTTTGGTATTGTAAGTGTGTTTCCTTAGTGTAGCCTCCGAGCCTTCTTGAGTTTTTGGAAAAATGAGGCGAGGGCTCGTGACTTGCTTTAGCCGTAGCCCCCCGATGTCTTTTGAAGTTCTTTTTTTTTTGAAAGTAGTCGGATGATGGTTTTTTATTGACGTGCGCCCATAGGCGCACTCATTGAGTGTAGCCCCCGAGCCTCTTGATTTTTGGAACAAAGAGCTGGAGGGTCTAGAATAGCATGATGGCTTTGAAATTGTAGCCCCCGAGCTTGAATTCTTTTCCTCAAAAGTAGTTAGGTGGTGGCTTTTTGATTGACGTGCGCCCATTGGCGCACTCAATGAGTGTAGCCCCCCGAGCCTCTTTTTTTTTGGAACAAAGAGCCGGAGGGTCCGCAGTAGTATGATGGCTTTGAAATTGTAGCCCCCGAGCTTGAATTCTTTTTTAGCCGCTGCCCCCCGAGCTTTTTCCGAGTTTTTTGCAGCCCCCGAGCTTTTTCCGAGTTCTCCTATGTAGGAAACGGACAACGGCTCGTGACTTTGCTTTTACTTGTCCTTTATGTGTCGCTTTTATGGTTGGGCGTTGGTAGCCGGTGGTATAAAGGCTTTTACTTGGCTTTGATATGCCTTGAATATACTCTTACATTTGCTCTTTTATTGCCTTCTTTTATTGTCCTTGTCAATGCTTCTCTTTCAATTGGTGAACTTGGTCTATGTACACCGATCTTGGCCTATAAATTGCACTTCCCTTTCGGTTGTTTTCAGAGTCTTGTAGTATGCATCTTCCTGTTCTTGTGATAATGATAGTTTGCGAGGTTGAACAGCCCCCGGGCTTCTTTTTTGTTCTTTCAGTATGGTCCATTTAGTGGGTAGAAGAATTTTTGAGATAGGGATTAGAGGCAGACTAATCCCGGAGTAGCATTGTGATTGGAGGCTCGTTACGTAGGTAGAAGAAGTCTTGAGATGTGCCTTATCTTTGGGTCATTTTGCACTCTTAGTTCTTCTTTTCCACTCGCCGGACATATGCTGCTGCGTGGGAAGGTTGCCGAACCGCACAGTCTTCTAGTTGTGCGGTGCAGATCGACCACCGCCAACGGCCGACGCATAGCCGGAGCCCTCTTTGTTCACATGGGGTTCGATCCGACTTGTTTTTGGAGGGCCCGGTGTGATGCTTGATCGATCGGTGCTCCTTTTGGCAATCTTGAATGCACTGTGTTGGTGTATCTAGGTTGCTTTGGATCTGCTCGGCTCATTCTGCCTCAGAGGTAGTCTGGGTCTGTAACGAGAACGGTCTTGGATTCGGCGTAGTTGTTTTCTATGGCGGAATTCCACTGGGTTCCTTGTAGATTTTTCGCGTAATTTTCTTCTATGGCCAAATTCTACAGGGTTCCTTGTGGCCGTTGCTTTAATGTTCTTTCTGAATTCGATGGGTCTTGTAAGACTTGTAACCTTGTATCCTGTAATATTGAAGAATATTTGATCCTGCAATGATCCGAGTTGTTTTGTCCTGAGTTTATAGTTGTCCGCCTTCGAGCCGACTTGTTCTTGTTTGATATGAAGACTGTCTATCTTTGAGCGGACTTGTTTTGGCTTAGAAGTTGGCTGGCTTCCTTCGACTGGAGTTGTTCGTGGCCATCTTCTTTTGTGTCGACTTGTTATGATAATTTTGGCAAAGCTATCCTTCCTTGTAACGGTACGATATTTTACCGTTGGTGGGTAACGGGATAAGGACCGTTATCCCGTGATTTAAGGGTTTACTGGGCCTTTCCTGTTACTGCGCCTTGTATCCGTTGGCCTTTAAGTGGGCCTTTTAAGACCGGTCTATAAATTAGCTGCGGTTACTGTTCTTCTTCTTTACCTTGCCTTTGCTTCCTGAAACCCTAGCGCCGTAGAAAAAATCCCCAAATCTTTGCTCTTGCATTGCCGCCACGCATCCTCCTCTTAGTTTGGGTGCTTGATTCGTTGCATGGGAAGGAAGAAGGTGGCCTCCAAGAAGTCGGTAGTTGAGAAGCCTGTTCTTGAGGAGGAGGTCGACGAGCGGCTAAAATCCCGAGTTTGTTTGCTATGAAGGCCATCGCAAAGAACTTCCCCGCCCCCGACTACCCAAGAAAAGCATCCGTTGAGCTGCAGGAGTTTGGGGATGATCCAGCCCCCGAGTTCTCCTCCTGGATTGCTCCCCGGTGAGCATCGTGTTCCCGTTCCTCGCCTGGGGAAAATTGTTCTTTTTATTTCTTTTGTTCGCGCCGGGGCTTTGTTTTCCGGCTTGTTTCTTCCTTCACCATTTTCTTCGCTTCTTTTTGCATCTCTCTTCATGATCTTACCCCGAATGGAGTTCTTCACCTTTCTATTTTTGTTCATTTTTGTGAAACTTTCCTTGGCATTCCTCCTTCCCTAAACCTTCCGCTTTTCTTTTCCGCCTCAAGCCGCAGCCCCCGCAATGATTCCCTCCACACCCTTGGTGGATGTGGGAATTCAATTCCGGCGGGCGTAAGTCGAGCCACTTCTTTGAGTATGATCTTGTTGAATCCGTGAAGGATTGGCGGTCCGAGTGGTTTTATGCCGGTAATCTTGATGGTGGTGCTTTGGTGCTCCAAAGACTCCAAACCTACTCGGGGTCCCGCCTATTCCTAATGATCGGTGGGAGAAAGAGCGACTTACTTCGCCGAGTTGACTCTTCTCCAACCCCTTTTTTAGATAGGATTAGTTACTTGAAGCGTAATGGCTTGTCCGGTTTTGCCATTGTGGCAAGCTATCTTCGTCGCCGAGTACAACCCTTTGAAGGCACGGAGCATTTTGGCTTCGAGTACTGGGTGCCGAGGATCCCTCCCGAATGGTGGCCATGACCGAAGTTGTCTAATGGTGAGGTGCTTGTTCGCCTCCGTAAGATTTTGAAGGGAGCGTCGGTGGTCCCCATGATTGGCTTTGAGTACTCGGCCGATAATCCTCCTCCCGCCGTAAGTTGTATTTTTTGTTTTAATTTGTGTTTTCCGAGTACTTTTTGATTAATACTGACTTGTCTTTTGTTCTTTTGAAGCCTTTTGGCGGGGATTTTTATGTCGATGCCTCTCTTTATGTTGATGGGGAGATTGCTCCTCTTCCCGCTCCTCCTACGCTCCCCGGTCATAAGGTAATTGAAGGCCGAGTTGTTTTGCCGGGTATTTCTTTGAGGAAAACCTTCTCTTCAATATGTTCCTTATCAACCGGTGGCCCTTCCTCGAATTACTCGTGCTTGGTGCGAAGAGACCTGCTGCGGGAGATTCTTCTTCTTCAGCGCACGTAAACGGGGTGCGTTCTTCTCCTTCCCTCAAATATCGGGTAACCTTTTGATAGGTGAGAGATTGTTTGATTTTTCTTTTATTGTTTTCTTTTTGGAAAGTAGTCTTGATTCTTCTTTCTTGGTAGAAGGTGGATCAGTTCTTATTTTTGAGGATGAGGCTGAAGATGTTGACAACTCTCCCCTTCTTCGCCGGTGAGTGTTGTCTTCTTGGTTTTTGGCGTGTATACTTCTTTGCTCTTTTTAACTTTGGTTCTGGCTCCCCTGTAGCTCCCTGGTCCGACTTCTTCTCAACCTCCAGTTTGGGACCCTTGCCGGGTCCTGCTCCTTCGTCTGCCGGGTTGTTGGTGGATCTGGAGCAGTCATGCCTCCTCCACCACCTCGGCCTCGTATTGCTTTCCGTCGTCCTCCTCGGTTTTTTCTTCTTTCGACTTCTTTTTATTTTCTTGCATCATTTGTCTTTGACTTTTTTTTTTTTGTAGGTTATCTGCTGCTATTTCTTCCGCTCTCCCGACCGTGACTCTGAGAAGACTAGAGTGTTGGTGTGGTGGGTCGGTACCTTTGCCCCGACCCCAATCCTGCCAGGAGTCTACCCTCATGGTGACTTCTTCTTCTCGCTGCTGGAACTTCTTCACTACTGGGCCGCTCAAGCGGTTGATTCGACTTCTTCGTGAGCGGACAAGTTGTCATTTGCTCAACCCCTAACTTCTCCTCATCCTAGGGTTGGGTGTTCTCCTCCTTTGTCTCCTTTTTATCCTCCTTGGAATTCTCGTTCGTGATTTGAAGTTGATGCAGGATTTGAAGAGGATTTTAATCCGAGTTCTCGCCTTAAGAGGCTTGAATTAGGATTTAAGTCTTTTTTTGAACAATTTCAGTAGGATGACTTGTTTGTAGATTCTCTTGTCTTGTTCTTTTTCTTAATTTCTTTCTATCCATATGCGGGAATACGTAAGCGATTCTCGACATCTTCTTTGGCTCGTCCGAGCCTCAAAAAGAAGTTGTTGGATGAATCTGGCTTCTCTGCAAATGGGCGTTGATGAGGAGCGTCAAGGACGCCAATCTTCGAAGACCGCCTTGAGAGCTCAGGTTGTTGTTCGCCGTTGAATCCGAGAAGAAGGCTTCTCGAGATCTCCAAGGTACATGTAAATGCTTTTTGTTGCGTATAATTTTGTCAATGCTTTTTCTCGACTTCTTTCTCGCTTCCTTTTGCAGCTTTGAAGAAAAAGTACTGAAAGAGACCGAAGCTTTGAAGCTTGAAGTAAAAACCTTTCGCAATGACTCGGAGAAGGTAAAGGAGGATGCTCAAGAAACTTTAGCCCAAAGCTCGGCCGATTAGGCGTGGTGCCGATCGAGATCTTTTGCGTGGCTAAGGCATCAATTGAAGACTTGTCCGCTTCGTCTGAAGGCTTCGAAGATAGGTGGTCAACCTTTGCCGAAGTTCTATGCAAGGACTTGCCACTATGCCGAGGAGGCCTCAAGATGCCGGGTCTGACTGGGTTCGCCTTCCTTCCTCGACCGACCGAGCGGACCATCAATTTTGCCAAGGATGCAAGTGTTGCTTGGCGTTCGTGGTGTTTTGGCTCGATCCGAGTGGTTGATCCCAACTTTCCTCTTGATAGAGTGATGGATGGGACCCATACTCCCCGAGGATGAACAAGCACTCACGGAGTCTCAGCCGCTGTCCCCGCCCTTAGCTCGTGAGTTTACCGATCTTGTAGAGATTACGCCCGGTGGCGTCTTGATGATGGTGATGATCATCGGTAGTGAACTTCTTTGTTGTAATGAAACTTTGATATCTTCCCGATTATAAAAAGAATTTTCTTTCTTGAATCTTGGTCAAATATCTTGTTGCCGACCTTTGAATATTTTGAATATTTTGATATCTCGTTATTCTTTTGGTGTTGTGAATCCATCTAAGAATAGTTAATGTTGTAGCCATCTTCAATGATTAGTTCGGACCGTAGGCCCTCATCCGAGTTCTTTTTCTCTAGAAGTCGGGATAGGTCGAACTCTCTCTTGGCTCTCATCTAGTCCTAAAAAGGAGCTAGGATAGGGCGAGTGTTGACTTCTTTTTAGTCAGACTCTCATCGGTGTTGTGAAAACAACCCGAATAGTTGGGCTCAGGTTAGGTTGTAGCCATTTTGCTCTTCAACAAATAATTGGACCGTAGGCCCTCATCCGAGTTCCATTTATCTAGAAGTCGGGACAGGTCGAGCTCTCTCTTGGCTCTCATCTAGTCCTGAAAAGGAGCTAGGATAGGGCGAGTGTTGACTTCTTTAGCCGTACTCTCATCGGTGTTGTGAAAACAACCCGGGGGGTCGAGCGTTTTTGCTCTCATCGGGGTTCTATGTTGCCCGGGTGGTCGAGCGATTTGTGCTCTCAACGGGGTTTGCCCGGGGGGTCAAGCGCTTTTTTTTGCTCTCATCGGGGTTTGCCCGGAGGTCGAGCGCTTTTGCTCCCATCGGGGGTTTGCCCGGGGGTCGAGCGCTTTTTTCTCATCGGGTTTGCCCGGGAGGTTGAGCGCTTTTTGGATCGTAGGTCCTTATCCGAGTCCCGTATCTTAGAAGTCGGGCTCTAGTTCTGAAAAGAAACTGGGACATTGTAATCCTTTCTTTTGAATAATGAATCTTTATTGGAAGAAGTAGTATATATCTTTGTTATCTATGCAAAAAATCGTCGTAATTGAGATATGTGCCATGAATTTTTTATTGGAGCTCCGTCTTCAGTCATCGGTTCGTAGGATCCTCGGTCCTGTTACTTTTGTTACTATGAAGGGACCTTCCCATGGGCCGAGTAGTTTGTGTCTTCCATCCGGTTTTTGTATGCTCCTAAGGACTAGATCGCCAAATTGTAGGGTTCTTGGTTGAACGCTTTTGTCGTAATATCTTCTTAGTCCTTGCATATATCTTGTCGATTGTAGTGTTGCATTTACTCTTATTTCTTCTAAGTCGCGATTTCTAGTCTCCTGGTTTCTTCTCGCTTCCCCTTCATTGTATTGCTCAATTTTGGGAGATGTCCGGATCAAGTCACCGGTAGTACGGCTTCCGATCCGTATACTAGGAAGAAAGACGAGTAGCCGGTTGCTCGCTTATTTGAGTTCTTAATCCCCGCACTACTTTGGGTAGTTCATCTATCCATTTTGCTCTGTAATCTTTGAGGTCTTCATATAGTCTTGGTTTCAATCCCGCCAAGATGAGACCGTTTGCTCTTTCTACTTGACCGCTTGCTTGAGGATGAGCTACCGATGCATAATCAATGCTGAATCCATAGCCTTGAGCCCAAATTTTTGAATTCATTGGTTGTGAACGGTGATCCTAGGTCCGTAATTATCCTGCTTTGGCATCCCAAATCTGTGCATAATTTCTTGATGAACTCTTGTGCTTTGGCCGAGCTGTATTTTACTAATGGCTTGTATTCTATCCATTTGGTGAACTTGTCGATGGCCACGAAGATGTACTCGAACCCTCCTTTAGATTTCTTAAGTGGTCCGACTTGATCAAGCCCCCAAAGATGAGAACGGCCATGCCGGGTGGGATGCATATTATATTGTGAGCTGAACGTATGCTTGTCTTGCAAACATTTGACGCTTTTTGCAATGTTTTGACTAGTTCTTCTGGCGTCTTTCAATGTTGTTGGCCAATAGAATCCTGATCGAAAAGCTTTTCCGACTAGTGTCCTTGAAGATGAATGATTCCCGCAGCACCCCCGAGTGCATTTCTAGTAATATTTCTTTCCCCTCTGTTGTTGATACGTATTTCAATAATACGCCTGATGATGCTTTGCTCTTTTGTAAAGATTATCTCCTACTAAGACGTAGTTTTTGCTTCTTCCGATTACTGAGTTGCTTCTCGCTTTATTTCCGTGTAACTTCTTTTTCTTGATGTAATCTATGAATACTTGCATCCATGTTGAGTTGTCTGGCCGATCATTAGAATTTGCTCTTGTTCTCGTCTTCTTCTCGCCTTCTTTTTTTCGTCCGACTTGATAGATGGTTTGTTTAATTCTTTTACAAAAACTCCAAATGGGGTACTTTTGCCCTATCTCGAGCTTAGTTTGGCTAACACATCACCGCAACATTTGAATCTCGTAATATATGATGTATTTCTAGACCTTGAAAATTCTTCTCAAGCTTTCTCGATTTCTGCAAATAGGCATACATGTTTTTCTTGGTGCAATCCCATTCTTTATTGACTTGGTTGACTACTACTGCCGATCTCCGTAGACTAGTAATCTTTTGATTCCAAGTGATGTTGCGACTTGTAGGCCGTGGATGAGTGCTTCGTACTCGCTTCATTGTTGGTAGCTTGCCATAAAATTTGTTGAACATATCTGAGTTGTTTTCCATCGGGTGCGATAAGTAGTACTCCCCTCCCCGCCTCCTAGTTTTAGAGATCCATCAAGTACATTTTCCAATGGTCCAGGATGACGTCTGGAGTAGGTTGTTGTATTTCGGTCCATTCCACAATGAAGTCGGACAATGGTTGAGATTTGATTGCCTTTCTTGGTGTAAATTCTATCTTGAGTGCTCTGAGTTCAACTGCCCATTTTGAAATTCGTCCTGTTGAGTCTCGGTTTCTTAGGATGTCTCCGAGTGGAAAATCTGTTACGACGACTACTTTATGATCTTCAAAATAATGCCTAAGCTTCCTTGAGGTTATAAGTATTGCGTAGAGTAGTTTTTGCACGTGAGGATATCTCACTTTTGATACTGTGAGTACTTCACTTATGTAGTATACTTGGCCTTTGTACTTTGTAGATGTGTCCTTGTTCTTCTCTTTCGACCACAATAGCCGTGTGCTAACCACTTTGGCGTAGTTGCGGTAATGTAGAGCATGAGGTCTTCGTCTTTCTTTGGTGGTACTAATACCGAGATGTGCTGATGTATGCTTTTAGCTTGTCGAAGGCTTCTTGTGCTTCTTTGTTCCGTAAATTTGTCTGTTTTCTTTAGTAATTTGAAAAAGGTAAGCCTTTTTCCCCAGTTGAGATGAATCTGTTTGAGTGCTGCCATGCAACCTGTTAGTTTCAGTAGATCCTTGATATCTGCCGGTGGGCCCATGTCGGTTATTGCCTTGATTTGTTTTGTGCTTGCTTCAATTCCTCTTTGGTCGACTAGAAATCCGAGTAGTTGTCCCGATGATACGCCAAATACACATTTGTTGGGGTTGAGTTTCCACTTCCATCTTTTGAGATTGTTGAAAGTTTGTTGTAGATCTTCAATCGAAGAATCTGGTTCTTTGTTTTGATGACTACGCCATCCACATATGCTTCCGCGTTTTTTTCCAATTTGATCTCCCAAACAAGTCCGATTGCTCTTTGGTCTGTTGCTCCTGCATTTTTGAGTCCAAAAGACATTGTTTTGTAACAATAAGCGCCGAAAGGTGTAATGCAAGAAGTCTTGCTTTGGTCTTCTTCTTTTTAGTGCAATCTGGTGATATCCCGAGTAGCAATCTAGAAAGGATAATAGAGCTGATCCTCGCCGTTGAATCCACTATCCGATCAATTCTTGGTAATCCGAAAGGGTCCTTTGGACAATGTTTGTTGAGGTCCGTGTAGTCGACACACATACGCCATTCATCTGTGTTTTTTTGTATACCAGAACAGGATTTGCCAACCAGTCTAGGTGTAAGATTTCTTTAATGAACCTTGCTGCTAGTAGTCGGGCTATTTCTTTTTTTATTGCTTCCTTCTTGTCTGGTGAAAAACGTCGTAGTCTTTGTTTGATCGGTCTTGCTCCTTTGTTGACTTCAATTTTGTGCTCACCAACTCCCTTGGGACTCCGGGCATATCTGGCTGGTTTCGTGCAAATATATCCTTGTTGTCCCGTAAGAAGTTGGTGAGCGCGAGTTCCTATTTGATAGGTAGGTGTGCGCCGATTGTGGCGCCTTTGATGGATCACCCGTCCCCTAGATCAATCTTTTTGGTGCCCTCTCCCTCACCTGCGTTAAGTGTACTTTGTTTTTTGGCTGGTATCTCTAGTTTTTCTGTTCTTATTTCTGCTACTGCCAAGTTGATTTCACCTTGTACTTTTGAGGATATTTGTATTGTTTGTACATCGCATTCGTAGGCTCTTTTTAGGTCTCCTCTCGAGAGAGAGTACTCGTGTGGTCCCGGCATCTTGAGTAGTAGATATGGATAGTGTGGTATAGCCAAGAATTTTGCTAGTGCCGGTCTTCCTAATATCGCATGATATGATGATTCAAAATCTGCAACTTCAAATTTGATGAGCTCTGTCCTGTAATTTGTGGGAGTTCCAAATGTTACTGGAAGTGTAATCTGTCCGAGAGGCATAGCCGGTCTCCCGGTACTATCCCATAGAAAGGTATGCTTGTAGGTGTGATCATTTTTGAGAATTCTCGTCCCATCTTCTTCGGGTGTCTGCAAATATGATGTTGAGTCCTGCCCTCCGTCGATGAGTACTTTGGTTACTGCTATGGCGGCAATTGTTGGTCCGAGTACTAATGGATATAGTCCTGCGTTTCCGACACTTGTCCATTGGTCTTCTCGTGAGAACTGAATTGGATATTGTGACCAATTTAAATATCTGGGTGTTGCTGGCTCTGCTACCATGATTGTTCGCCAAGCAAGCTTGTCTTCTTGTTTGCTCCTACAACCGGGTACTCCCGAGAATATTATCGATATCGTTGCTCTTGGATTTTGAAAACCGTTATCTACCGTGTTGTCTTCTTCTTTCTTTTCCTCATTTTTCTTCTTTCTCTTGTTTATATTTCTTCATGTATCTTTCTTGAAAGATGCGACACTCTCCCATTGGGTGGATTCCTGTTGGATGATAGATGCATTTCATGTTTTTGAGGTCTTCAAATCTTCTTGCCGGGTAGAATTTCTTTCTTTCGGTGGATGCCACCATGTTGTCAGAATATCTCTTTTTGTTGTGGAATTCTTGTCTGTTGTCTTGAATGTTCTATCTTCTTGAGTTGTCTTGGTACCTTGAGTTGTTTTGGTATCTCGAGTTGTCTTGGTATCCTGAGTTGTTTTGGTTGTTCCATCTTGTGTTGTTTTGATCGTTCGAGTTGTTTCTTCTGTCCGTGTTGTTTCTCCTTTCTGAGTTGTTTCTGTTGTTTGGAAACCTTTCTCTTGTCTTTTCTTCTGCTGTAATCATCTTTTCAACTGTTCTTTTGAACTCCTCGTTTGTCCGAGGGTTCTCCTTGCAGAAGTCGTGAAACATCCATCTTACTTTTAAGCCGTATGAAAATGCTTCTATTACTTCTCTCAGTGATGTCGTGCACTTGTGCTCTGAGTTCTCCAAATCTTTTATAGAAGTCTCTGAGGCTTTCTCCTAGATTTTGCTTTAAACCTTTCAACTCGGCTTGCGTTATTGGGTGGATTAGTATCCCTGCAAAATTCTCACAAAAGGCTTTTTGGAGGTCGCCCCATGTTTTGATAGATCCGGTCGTAACTTGTCGAACCACCGAGTGGTAATGTTTCCAGGGCCATTGGGAAAAATAATGTTTTTATGTCGTCATCGCCTCCGGCTAGTTCTATAGATTGAGAATAAATCCTAAGCCATTGCATTGGCTCAGTCTTGCCATCATATTTTGAATGATTGGATGGTTTGAATTTGTGAGGTAGTTTGATTTGTGAGTAGTCTTCTGCGCTGAAGCAAGGAAATCTGTCGGGTACTTTTTCCGGTCTCAGTAGTCGGAATCTGCCCGGCTGTCGTATCTCGAAATAATTCTGGTGGGACTTCTGGGTGGTGTTGGAGATCTTCCCCTGTTTTTTCTGTCCAATCGTGATGAGGTTGAGCTCTTCTCCCATAATTTGGAGTTGATAATCTTTTGAAAGCGAAAATCCTCCGAGTTCTTTGACTTGTCTGTTCAGATGGTATGTGTCGGGGAGGTACTCGGTCGTCTTGTATCCTTTGCGCGGTATCTCTGAGTAGACTTCTAAGCCTGGCTTGTTCTTCACTTGGTCGTTGTATGGCGTCAATTTCATTAATTAACTCTTGTATCTTGTTGATAGGATCAAGTCCGGTCCTTGCTTTGCGGTTCGTCTTTCCTCGGCTTCTTTTTCAGCTCTTTTTTGATTGTACTCGGCTAGCTCTTCTTCATATTTTTGCCATGCTTCTCTACGTTCATAAACTCGGTTCCTTCTTCCTCCTCTTTTCTTGTTTCTTCTTTCTCTTCTTGCTTTAAATTTGTCGGTCTCCCCCTCTCTTGTGACGGAATTTGCCGGGATATCAGCCTCTGATTCTTCCGATGAATTATAGTTGGGTTGGACTGGCGGTACCAGAGGTTGCCTCATCATGAACACTTCTTCGTGTGTATTGGGTGGATGGTCGAGTTCTTCTCCTTCTAGAGGTTTACCGTATTGAAAAGGAAGGAAGGTGGAGTACTTATCTTGCTTGAAGATGTCCCAATGGTCGAGGTCGTAAAGATTCCATTGCCTTCGAGTGATATCCCGATATATCCGTGCCGAGTTGTTGAAACCGTAGTGAAAAGAACTTCGGCTTGTCTTGTATATTCGGGTTTTCGGCTTCCTCTGTGAGCTTGAGTCTTGAAAAAAATTTCCTGTATCTTCGGCTCGGGTTCTTGAAGTAGTCGACTATGGAGAGTTCCTTGTTCGTCTACTTCGCAGACCCAGCTTCCGAAAACGAAAGTTGATCCCGTTGGAAAAATCATCATGTGTAGGTCCGTCGAGCCTTTGATGTTGATTTCGCTGAAAGCCCCTACCTGGCGCGCTAGGCTGTCGGTGTTTGACCACCGATAGCCTGCCACGGGGTTCCTGTAGCGATTGATTCGGACCTCGGCGAATCGACTAGAACTTCGGCGGTTTCACGCAAGAGACACCGCGGTTTATCCTGGTTCGAGCCCTCGTCGTCGAGTAAAAGCTCTACTCCAGTCGGCCTTGGCCTTTTGCGTTGGATTGATGTCTGATCGTGTATTGTTCGTTCGTTTTCTCTGTTACAAAAGAGGGTGCTCTGGCTCCTTTTTATAAGAGAAAAAGAGCCAGAGTTATGGTTTCTAATCCTAGTCGGACTCGTAGGAAGTGTTCTGTTCTTATTACAGAGGTTACTTTCTATCCGCCCAACTAGGTTGATCCGTAATCTACTTGGATCTTACTCTTGTCCTGACAGGAGCCGTGCTGGTGAGTGGCCGTCTACGTCCTGTATCGACAATATGTGTGGTATATATATATATGTGTGTGTGTGTGTGTGTGCGCATATATATATAATATATCTGAGTGAATATTACGATAAAATAGTAAGTAAATGAAAACAATGATTAGGTAGGTATACAAAAACTATTTGTGTAAATAATACTTTCAGGATTAGATGCTTGGTGTTGTAAGACACATACCTTTTACTTCGTTGGTTGTCTTGAAAGTTTTTGTATTAAGTGTTTCCTGTATCAATGCCCAACCATTAGATCAGTGGAATAATAGATAGTCAAGGCAGGTGGCTGTTATAACAAAGTTCAATCCTATAAAAGAGATAAATAACATTGTATTTTTTTAGTTCAATTTCAATTGCAGAGGATAGAGGAGTTGGAGGCGCTTGCCCGCAGAACTATCGCTACTGGCAGTCGTCCCCTGGAAGGTGGCTGCTGTTGGCTTGTAGGGATGTGCCCGTGTCCCTGGCCTGTGTGGTTAAGCAGGAGCAGCAGTGGGGGGAGGAGCTCATGGTGAAGTTGTGGAGGTAGATTGGGGCGGTAATGGGATTTTCTTGCTTCTTGCCCCCTCTCGATTCAGATGAGCAAGGGATGAAGCAGGAAGTTAGAATCATAGAACAAAAATGCAGTTTTTGTTCTTTTTTTAAAAAAAAAGAGGTTAATGTTTTAAGAGTCGGAGTATTGAAATCTCGCATCGAGTTGGTAGAAAATCAACAGATGAGAAGGAATACCTGTTGCTCACGTCGCATTCTCCTATGGGATCCACCAATTGCTGTTTTTTTTCGACTCAAAGATGGAAGGGCTTTTTCCCTGCTTTGTTAAAGGGATTGGTCTTTGTTTGCGTGATCGACTGGAAGACAAACGGCACGAGCTGAAGGGGGCTGGTGGTGTATATTTATTGTTAGTATTGGCATTACATGACGCTGCTGCTATTTTCTGGAAGATCCTTTACAATCGCTACAGAGTTATGACACTGTACAAGTAGTATACATGACGTTGCTGCTATTTTCTGGAAGATCCTTTACTATCGCTACAGAGGTATGACACTGTACAAGTAGTAGATATGGCTTTAGATTTTTTTTGCCTCCACTATTGATGTATGACACTGTAGGTACCAGATGACGTGGCCTTTATGGCTTGCCTGAGCTTGGCTCAGGTTATATATATATATATATATATATATATATATATATATATATATATATATATATATATATATATATATTACGATAAAATAGTAAGTAAATGAAAACAATGATTAGGTAGGTATACAAAAACTATTTGTGTAAATAATACTTTCAGGATTAGATGCTTGGTGTTGTAAGACACATACCTTTTACTTCGTTGGTTGTCTTGAAAGTTTTTGTATTAAGTGTTTCCTGTATCAATGCCTAACCATTAGATCAGTGGAATAATAGATAGTCCAGGCAGGTGGCTGTTATAACAAAGTTCAATCCTATAAAAGAGATAAATAACATTGTATTTTTTTAGTTCAATTTCAATTGCAGAGGATAGAGGAGTTGGAGGCGCTTGCCCGCAGAACTATCGCTACTGGCAGTCGTCCCCTGGAAGGTGGCTGCTGTTGGCTTGTAGGGATGTGCCCGTGTCCCTGGCCTGTGTGGTTAAGCAGGAGCAGCAGTGGGGGGAGGAGCTCATGGTGAAGTTGTGGGATTCAGATGAGCAAGGGATGAAGCAGGAACTTAGAATCGTAGAACAAAAATGCAGTTTTTGTTCTTTTTTAAAAAAAAAAAGAGGTTAATGATTTAAGAGTCGGAGTATTGAAATCTCGCATCGAGTTGGTAGAAAATCAATAGATCAGAAGGAATACCTGTTGCTCACGTCGCTTTCTCCTATGGGATCCACCAATTGCTGTTTTTTTTTCGACTCAAAGATGGAAGGGCTTTTTCCCTGCTTTGTTAAAGGGATTGGTCTTTGTTTGCGTGATTGACTGGAAGACGAACGGCAGGAGCTGAAGGGGGCTGGTGGTGTATATTTATTGTTAGTATTGGCATTACATGACGCTGCTGCTATTTTCTGGAAGATCCTTTACAATCGCTACAGAGTTATGACACTGTACAAGTAGTATACATGACGCTGCTGCTATTTTCTGGAAGATCCTTTACTATCGCTACAGAGGTATGACACTGTATAAGTAGTAGATATGGCTTTAGATTTTTTTGCCTCCACTATTGATATATGACACTGTAGGTAACAGATGACGTGGCCTTATGGCTTGCCTGAGCTTGGCTCAGGTTTAGATATGTAGAGATTTGGCTTGGGCAACAGAAGAAAACTTGAATGGGCCCACAGGATGCTCAGCTGTGCTTACGCATTAGCTGTGGAAAGGTGCAGCAGACCAGAGGCGAGCGCTGGCCGAAATTGAAGTGGTGCCCATCCTATGTGTCTATGTACGTCTATACCTGCCTGAAACTGGGCTGGGCCGGGCCGGTTGAATTGACGGCCCGGAATGACCTCAGCCACTGGACAGCGCTCGTTTCGTGACGGACCAGAAGTGCTCGTAGCCTGCTCGCAGCTCCTCGACGTCGCATGAAAACGTCAGTTGTCCTCTCGTCTCGGAAAAAAAAAGGAAAAAACCGTCAGAGCTGAGCAGTGAGCTGAGAGAGCTACCGTGGGTCCAGTGGTCTCCTACCGAGGCACGAGGCAAAAAGACGCGATCCTAGGGTGTTTGTTTCCCTTGCAGTTGCAGGAGAAGGGAAGTGGCATCCTCATTCTCTTCATAAGAACTCCTTTCGTCCCATGGAGTATATCGTCTAAAAAACATGTTTATGAGAGGAGCATAGTTTTCCAACGACAAAACCCACGGTACGTAGGGGTAGGTCTAATTTGTCTCCTCTCTCGTCTCGCCTCGCCCCCCGTTGTTGTCGTGCTCGTTCCCTGCGCTGCACACAGCTGTTTTGGCCAATGCCCGTGCGCCATGACTCTCGGGCCGCTGTTCGTCGTTTTCCGGCGGTGGCTTATTCCGCGCCACGTGTTCTACGGCGGCGGCGTTTGTATCATTGTGTGTGCACTCCAGCCACCTGGCCTGTAAAGTGTCAGCTTGTTCTGCGCCATGAATAAACAAAAATATCCTCCGTCCGTCTGAAGGCTACCTGCGGCGTCCATGCCTTTTTCCTTTTTGCGAGTAAAGAGAGCTTTCGATTAGCTAGGCAAAAGGTTCTAGGTGCTGTTTGGTTCGCTTGTTTCGCGGCGTGAATCGATTCGTACTTCGCGAATGGATTACGTTGTTTATTGTTTGTTTGCGACACGGTGTGATCGGTTGGTCTGGGAACGGTTCCGAATCTTCAGCACGTCGTTTACTCGTACGCCCGATCGCGGGGGGAAGCGCTTGCGCTCGCGTCCTGCATGCCGCGGCAAGGGAAAAAAAAAAAACGGCATGCCGATTACTCCCGCCGTGGAACCAAACAAAAATAAGAATAATCGATTCCATTCCCGTTGCCCCCGTGGAACGGTTACCTTTACGTTGCCGTTGCCCCGTTGCCCTTCTTCAAACCAAACAGCATAGTACAGTCAGTAGTGAGGGCTTCCTCGACACACGCAGGCGGCGTCCATGCCTGTAGCCACCAGCCCACCACAGCCGAGCACACAGTAGATAAGCCTCGATCGGGCACGCTGCCCGCCGGCGATCCTCCCCATCCGCGTCCATCTCCCATGTGTGATCGATTGGTTATTCGGCATCGGCACCGAGTAGCAAAACGCCCAAACGACCGGACGACGGCCATACGTACCCAACCCACGGTCCACAGCAGAGAGAGACGATACGAGAGCAGAGAGCACGTGGTGAGGGGGCCACGGGGCGCCACGCGACCTGTGGCTCTCGCAGCTTCGGCAGAAAATCACGCAGCACACATCAGCGCCCAGCGGCCCCTGATTTCGGCGGGGCCGGGGCGTTTTGTCCGCGGCGACGCGTCCAAGCCCAACGCGCCGATGGAATCCTCCCGCCTCCACTGCGCGCGGCAGCACCGCAGTCCGCAGCAGGCGGCACACTCGCGCACCGCTGCTGCCGCTGTCCGTCCATCGGCGCAGCGCAGGTTGAGGCGACAGCGAGGCGGGACACGGCGACGAGCGCACGACAGCGATGGATCCTGCTCTCCTTCCCTGGCTCCCTCCCTCCCGCCTTCTCGGCTCTCGGCTCCTGCGGCTAGTATATAGGGAGCATGTACGTACTACAGCATGTGCGCCCGTACGCTCGGCGGTCCGCTCCATTGCGCGCGTAGCGCTCCTACTCCTAGCTTCCTCGTCTGGCTCTCTCCCTTTCAGTGACCGACCGGTGATGGGTCTGGATCGATCAGTACCCAGCAAGTCAGCAGCATGCCATGTGTGCGGCACCGCGCGACAGGTTTGCAAGGCTGCATGCGTATGCGCTACAGAGGTCCGGTCCAATCCACCAGGCCGACGACACGACGACGACCCGTAAGACGTGCCGCCGGTGTGCTTAGCCCGGTACCAAACCATGATAAGCGAAGAAGTGATGCTTTAGCCTAAAAGCTTAGCTTATCAGCTGGTTTAGAAGTCGTGTCGAACAACTTCCACGACTAGCCGGCCGTCGTTGTCGCCCATCGCCTTCGCCGGATCGGACGCCAACTACTCTCGCTGTCAAGACGACGTGCGTACGGTGCGGTGCGATGCGCGCCGCTCACTCTCTCGTGTCGCTGTGTGTGAATCACGACGTGTGGAGGGCGATGGCTGTGGTTGGTAGCTTCGTACCCATCCTACGGCTCCAGCGACTAGGAAGGAGGAAATCGCATGGGGGGAAAAAAAAAAACCCTCCAGCAGAGCGAGCTGGCGGCGACTTTCTGCTGCTTGTTCGGATCGGAGCCGTATGCATGACTATCTGCCATTCACGCTAGCAAAAATACAGCTTGTTTTTATAGGAACGGAGTTACTCTATGCTGCACTGAACTAATAACTACTACGTAGTTGTCTACTAATTAGTTTATAAAAATTTAAACACATGAACTAGTAGTTGAATTAACAACTAATTTAAGATCTAGCTAGTTGTTAGTTCACTAGTTCATAAAACTTAATTATTTAAACTACTTGTTACTTTATTGGATCTAAACAAACCTAAAAATAAATACACATTTTGTTTTTTTGGTGGTGGAAAACCATTCTATTGTATTGTGTACTATTTACTTCCACCATCCCATAATATTTTGTTTTAATCTAAAAACATATTAAGAACATTGGTAATAGATACGTGCATCCTCCTTTTCTTTCCTTTCTTGAAGGATATATTTTAAATTTGGTCGTTATAATTTGCATGCACCCATGATTATCTTTTCGCATTGCGAGACAATGTTTCATATCTGTGTAGAATGCTATTTTTTAGAATAAATTATAAACCTAGGTGAGTAAAAAAAACTAACCAGAAAGAATCACTAAATCCTGGCTTTTGCAA
Organism: Chrysopogon serrulatus; assembly: GCA_015844335.1. NCBI lineage: Eukaryota > Viridiplantae > Streptophyta > Magnoliopsida > Poales > Poaceae > Chrysopogon > Chrysopogon serrulatus. Next base: position 97,906 of record JADLZL010004450.1, on the reverse strand, counting down.
GCAATATTTTTTTTTTCAGCAACGCACAATTCTTACCTTGCTATAGTAAAAAGAAAAGTCAACCAAATAGAATAACTAAAAACACAAATTCTTGCCTATGAGGTGGGGAGTCGAACCTCCACCCATAGTTTGCACGAGATGGGTGTTTAATGATGGAAGTGTATAATTTAAGGGCGTGCCAAACCCCATCGACGATCCATGATATCGCTTGATCTGGAGCCATCCATGACCCGGTCCGTAAAGCTCAGCTTCAGTTTGGCCCTCACTACATTCATCGATGCATCAATTCATCATTAACTAGCTAGAAAGAACAAATGCCACACTGGCTCTTGCTTACCAATGACCCAGCGGCCAAAGCCCAAACGCCAGTGTTCTGCTGGCTTCCTGTCAAAAAGAAAAAGAAAAAAAAAAAAAGAACGGCAGTGCTGTACTAGTCCTACTGAGATTTAACACGTGCAGACTCACTCCATCATCCCCTGGACCATCGTGGGGAAAACCAAAACGAAGAAGGCCAACACGTCAGCACACCTACCCGGCCCTCTCCATCACCTTTTCGGCTCGGCCAGATTCCCTTTCCCGAGACATCCAAGGAAAGGCAGGCCGCCGGTTGTGCGTGCCTCGGTCGGAGCGGCGGAGCCCGGCCGGAGCGATGACTGATGAACCAACCAACCAATCGTGGGTGCGCGCGGAGCACGGGCGGGTCCGGCCGTCCGGCAATGGCAAGCTCTGACTGTCTGACAAGTGACGGGGACGGGCCGAGGGCGGGGAGGTCCATGGCCGTGGCCCACGCAGCACGCAGGCCCGGCCGCCAGCCCGCCACGGGGGCCCGCGCGTGGCGAGTGGCGTCTGGCGTGGCGAGGACGACCAAAAGATCGCGGGGCCCGGCCCATGGCGCGCGGGGCAGCCCGCACGTACGTACAGTACGTACGCCGTGGTCGCGCGCGATTCCGACCGTCAGTTTCCCCCGGCGATGTGTCCCACTCCCACCGCTGCGCGCCACGGGAGAAATGGACACGCGCCACTTGCTCTTGCCCGTGGCCCAGGGAGGAGGAAGGAAACAGTGCACTGCTTTTGTTGTCTTGTGGACCGTTCTAGGAGTAGCTCAGCTATCCGGCCAGTGAAATATCCGCGGTGGCACTGAGCATGGTTGGTTGGATCGGTCACTCTTCTATTTTCACGGCGTGCTGGCTATTTTGAGTTTTTTTTTTTTTTTAGAGCAACTCCAGTGGACCTCCTAAACAGGCTTTTATTCTAAATTTTAGGAGTTCAAATAAAAAAAAACAACTTCAATAGCCCTCCTATTTAGACTCCTATTTTAGGAGGATTATCAAAATATAGTTTCAAGTCCCTAAGAATAGAAGGACCCTATCTCTCCCCTAGCAATAGAGTCTTGGAAATGAGTTGGAAGCAAATTTAGGTCCTTAATTTTTTTTAAATCAGCATGCAAATGGGAAAACTAGGAGCCCAATTTGTATGTTGGGTTAGAGTTGCTGTTAGGTACTTTGCATCTAGGAGCATGTTTTCGAGACTTTGCACTTGTACGCACATGAGTGAAAGAGTGATCCCCGGCACACACATGTGCCAAGTCTATTCTAGACCGAAATTTTCGGATATGGACATATATGGGGAGAAGAGATTTTCACCTTTGTAAAAACAAAAACCCCTTTCATGCCAGGAAGCTTATAGGAATAGACGATGAGTACGTACTAGTTCACACCATTCACACGCGTATCTAGAAAGCCGATTACAGTCTACGTACTCTAGCTAGCTACTCCCTCCGTCTCGTAAAAGACGATGGCACTACATTATTATTCCAAGGACAAGGAGTCACAACAATTTCTGTTTTTCTCTGTCAACGAACGGCCAAAAATCTTCATCTCACGTCAGAGGGATCCAACCACGCAAGCGATAGACGGCCAGGCATTTTGAGCCGGAAAAACGCAGAAATGGACGGGACGGAGCCGGCCGCGAGCGAGCGTGCGCGTCACGCCGGACGGCGCGCGGTGGCGCGCGCGGTGGAAGGAGGAGATGATGGGGCGGTGCGGGCTGCGGGGTGGCGTTTGTTTTGTTACTCCAACTAGTTGCTGTTACCGTGCGCCGGGCTCCTCCCCCAACCCAACACCACATGGGCAGGCGCGCGTGGGCGCGGCACGGGGAGCAGGGCGCGCGCACACGCGTAGCGCCAAGCGAGGCCGCGGCCACCACCACCTCCACCTCCACCTCCACCGTTGGTCCTCCTCCCTCGTCCGTCCATTCCATTCCCGTTCCCATTTGCCTCGCCTTCCTCGTCCTCGTCCTCCTCCCCACTCCACTCCTCCAACGCAACGGCCGCGCCCCGCTTTATAAGCCGCCGCCCGCGCCACATCGCCACCGTCTCGCACCGTCGCGGCCACCCATTCCCTCGCCCCTCCCTCCGAGGCTCGACTCCCAGCGCAATCGATCCATCCGTCCGTCGGCTGCTCCGTCCGCCGTCCCTAGGTAACCCATCTCGGTTTCTTCCTCCTCTGTCTCCTTCATTGGCGTGCCGTCGATCGCTGCTTGCGCGGCTGCGCATTCTGGTTCGCATTAGTCGACGGAGGGAGGCCTCTGATTCAGACGTCAGAGGCGGCGAACCGCGCCCGGCTTTGCGCGCTCCGGCGCTCGTCGTTCGACCCTGTGATGCACGGCTGGTTGAACGGATGAATGTGTTTTGCCTGTGTCAACGAATTCTGATGTGGGTGCGCGCGTTCAGTTCCTTCGAACATTTTTCTTCGTTCGCTGGTTTTTGCCGGCTGGTGTAGTGTGTGATGTTGTGAGCTGTATGGGAGTTTGGCGCCGGCGGCAGGAGGGGCGGTGGATCAGGTGGGCGCAGGGGAGTGTGTGGCCGCGAAGGAGGGATCAGCCCTCGGGCGAGGCGAGGGGGAACGAGGGGAGATCCGTTACGAATTCTCCACAGGATTGACGAGGCTGCGGCGGCTAGGACCGTGGTCCTAGATTTCTCGCGCTGTGTGAATGAATTTCCTGAATTGATTTTTTTTTTTGGTTTTCAGTAAAATTTTGCCTGAATTGACGGTGCAGCAAATGGTATTTTGAGTGCTTGTACAATCTCCGCAAGATTTCATTCTTGGTTGCCGCCCCTTACAACTAGAAGAAGACTGTACTTTTCTTGGTGGATGGGGGAGTCGACGTGTTCTTCCACCTATTTCTTTTCGTCTCCCAACAATAAAAAGGGATCCTCCGTTTTGTTCTTGGATCCTGCGCAGTGGGTTTTATACTTGTATTTGACTTGTGGACAGCCCCGTTTCATCATTGTTGTCCTTAAACAAATTCCAAAAGCGCCGACTTCTTTTTCACCCCCTTGCGTCGAGAGGCTTTTACGTTTCCACTTGGTTCTGAAGCTCTTTCTGGCTTTCTGCAATCTCCTCCCATTTTTGGTACGAATCTGTCCTGCTCCTGGAGATGTTCTGGTTAGCTGCACTTGTTTTAGGTGGCTGGGTTGCTATTTGGGGTTGTTACTGTTTGTTCTTGTTACTTTTCATCCCTGGCTTGTGGAATAATTTAGGTCCTTCAAGAGTATCATTTTCAACTGCAAGTTTTCCCTATTCTACTTTGCTTCTATTCGAGTTCAGAGTGTAAGGAAGAAAAAAAAAAAAAAAACCCAACTTGTCCTGAGACTGAGATGTTGTGATTCACATGCCTATGTCATGAAAAAAGAAGGCAGAAGGTCCTTTTTAAGCTGTTCTCCAGTCTGATGTGTGCTTCCATCCTTCGCTTTCAAAATCTCCGTGGTTGTACATCATTGCACAACCGCCCTTTATCCAGCCCATTATTCCGTGACTATGTTGATGATCCCTTGTTACCACAGTAAGGATTCTGCAAAAAGTATGGCTCCTTTTTTTCCCCTGATTCATGTGGGGATTTATCAGGAACTAGGCAAGAAAGAAACTTATTTTTTTTTTTTTATTAATCTTGTTCCAATCTGGTTTTTGTCCATTGTCTTGACTTAGTACATAGTGAAATAGATTTCCAGGACTGCTTGGTGGTTAATGGTTGTGATCTTGCAGGTGTGCTTCAGCAATGCAGTTCAGCAGTGTGTTTCCCCTAGAGGGAAAAGCATGTATGAGCCCAGTGAGGAGAGGCGGGGAAGGTTCTTGGAGTGAGAGGATGAGGATCGGGAACTGTGGCAGCATCAGGCGCAACAAGGCATTGAGGAGGATGTGTTTTGGTGCAAGGGGTGCTGTGAGCAGCGCTCAGTGCGTGCTCACATCAGATGCGGGCCCAGACACTCTTGTAAGTTTCATCCTGTCGATAATTGTGTTGGTGTAAACTTTTTGATTTGATGTTAGCTGTTAGAACTCTCAATTTCTGGATGTAAAAACTTACAGGTCGTCCGAACCTCCTTTCGGAGAAATTATGCTGATCCTAACGAAGTTGCTGCTGTCATTTTGGGTGGTGGTACTGGGACTCAGCTTTTCCCTCTCACAAGCACAAGGGCCACTCCTGCTGTAAGATGACACACTTTGCAAGAAGTACCAATTTAATAAACATCTTCAGGCTTATTAAGTAGACAGGATCTAGAGATCTCTATCAATCTCACCTCTACTGCAGAAGGCACCAAAAGTCTGTCGCTTTGCTAGAAATGTTCAGTTTGATTTGCCAGCTCTGAGTTTTTTAAGCAGACATGAATTCTCTATCTATTCTTTTTTTTTTTAACTGTCCTATGCACATGGTAATTGATTTGGATAAAGGCATTTAATTTCCTGCAGTAGCAAGGTTTCCGTATCGTGTTTAAATTATTAATTAGTGGCAGGGGCCCAATCTCCCATCCCCCATGATGCCCTCCACTACTTTAACCGACATGATGTCAAACTCAAGGATATCCATGATTATCCATATATATATAGTCATTTCAGACTTCTTTAAATCAGTGGTCTGAATCTTGTTTCTTTCCTTTTGTTGCATTACTTAGGTTCCTATTGGAGGATGTTACAGGCTTATTGATATCCCCATGAGCAACTGTTTCAACAGTGGCATAAACAAGATATTCGTTATGACTCAGTTCAACTCAGCTTCTCTTAACCGTCACATTCACCGTACCTATCTTGGTGGGGGAATCAACTTCACTGATGGATCTGTTGAGGTAAGTCACTTCAAATTTGATTGGTTTAGTCAAGAGTTTGCAAATATTCTTCTCATGATTCCCATCTTGGAGCATACATTTCTTTATCTGATTAAAACATACATTTACTGATATAATTTTGGCAACAAATAGGTGCTGGCTGCAACACAAATGCCTGGGGAGGCTGCTGGTTGGTTCCAGGGCACAGCTGATGCTGTTAGAAAATTTATCTGGGTACTTGAGGTAATAATTATGCCTAGTGGCCGATGGTACTTGTTGCCTGACTTATTCCATCCCTGAAACAATGCATCTTATGTTGTGTGTACTTCTTCATGTACTTCTTCAGGATTATTACAAGCATAAAGCTATAGAACACATTTTGATTTTGTCAGGAGATCAGCTCTATCGTATGAATTACATGGAGCTTGTGCAGGTCAGTGATCCACTCCTGCATATTCTATTGTATCTTATATGTTTTTATTTTAACTGTCTGATGCCCTGACATTTACCATTTGCAGAAACATGTAGATGACAATGCAGACATTACTTTATCCTGTGCTCCTGTTGGAGAGAGGTATGTCACTACATCAGGTTTCTAAATTTTTTCAGCACTTATCATCCAGTGGGCACACTGATTTTCTTTTCTTTGTTTTTGAAGTCGAGCATCCGACTATGGATTAGTTAAGTTCGACAGTTCAGGCCGTGTAATTCAGTTCTCTGAGAAGCCAAAGGGTGCTGCATTGGAAGAAATGGTTAGCAATCATCTTACCTCTGGGACTCATATATTGGAACCTTCCAAGAATAACTTATCTTACAAAACTAGCATTATCTGAAATGTATGCTGTTGCTTGTTGCAGAAAGTGGATACCAGCTTTCTCAATTTCGCCATCGACGACCCAACTAAGTATCCCTATATTGCTTCAATGGGAGTTTACGTTTTTAAGAGAGATGTTCTTTTAGACCTTCTAAAGTAAGAGCTTTCTCTTTGTGGTCATACAGATACAGCTCCCCTGTAGCCTGTGTTCTAACTGTAGCATTCTTATAGGTCAAGGTATGCTGAACTGCATGACTTCGGTTCTGAAATTCTGCCCAAAGCTTTACATGAGCACAATGTACAGGTAAAACCATTCCTTTGTGATTTGCTTTCATTATTTGATAAATCACTGCCAAGTCAGCTCTGCACGAGTCTAAACTCTATTAGGGTAGCAGTATCACATCAAATGCACAGACAGTTCATGCGATTTTGTTTGTCAGGCATATGTTTTCACTGACTACTGGGAGGACATTGGAACAATCAGATCATTCTTTGATGCAAACATGGCCCTCTGTGAGCAGGTATATTCTGTTCTCTTCCCTAGTATTATGCTCTAACTGTCCGTGCATTTAGACTGAAAATATCGTCAAATAATTTCCATCCAGACTAACTGATCAATTGTCATCAATTCTCATATGTCCCATCACAGCCTCCAAAGTTTGAGTTTTACGATTCGAAAACACCATTCTTCACTTCCCCTCGGTACTTGCCACCAACGAAATCAGATAAGTGCAAGGTATGTGCCCTAGGGAATGATGATGCCTGCGTTCTGTAAACTACAATATGAGCTGTGCGTATCTGAGCTTTGAATTCACATGTGCAGATTAAAGACGCGATCATTTCGCACGGGCTGCTTCTTGCGTGAATGTACCATTGAGCATTCTATTGTCGGTGTTCGTTCTCGCCTAAACTCGGATGCGAGCTCAAGGTACGCTTGTTCATCAACGAGACAGCGACTGAATTCACTTTCATACAATGACTGCTCAGTCTTGTTTTGAGCACCTGCACACTGATGCAAACCGTTCTTGCAGAATACCATGATGATGGGTGCGGATTTGTATGCGAGACCGAAGACGAGAGATTTCACGGCTACTGTCAGAGGGCAAGGTGCCCATTGGCGTGGGGAGCACACAAAAATAAGGTGAGTGCTTGGCTTGAACCTTGTAACAATATGTGCAGTTTTTAACTGATGGAACAAAGGAAAAGACTATTATTCTGCATCGTAACATGATGATCTATGCCCTTCTGTCAATGATTTGCAGCAACTGTATCATCGACATGAACGCGAGGGTTGGAAGGAACGTCTCCATAACAAACAAAGAGGTGAGCAAGTGGCGAGAAACATATAGGTTCCAGAGCTGAAATCTTTTATGTCCCCAAAAAAAGACTGCCACCAAGAACACTGCTCCTCAAATTGTACTTGCATCATATCTTCTCTGCCAGGGTGTACAAGAAGCTGACCGGCCGGAGGAAGGGTACTACATCAGGTCTGGGATCGTGGTGGTCCTGAAGAACGCAACCATCAAGGATGGGACTGTCATATAGAGACTACCTACGCATGGTGCAAAGCTACAAGTTCTCAAATCACTCACCAGTCGTCGTCTTGAGAGTTAGTTTGAGGCGCCTGAAGATCTTGACTTGAGCTGAGGGACAAGAACAGAGGAAGATGGGCTGGTGCCGGATACAATGGAAGACAAGAGAGATGGTTTGGTGCGGTAACATCGGTTCCCGTGGCTCTTCTGTTGTTATATATGTAGCGGAGTAGTGTGAACAGTGCAATAAGCTGGGCGAGCAAAGCCGCAGCAACTCTTGGGGATCGTTGGTGCATTCTTGTAAATAAGCTCGGACACAACAAATGGAAATTGCCCGTCATCTCCATATTTGATTTTTCGTCTAAATGATCTGATATAATTTTTGAATTGGGACTGCCTAATTCCTAACTGCAGTTAAGGTTCTCCAATTTTCCAACTCCAACCGGCATTGTGTTCCTTGCCTGAATCGGCCTCCACTCATTATATATTTATATGAACCTGTTGTTAGGGCAGTCCCAATGGGCATTAATGATGGTTTCTATCCCTATTAAATGACTTGCCACATAAGCAAGAAAAGATGACATGGCAGGCTAATTAATAAGGAAAGAGAAGGAAATCAGAGAAACCGTTTCTTAGAGAAGAAACGAAGTCCTCGCGTCGACCGATGTCCGTAGAAACTGCAACTTCGGCGTTGGGAAGAAACGAGTGGTTTCTACGTAGTGGGGTCCGCGATGGGACTCCTCTAGGCTCACCGCGTCGCCGCCATCCGCCAAGCCGGCGCGAACCGCTCTGCCGCGCCGCCGAGGCAGCGCGCCGCGCTCCATTGTCTGTGCGTCCCGCGAAGCCGCTCACACCGCGTTCGCGTTCGTCGGGCTGCACTTGCTGCGCAGCGCCGCCCGCTTCGGCCATCCGCGTAGGGCGCCGCGCAGTTCATCGGGCTGCACTTGCTGCGCAGCGTCGCCGCTTCGCCATCCGCGTAGGGGCGCACACAGTTCATCGGGCTGCACTCACACTGGCGCCCGTCCGTCCAGCCATGCAGACCCATCGGCGCGACGCCGTCCGTCTAGCTAGGCTGTGTAGGCCACGCTTGCCGCGCCGCCGTCCATCTAGGCCGCCGCTGCGCCGCTGCCCACCCAGGCCGCTTCGCCGCGTGCTGCCGTGCGCCGAGCTGAGCTCGTCGCACTGCTGTGCGTCCAGGCTGCCCTTCCGTAGAGTCATATGTCCAGACCACACTTGCTTGCTGTGCGTGTGCTTGTTCCTGATGAATGAGAGAGACGATACTAGTTGGAGGTAGAAGATGAGTTGGGGAGAGAGAAAATAAATGTAACATTTATTATATAAAGACACTGGCATTGGGTGGGTTAGTTTCTATGAATAGTTTCTTGGTGACATGGCTGCTATGAAAATTGTGCATAGTTTCTACCATTGGGACTGCCCTTACCCGGCTTGGTTTGGGAAACGTACACAATCGCTTTTCCTTCTCGGGTTACCTTCTAGGGTTAGGCTGTGGAGACGAGTTACTCCCTCCCTGGCTATTTACGGCCGGCGCCAGAGTCAGCAGGCTGAGGGGCAGACCGAATTGCGACCTAGCAGTTCTTGGACAAGTCGATTCAACTCGCTCAACTTCTCAGGGATCGCCGGAAGAAGACACCGGCCATTATCCCTTCTCGTATCGAACGGTACGGGAGACCGATTGACCGATCCTTTCCCTTCTTCTGCTGAATTATATTGCTGATGATGATGCATCTTGCGTCAGCTAATCCGTTTTTGTTCTTCACCTATATATATGCATCATCAGGTCGACGACGACGACGACGACGACGCTGTTCAGCTGATGATGGATTATGATCTGGATATAGATTATTGCGATGGGTTCGACCCGGAGTTAGATCCGGATTGGAACTGCGCCCATGTCTGGTCGTGGGAGGAGCATGTGGTCGAAGCTCTTCACATCGTTCGCGTGCACCAGATAACCGAGGACGACCCTGGTAACTATGACTTTCCGATGATTACCCGCTTCTGCAGATTCAACATGGCATACTTCGACTTGGACAAAGAGTGTGAGTATTTTTCTTTATTTTTCATAAAATAAAATACAATATACTCCTACATATATACGAGGATATATATACAGTGATGCATTCTCTCTGGATGTATATATTTACTTATTTTTTTAATTTCTGTGCGCAGCTAGGGCTAGTCGTGGGCCACCGATTCGCACGCTAACATCACATGAGCTTTATACTAAACTGTCGGATTCGATCAACATCATTTCCTTAAAGATACTTAGGTCTGACATGGGCTACCCTATCAACGTCTTCGGCACCGTGCTTGTGAGAGATCAGGTTGATTTTAAGTGCATATATCTATTCAAACGTGACAGGGATCATCCTCAACTCATCAGTCATCACCTCACCGGTCTGTATCCATTGCCGTCTCAATTTAATTTGTTACATTCTTTACTGCATTCTTCATTATCCACCGACTCTGGCCAGTTTGTTCAAAAAAGACTATCTAGTACAGTCTATAAAATTTATTGTGGTTGTATTTAGCCGTCAAATCCATATAGAGTCTTTATGTTTACACAGGAACCACCTTTAGAAATTTGTGTGCTTTGAAGTGATGTATAGGATCATACAAAAATTGTGTATCGACTCAACTCATGCGTACAATTGTATTGGAAGATCTCAGGTGCTCCTAGTCCTAGGGCAGTATATAACTATATATACAACAAATCCATTGATATTTTCTTAAGAAAAAAAGGAACTCCTAATTAATATTTGAGGACAGATATCTTAACATTTTCCCCTAAACAATTGTGCAGGAGGATATGTTAAACATAACAGACCCGTGTAGAGAACTTGCAGTAACAAATGGTATGTTTTTCGAGATCAACTTTGAAGATTAAGAGTGACGATTCTGGTGACATAGATTTTAGCAAAGGTGTAATAGAAGGCGACATTTTTGCCTGCGACAAAGAACTCAAGACTCGGCTGCTAAATAGTTGGCATAGCTCAGTACAGTTGGTATATACGCCTGTACCATGCGCTGTTGCTGCTAAACATTGCTGTCAATGTTTTGGAGGGGCCATGTGATTTTTTCTTTGGTGAAGTTACTGCTTGGACTAGTGAAAATGAGAACCAAATCATCCTATATGACAGTGAAGTGGAAGGCACTGAGACGTCAATTGGAGATGGTGGGTCTGTTGTATTATCTCGTTCTTTGGTAGCTGTCCCAGTGAATGAAGAATTGGTGCTTCGTGTTTGTGTTCGAGAAGGTGGTTCTGAAGCTGCGTGCTTTGAGCTCACTCTAGGTTATGGGGATGATAATATTATTCAGCTCATTCAGGGTGCTTATACACTGCATGTGAAGGTTGAATGGACTGCTATCCTATACAGAACTGAGAAGGGCATGCTTAGGCATGTTGGACACACTCTAGTGTTAGAATAAGAACATTTGTACGTAGTTAGTTGTCAGGAACATATGCATGCATGTTTGTGTTTCATTTGCGGCACACACTTCATATATGTTTTTTAGCTAGGTGTTAGTGATGTGTTGGCAATTTGTTAATTACTTCATATGAATTGAGTGAATCGATATCTCTGTCAAAGATTGATGAAAGCATCTAGGCCCCTAGTGAGTTTCGGTGATTAATGACAACGTAAAATTATTGTGACTAACGTGTGTTTTACAGAAACCGTTTGAGTTAGGTCACGATAATGGTGATTGATTGGGCAATCAATGGTATTCATGCCCTGACGATCGAGATCGTTTTCAGTTTTCAAAGCATGGACGACAAGGTTAAGGACAGCTAGTTCTAAGTGTCGTTTGGCGTTGGAGAGACACTTAGAGTAGTTAGGACTTTGTTTTTACATTTGGCCGTACTATTAAGAGGGGTTTGAATGGGTAACTTGACCTAGGTGAGTCTAATGAGATATGTGTGGTGCACACTTGTTCATTCTAGTCCTAGGTAGCCCTAGAATTGGCCCAAAGATCAGTAGAGTCGAAGCCATGCGAGAGGTCGCGAGATCGGAAGTCTTTCGAGCCATTTTGGCTTGACCGGACGCTGGCACATACGTCCGGTCAGTGTATGTGGGGTGCCGGAGTGACCGGACCCTGCCCCTGACAGTGGACCGGACGCTCCGGTGCCATCAGCCTCTGGTCCATGTTGGACCGGACGTTGAGGCTAGGGCGTCCGGTCACCCACCAGAGAGGTCCAGAGAGTGCAAACCGGACTCTGACACACGTCCGGTCAGTTTGACGTCCAGCAGGTACAGTTAGCCATTAACTGGACGCGTCCGGTCGACCTTAAAACTGCCCGAAATACCTCTTCGTGTGGGGGTTTGTGTGGGGGGTATATATACTCCCTTACCTCATTCAATTGAGGTCTCTTGCTCATTCCTATTGCTGAAGAACACCTTGTGAGTGCTTGAGAGTGCAAGAGCCCTAGTGAGGTTGATAGATTTGCTAATCCATTGCTTAGGACCTCATTAGTGGAAAGAGAGTAGTAAGTGTGCATCCACTCATCTCATTAGGCTAGTCTTGGTCAAGTGAGAGTTCTTACTTATTACTCTTGGTGATCGGCATCACCTAGACGGCTTGGTGGCGATTGGGAGCATGGTGATCATCCGGTGGTGATTGTGGATGACCCATCTCATCTTGTGAGCGGTTTTGGGGGATTCACCGCGTCGGAGTGACGAAGAATCATCCCGTAGAGAGCACTTGATCCTTGCGCGGATCAAGGGGGAGCTACACCCTTGCACGGGTGCTCCAACGAGGACTAGTGGAGAGTGCCGACTCTCCGATACCTCGGAAAAACATCGTCGTGTTCCTCTCCCTCTCTTTACTTTGAGCATTTATATTTTCGCATTACTTTTTGTTCTTACATTGCTAGAATTGTCATACTAGAGTAGGGTTTGGAACCTAGGGAGCATAACTTTTGTGTCCTAGAGTCATATAGAACACACTTAGGCACTAGGGGTGAGATGGGCTAAGCGTTAGGCTTTTACCGTTGCGATTAAATTTAGAAACGTCCAATTAACCCCCTCCCCCCCTTTTGGGCATCTTGATCCTTTCAATTGGAAATAACAATAGAAATCGTTGATTTCTCATGTTGCTTGATGATTTGACTTGTATCTGCATGTCATGCATGCATATAGAAGAAGCTTGAGCGTATGATTATATTTTTTTTATTTTCTTTCACAAACATGCAAGAAAAAGATATGAGCAACACTGAGGTGGCTATAAACAACGAATCATACCAAGGAGAATGGTTGGCGTGACTCAAGTCACGCTAAGGTGCACTATGCAACTCAGCATGTCATATCATTTCCACGTGGTTTGTTCGGTCTTTATTAGCTAATGCGACCCTTTTCTTCTAGAAAGAAAAGCTAATGCGACCCTTTTAGTCTCACCAAATCACCTTGGTATTATTAGTATCACGGGGAATGTGGTAAGGTGTCTATAGTGGAAAACCCTTTCTCAAGGAGTGTATCACTTTTTTCTTAGACTCTTCACGATAAATTTTGTGTAGTATGTTGTGACCGTGAGTTAGGCTTAGAAATAGCGGTTGCGGTGACCCTTGCCACTGCTCAAGAGGTTTGTCGGAATCTGATCTCCACCCTCTATCTTCGTATTTGAGAATATTGGAAGGTCCACTTTACATGTCCTAGGTGTAAGTTGGTGCTAGAATAAATGATGTAGGTGATAGGAGAGCGCGTTTGACGGCGGCTATAGAGATGGCAGTGTAGCACTGATGACTAAAACTTTAGTGGGACTACTTTTGATTTTCTTTTAGAGCAAACTATTAGAAAATGACAGTGATTTATATTTATTAGATAGGTTGCGAAACATTTTTGGATCATTGCTACCTGTGTGATCAGGATCCAGGATCATATCGTCGTGTCATACTCGTTCTCCAGGTCTGGTGGAACATCATTTATGCTATCAACGTCAACACTGTGCAGTTTGGCAAGAATTCTATTCTAGGATGGTGGGCTTCTTGTAGATCGCTGGACTGGCGATAAGAGACAAAAAGCTAACTCTCTTTGTGATTGTCACTTGGGAACTATGGAAGGAGAGGACCCCAGGGGCTTGCGCCAAGACTCCAACACAGTTCCACAACTTCTAGCATGTTATGCAAACTGTGGTGTTTAGTGTGTGAGAAATGACCTTAACGAAGTTTTCTAGTATAGGGAGTCCTATCAGTATAGAGAGGAAGATATTTTCTAAAATCTGATATTTCCTAGTGCGACGATGAACGGTAAAGCGTTATAAAAATTATCATCCTTCAATACGAAGATGTGATTATTTGAGGAAAAAACTAAATTTTAGATTACCTTTTTTCTGTTTAGAGATACCTTTTTTCTGTTTAGAGATGCTCTATCTCACACGGTCACACATGTCCCTCGAGGGTGGCTGAAGGCCCGAACCGCGCGCGCAAGATAGGTTTCCGATCTCGCCCTCCCCGCGCAGCCGATTTCACAGATCCGCCCCCATTTCTTTCTTTCCCCCCACGAGACAACCAAGCTCTCCGCCGAAGAGGCCAAAACCCCACGCAAACACACACGCTTCGCCTCTCTCTCTCTCGCAGTCTCGCTGCCTCCGCCGCGCCGCTCCGAGCCCTCCTCCTCCTCCTCTCCCCGCGCGGTCGAGAATGTTCTACTCGCATCAGCTCCTCGCGCGGAAGGAGCCGCTCGGCCAGATATGGTGCGTCTGCTCCCTTCATCGCGCGGCCTATTCCCCTCGTCGTTGCGGCTCTTATCGCGCTCGTTTTCCTTCCTGTTCCTTGCAAATCGCAATGCGTTTGGTTCTATGCCTTCTCCTGGCATCGCTCCGAGTGCTGGCCACGCTCGCGCCGAATCGGCGGCGCACTGATTGCGTTCGTGTTGTGGTTGTTGCAGGATGGCGGCGACGCTCCACTCGAAGATCAACCGCAAGCGGCTCGACAAGCTCGACATCATCAAAATCTGGTGGGGAAACTGGCACGAACGACCCGAGTTCCGCCCTGTTTTGAGGGGATTTTTTTGTGTGTTTTTGTTTTTGCTGATTTTTGTTTGTGTGTTTCTTGTTTAGTGAGGAAATTTTGAACCCCGCGGTGCCCATGGCTCTGAGGTTGTCTGGAATCCTCATGGGTGAGTTCAATTTTGCTTGCGCCCCCCGAATTTTTTTCCTCCCAATTTTCGGATAGCTTTTTATTGTCCCTGATCAAAATTCGTGAACAGGTGGTGTAGTGATCGTGTACGAGAGGAAGGTGAAGCTTCTCTACAGTAAGTTTCTTCCTCGCTACTTGTTGATTTTGTTTGAATTCCCTGTGTTCTGTCATCTCAATTCTCAAGTCAATGGTGTGTTCTCTTTCTCGCAGCTGATGTGTCTCGGCTTCTGGTAAGAACTAGTTCATGATTTGCCTGAGTGTTTTCTGTCCTGCTCGTTCGATTTGATTATCCTTGCGAATTCAGTTTGAGTTATACTTGTACTAACTTCTCGTGCAGACTGAGATCAACGAGGCATGGCGGATCAAACCGGCCACAGACCCCACCGTCCTCCCCAAGGGTAAAGCCCAAGCCAAGTAAGTGTGCTTCCGGTCTCCATCTCTTTCTTAGCGTTTATAGATATTACATGCTGGGGTTGAGGGGGGTTCGGTTTGAGTAAGGTTGCGCTGCATTCATTCTGGTGATGTTGTTATTGAGGAGACTTGGTGTCTGCTTCTCAGCTTTCCGAAAACAAAGATTGTTGTGTGTGTTTAGGCAAGTGCAGCGTTCATCTGGTTGTTTGGATTGGCCACTGTTGTGATCTGGCTGGGATGTTCATGGAAGTTCTTAAGAGATAGATATGTTGTCAGTTTGCTTGAGCTCAATTGGTATGTGGTGCAATGCGCGTGCCATGGCAAATAAAAATGGGATCTGTTGGTGGTTGCCATGGTAGTTTGCTGTGCCTTACTCACTGAGCCCTTGTGTGCTGAAGCACTCACGTCCACTGTCTGATGTATGACTCCCAATGATCTGTCAGCTGTCCTAACCACTTGCTGTTTTGCTCAAGTTTTATCCTGGGACTGCATATTCAGTAGGGTTGAGATACACCGTCAAACCTGGGTGGTTCTGACTGTCATGCAGGCATTATTGGCCTGTGAATTTATTCAAATTCAATGAAGATTTGCCATCCAATTCTGCTTGTAACCTTGTTTTGCTTTTTTTTTTCAATCTTGAGACACCAAAATAGGATATGTGGATTTGCATTTAGCATGTTTCGATGCAACAGTCACTCTCCTTCTAATATGTGAGCATGTTCGTGTCATTCGAGGCATCTTCTTTAGCCTGTCCATTTGCTAGCTATACAATACTGTACTTGAAAATAATGCTATCTTAAAAGGGCTTTCAACAACTTTGAGAACTGAAAATTAACATCTACTTTCATGATTAACTCTTTTGCATTATCATGCCCTAACTAGTTACGCCTGTAGTATAACCCTTGGTAGTTTGTTTAAGAGTTAATGTAATCTTTTCTTGATATAACACATTTCTGGTTAAACTTCTATAGATAATTTGACCTCATTATTACTAGCTCTTTCATAGCCAAACACCTCAGTCTCTCCCCTTAGCATGGAGTTGGTATGAACTGGCGATAAAGGAAAGACTGCTCTTCACTGTAAGAAAAAAACAATGTGGCATGCTTATCTGATAGCCGAACTTCATGCAGGTATGAAGCAGTAACACTTCCAGAGAAAATTATCAATATGGTGGTGGAACAGCCCATGTTTTTCTCAGAGACTGATGGTGCCAGGTTCCGAGGAATGGTAATCCTTGTCACCTGTGTATTCAGAAAAACTTCATATGCATACAGTTTGGTGCTTATTTAGAATAGCCATCACATGAACACATCTCTTTTTTTTTTTCTGACTTTGGCCTGATTGTATCCACTCTTCTGACTGAAATATATCATGCATGTTCAGCGATTGGAAGATGTGGACGAACAGTATGTTAATGTCGATCTTGATGATGATGACTTCTCTCATGCTGATCAACGTCATCAAGGTTTGCCTTTCTTCTCTTGCGGACTACACAATCTTTGTGTTTGTATAAGGCAGAATATTCTCAAACTCTATGATGTTTTCTCAGCTGAAGCAGTAAATATAACCTTGGTTGATAATTTTGAGTCTGGGCTTGGAGAAACTGATGTATTCGATCGCTTTGAGAGGTAAAGCAAAGCTGCATACTTATTTAAATTTACCACTCTTTTATCATCGCTGCTGTATGTTTCTTTTTCTTATTTTGTGTGTAGTACAAATGTAATTTGCAATAGTGCCTTGTATACAGATTTGACATAGCAGATGATGAGACCACAGTCAATATCACTCCTGATGAACACCCACAAGTTCCACATACGTTGATTCCCTCACCACCTAGGCAGGAAGACCCTCCTCAGCCAGAAGAACAATACTATGCTGCCCCCTCCCCTGTTCATGAAGAACCTCAACAAGGTGAAACCAAACACACGAATTACTCTCTGCCATATGGAGACAAGGCTGGAGTTTAAAAAAATTAGAATCCCCCCCACAAAGGACAATGATTTTCATGTCAATTGTGCATTGACATGTTATTTCGGTTAAGTGAAATTTACGAGCGTTTTTCCAGTTGATGGTTCTTACTGACAGTTAATGGCCATTTGCAGACTGTTAGAATATTCTGGAAACTATTCGCGCTTTATCTCTCATTGCCTTTGTATATACTCAAATGGCTACGGTAGGACTCTGTTTCAGGATAAGAGACTAGGGAGTGCATCCTTGGTTGCAACTGCTGAGTCTTCTAGCTGCTATGTGGCATATCTCGCTGTTTCTCTTTTGTCAGTGTGATCCATTGGCTTACCAATAATCACTAAGCACAACTATATTTCTGATTCTCAACTTAAATTTCAACCCTTTGTACTTGACAAAAAGAATTTATAGGTCGTTTCCCCCTTCATTTTTTTTGTTGGTTGACTAGTTACCTGATATATTAGAGGTTGACTGCTGGACATAGTTTAAGTACATATGTTGTTGCATTTATGCCGTATTTGAAGCATCTTGCTGCAATTACTGAAAGTTCTCTTGCAGGGGGGCCAGAGGAGCAAGTGGAACAAAAGATGAAGGTAAACATGATTTATCATGCCTTATTACATCTAGAAAATAGTATGAAAAGGGACTTGTTTAGTTTGTTCTTCTTTACTTGAGCTTAGCACTTTTACACAGCAGCAGCAACCACCTAAAGCATCAAAGCGGAAAGCACAGAGGGAACTCCCACAAGTAATTATGGACAACGACCAGATGATGATCCCGGGAAACATATATCAGACATGGCTGAAGGATGCATCAAGTCTTGTCTCAAAAAGGCGTAAAGTTAACAGTGTACGTTTTATTTGACAAATGTATTTTCCTGGAGATTTCTGTACTGATGCATTCTAATAAAGAACATTTATCTGATTTATGCTTGCAGAATTTTAATTTTATTCGATCAACCAAGATAAGTTATCTCATGGACATCCCCTTGGTTGCTCTAATATCTCATGACAACTCATCCTCAGAATTATATTATCCTAAGCCACTTATGCAGCTCTGGAAGGACTGCACTGAAGTCAAGTCCACAAAAGCTTCTTCAGGTCACTTCATAATTTGTAATATTGTGTCACCTTTCTTGACTTGAAGAAACCATATTATTGTAACATGCTAAAAGGCCAATTCAAAAACCTTAACTGTGTCTTACTTTCTTAAAGGAGGGCAGCGATCATCATCACAAGAACAACAGCAGAAAAACTCACCACCTCATGAATTTCCACATCAGGTTATTCTAGATTCTTTTATTTCCTAAAAGAATAATACCCTTCCCCTAGTGAGCTGATCATAATTATCATTAGATTTGTCCCTGATGAGTGGTTGAATTTTCAGGCTGGGGAGAGTATGAGATGGAAACAGGTGGTCTGCCGATGGATTTCACAGATGGCATTGAAAAACTCAGAGGAAACATGAGTGCAGAGTATGACAGAGCTTACAATGCTCTGCACAGTGGCCATAGTGTTACTCCTGGAAGTCCTGGTAAGTTGAAAAGTGAATAAGTTTAATTTGTGTCTGTGCTTATATAGACGGTCGATGATGTAAATCTCTAGCAGGGTTAAGTCGCAGGTCTGCTTCAAGCTCTGGTGGCTCTGGACAGGCGTTTATACCATTGGATCCAGAAGTACAGTTGCCATCAGGAAGTGGAAGGTGACTGACTGTTGACTTGTAGAGTTATAGTAATAGCAGCATGTCACCTATATTAGTATTCTGAACTATGACTGATATTTTGGTACTGAAAGAACTTGATCATCTAAAGTTGTTTTCATCATCACCTCCTATTGTATATGCTCGTAAGTGCAGAAACTAAAGTGTGTGATCTCCTTTATGAAGTGTCAGGCAAATAAAAAGAAGTGTCTAACACCCCACTGCCCTTCAGTTTCTTTGCTAGTTTCTTATAGTGGCCATGTCATTGTTATTGAACACAGGTCCAAGAGGGGGCAGCATTCATCTGCAAGAAGCTTGGGGAATCTTGATACTGTTGAGGAAGATCTTCCACTGGAGCAGGAAGTGAGGGACTTCAAGATGAGAAGGCTTTCAGATTATGCGCCAACTCCTGGTTGGTTGCATTTTTGTCCTTTATTCTGCTATATATATAAATATATTTGAAACTGTTTCTGGAAGACTGGAACGTTGACTGTTTCAATCAACATAGAGTTTAGGAGTTTTGCTCCAACTCCTGGTCGGTTCCATTTCTGTCCTTTATTCGCTCTCGTGTGAAACTGTTTTCTGGAACATTTGAAACTGTTTCAACCAACATAGAATTTAGACGTTGACATTCGTTTCAGACCTACTGGAAGAAACTGAACCGACTCAAACCCCATATGAGAGGCGCTCCAGTCCAATGGACAAGGTCACTGAAACAATCATGTCGTAAGTATCCTGAACTTGTTTGCTCGTAGTGCGTGGGTGGTAGCTTAAGTTTGCTGAAATGTGGTAGAACCACAACGCATGCACATACATTTTCTGATGCTAGAGTTATCTTCATGCAGGCACCTCAAACTTCATTTCGATAGCCCAGGTGCCCGCAATCTGAATCCTTAAGTCATCTAGCTCATGGGATGACCAAAGCCAGGGCAGCTCGACTATTCTATCAAACAACCGGTATGTATTCCCTCCATTCCAAATTATAGGTTTTTTTTTTTTTTTTTTTTTTTTTTTCTAGGTACATAACTTTTGTTGTACTATAATTTGAGGGGGGGGGTTCTCTATGGCGCTTTGACTGGAAAATAAACAGTACTGTTGCTATAGTAAATAGAAAACTAGTAGTGGTCACTGACATGGTGTTAAACAGGTATGATAGCTTTCCTGGCTTAGTGACTATTCTTTGGTTTCTGTAATTAGGTTGGGTTACCTTAAACACCATTCAAGCCTGCTTTCCTTTATTGCTTTGAAAATTGGCACACTTTCCTCAAATTTGTAATTTTCGTGGCTGTGTAATTCTCAGTATGGCGTAGCAAATTATTATTGTTTTTTTTTCCTTTTTTGCATAAGATGGCTGTTGCTCTGCCTTTGCATTGTAGAAGTTTGAAAAAATAGTCTGATTTACAATCTGAGCATAAGATCAGACAAGGAACAAAAATCAAGACCAAATCAAAAAAAAGAGAAAAACACCAGCCTAATGAAACCAAGAGCGCTCCCAGCCAAAACCCTTTACGGAGGACGTTGTAGTTTACAGGTTGGCAATGTTTTCCTGGATGAGGTTGTCAGTTTGTACTGGCGTTAGAGCTTTATTGTCGAAAAATTGCTAACTGGTTGTTGTCTGGTTCACTTACCCGTGTGGTTAAATAAGAGAAGTTTCACACAATCCAATGCTAGGCCACATAACTGGGACATGGAGTTTGCTTAAAATATTTGACATATAAGACTATATAAAAGGAATAATGGTGAATTTATGATTGCACTCAGTTTAATTTTAATGCTAGAATGGACCTTATTATTTAATGGGAATGTTTGTTCTGCTTCTGCAGTTTTGGCAACTTGTGATTACATCAAGGTTACTCAGCTGGAACCGTACGGAGACCAAGCGTATGGAGACATCTTGATCTCCAAAGGATCAAAGATGTGACTTGGTTGTGTTGGAAACAGTTTTGCTGCTGTGGTCATCCTCTAGTTGCACATCATGTGTTTATATTACAGAATGCTTACATATTGCATAGGAGGTCATCTTGTAGTTGTAGGTAACACATAATCTATGGTGAAGGAAAGCGAGTGAGATGTGAAGCAGTTTTGTGTTATGTCACAGGAAATTCTAAGCTAGCATTGACGAGGTTTGATAGGCGGGGTATAGCCGTATAGGATAAGTTACATGACATATATAGAATCCATAGAGATTAATTATTTTCTTTTGGTTTTGTATCAAGCTTCGAATGAAACTGTACCCGACGGATGTGATTATTTATATCTACCACGTTGGAGACGTTACAAATGTGGAATCTGAATCTGAATGCATAATGTTCTCTTTTTTTTTCCCCCCCTTTGTGGCTTTGGACACAGCATATCCTCTGCAGCTCAGCTAGTACTTTGGAAGTTTGAATGCACATGCTGTCCTGTAGAGGATATGAATCGATTTATTCCTATATGTGCTTGACGCACAACCGTATAATCATATACTATGATCCTCATCGACTTTGTTTTATCCTCTGCGATGCAATTTTCGATGCAATTTTCCCTGCTATAATTCCAACGGTACTTTAGCATTAACAACTGCCTGCCCGATTGTTTGACGCCTAGAGTAGCTCTGTTGTTTAGCCTCATACCTTCCTCTTTCCTCATTCCTTGTGCCGCGGGAGGGCATGTCATGTCGAGACCGGATCGAAGTCACTGCCGGGCGGCCGGCGTCAAACCATCATCTCCGCCGTTGTGAGTACACTGGGCTCCTTCCTCCGGCGGCACCGGCCGAACCCGGCGAAATCCGGCGGCGTCGACGAGTGGCCGTCGGGACACAGGCGGCCGACTACCTTTCCTTGTGGGCTTTTGTGGGCTCTTGTGGGCTGGGAGATCTTTGCTCACACTTAAACCGACCCACATGTATGTACACAGCGCTCAAAACGGAGTCCTGCACACCAACGATGCCCCAAGCCCCAAACAGCCACCAAAAGCGTCTTGGATAAGATAAGAAAGAAATTTCACAGTTTGGAAACTGACTAGAACTCTCTCATGCATACAAGCAGGACGAATCAACCACCTACTATATATGGCCAGTAATTCGATTCAGACCAATCTTTCTCTCTCTCCTCCCTCTTTCTCTCCCTCTAATAACAACAACTTTCCTTTCTAGTTCCCTCTTTCTCTCTAACAACAACGACTTTCCTTTCTAGCTCGTCCTGGTCAAGCTAGCTACTTGCCGATATATACACACAGCTAAACACAAGCTAGCTACTTGCCGATATATACACACACAAGTAAACATATATATATGGAGGCTGCTGCGGCGACGAGTCCGACGACGGTTGCGGCGGCAGCGAGGCCGCATGAGCTGGTCCCGCAGCTGCAGTTCCCTCCTGGCTACCGCTTCGTGCCGACCGAGGAGGAGCTCGTTGACGTCTACCTCCGCGCCAAGATCGAGGGCCACAAGCTGCCTCTGGACGTCGTCAACGACGTCTCCATCCTCGACTGGCAGCCCGGCAAACTCGTCGGTAGGCAATTAATTAATGCAATGCAAATTAACTGCTGATATATATGATGATGATTCGATCGATGGATCGGATGCGATGCTAATTGCTTTGTTGTACGTACTGATGAATTATATATGACGATCTGATGAAGTACTAATTCTACTATTATTAATTAGTCGTGTCTAATTAATTGATCCATGCATGCATGATGCAATAATGATAATGATGGCTTACTAATGCAACAACGTACCGCATGCATGCATGGTCGTCGTCGCGTATGCATGTGCGTGCTATGCAATATGCATGCATGTGTGTAGAGGCGTACAAGGGGTACGGCGAGAACCGGTGGTTCTTCTTCACGGTCCGGGAGCAGTCGTCGTCGAACAAGGAGAAGGAGCCGAGCCGGAAGTTGAGGGGGGTGCCGGGCGTCACGGCCACATGGAAGGCCACGGGGAGCGTGCAGCACATCCGCCGGCGGGCGACATCCAAGGACGGCGACAAGGCGGTGGTGGTGGGCAGCAAGAGGGTGCTCATCTACAACTCCAGCGACGCCAGCGAGAACGGCAAGTGGAGCATGCACGAGTACATCCTCCAAGACCACGCCGAGGTATGTATCTATATATATACGCACGCCTAATAATTAATTGCGTATATATTAACATGAATGAACAAACCCTAGCTAAAAGGGACTTTATTATTTGTATATACTCCCCCTGTTATTGACGTGATTTACAACATTAACCATTAATTTTCTCTAAAGAACCCTAACGAACATATGCGATTACAAAAAAAAAAAAAATTACTGTACTTTACAATATTAACCATTATTTTTCTCTTATGAACCCTAACGAACATATTTGATAACAAAAAAAAAATACTGTAATTCACAAATCTACACATAATATGCATGGCTTTATTTAATGTTTCCAGATTATATATTTTAAAATATATTTAGGGATCAAGTTTTAAAAGTTCAACCAGATTATTTTAAACATTGAAGTATTATATAATGCTGGATGCAAGCAAAAGATCTCGGCGTTGCCACGGTGACTGAAACGAAAAAACAAAATCTAAAAAGTGGACCAAACAATAACTGATTTGATCTATTCTAGTATAATGTTATTACTATATAGATTTATGCACCACCCTAACATTATGATTTTGTTCTTGAGTTGCCTCATTCTGAGCCTTCGTGACATATAATTTCTTTTGGACTGACTCAATGTTTCTCACAACTTGAGAATTCGACCAAGTCACGTGTCTGACAGAATTTGAGCAACACAAGATTCGATCTCGTAGCTTGCCTGGAGGAAGGGAATTGACTGATAATTGCTTGAGTTTCTACATCTTGCTTGATATATGTCCCTCCGTTGTTGGTAAATAACTTCCGACATGCATGCAGATTGGGCAGTATGCCCTGTACTCGATCCAAAGGAAGCAGCACTCGGACACCGAGGACAATGCCGACATGGATCCAGAGAAGAAGAGGACTAAGAAGAGGAAGAGGACGGAGACGCCTCCTACGGAACTGGAGGGAGTGCCGCTGCCGTACCCAGAGACGTCGACGACAGCACTGCTCGCCGAGCCACCATTGAAGCCGAAAAGGAAGCCCAAGGTCCAGAGGAAGAAGAAGAAGCCATCAATAATGCAAGTTGGAGTTGAGGGAGAACAGCAGCAGCAGCAACAGGGGCAGTCACCGATGGAGCCAGTGACGCCGCCCAAGAAAGATGAGCTACCAACGCAGCAAGAAGCCCGACAACAGCCTGCGGCGGCGGACAATGCGCCGGCGCCGGTCATCCTCTCCGCCGTGCCGCTGCAGGCGGTACGCGTGTGCCCACCATCAGAACCGGACGGGACACTCGGAGTCGGAGCTCCCGCGCCTCAGCGTGAAGGAGGCACGCTCGAGGGCATGTACTCCGAGCTCTGTGAAGTGCTGAAGCTGAACAACCCAGCTCTGTGGTACCCTGACATGCTCTGCAACAACCAAGATCAGGAGCAGTGGCCACCGAGCTTGGCAGGCACGACGGAATTCGTCGCCGCACCAGACACCAATAACGTCGTCGATCATGCTCTGTTCCATCCCTACCGGCAAGAGGTAGATGACTACAGCTTGTTCGCAGTGCAGAACCAGCGTCTCACCTTGGGAGAGAACCAAAATGTTTACATGTGGCAGGGGCAGGAGCAGGGGCAGTACGGTGATCTGTTCCTCTGGGGCAACACCACTAGCACCCCACAGCCGATGAACAGCAGCGGCAGCTCGGAGCAAAGTGACTACCAGCGTCATCAGATTCACCAGCAGCAGCTGCAGAAGGAGGAGAACAATGGAGGAGGATCCTTTGGAGTAGTAGCAGGAGACTACCAGTATACTATGATGAATCATCCCCATGGCGGCCATGATCTGCTGCCCTTGGACGAGCAGTCGTCTGGCTCTGATGATCTGCAGGTCGATAGCCTCCAGTTCGGCGTTCAGATGGACGATCTTGACGCGTTTGTCAAGGGTGTGTTCGTGCCCCGCGATGAGCCGCTTCAGGACTTGGCAGCAACAGGCACGCAGGAGCAGGAGCAGGAGGGAGGCCATGATCCAGCGACTCTGCAAGCAGGCGTGCAGGAGCAGTACCGGGCTGATGATACAGCGACCTTGCAGAGTCAGCAGCATAATGACCTTCAGTTGGACTTCTATTATTATTTGCAGGATGGGCCGTGCTCTTGCATGGTTTGTGCACCAGATCCATGATTGATGATTTTGGTGCCGGTCCTTGAGCGGTGGTAGCACGAGGTAATAACCATTAAAGCATAGAAGTCCTCCATTATCCATTCTAAATTCTAACTCATTTTGGTTTTTTCTAGGTGCATTGACACATCTAGATGCATAACTAAATCATCTATTAAGAAAAATTATTTTGATTTTTTCTTAATAGATGATTTAAATATGCATCTAGTTGCATCAATACATCTATAGAAAAATCAAAATGACTTATAATTTGGAATTGAGGAAATATCAAATTCTGCTATCTATAGTTTTGTGGTACCTCTTGATACCTCTAAGGGGCCATAAAAACAGCCATGTGCAGTAGTAGTAGTTGGCGTCGAACTTTTTTTATGATCTGTATGGATATGGTGATGGGTTTTCTATTTGGTAAGTTCGTTAGTCTTGTCTGTTTTTTAGTGTTCATTAGGGTCTACTCCTATGTGGTAAAGTTTGTTAATATGTATTAATCATAGCTATATTATTGCTGCTACAACTTTCATTCTAAATTATATTGTATTTAAGTGTTTTTTTAAAAAAAATACATAGCTTTTGCTATGTCGGCTAGACATAGCATCTATCTAAATGTTACCAAAAGCTATGTACTTAAACAAAATTATAATTTAGAATGGATAAAAGTATTTGCATATATAAGTTATGGTAGATAATAAACTAGTAATTTTTTATTTGCTATGTTTGGTAAGGTTTGTTAGTGTTCATTAGTGTCTCTGTGGTGTGTGTTCTAACGTTCTTTATGAGCCTATAGAAATGTACTAGTTCGACTTGTTCTTGGTCAAGATAAGTTTGATTAGATTTATATAGAAAAGGTAACAATATTTTTAACACCAATAGAAATATATTTGTTTATTAACAGAAGATTTAATGCAACAAAAAAATAGACCTGATTAGATGCTGGTACTATCTTGACTAGTATAGTGCCCGTGCGTTGCTACGGCTTAATTTTAAGGATGTACATAAAAGCAACAAAATGATGATATTTACAAAACGACAACATTTGGTAATGCAAATAAAAAACAAAAATTGATTTACCTAGATAATACTTGGTTTCAAAAGATCTCGATACAATATTTATTACGGAAACACCCACCTCTTGTCAAGAAGAACCTTTTTTATCATGGAGTCAAAATAATATCATTACAAAACAAGACTCTTGACACACAACCGGAAACAATACTCGGTCTTTGACATAAAATGTTGGTAAAACATGCTTGTTCATGAATAACTTTATTTCGCTCCACTCCAAATTTCTCAATTCTTGAGCTTTGCAGCTACCGGCTTTCCTATCATGACTCATGAGCTACCGGCCTTCCTGCTGTACTTGCCCATGTCAACAGAAGAAAAAAAAAAAAAAAAGAAAGAAAACTCGCAAGTCTGCTATACTCGATCATCTTTGTAGCTTCTGTTTCGCAATTTAGAACTTTGAAGAAACTGCAAGATTTCAGATGAGTTGTAGCCTCGACATTGCTTTCTGATGATAGACGACACAACTTTCTGCCTAGTGATATGCAGAAGAAAAAAAATCAACATTGTGAAGCTGAAAATGACTAATACACCATTGGCAAGTGCTTAAAGGCAATGTATGAATCACAAGACTCTATGAAACATTTTTTCTAAAAAAAAGGAAAGACACGGAACACTTAATTAAGATCATAGCTCTCAGCAGGTGCTCCTGGCTAATGTTTTTCTAGTATAGCTCTTATAGGAATAAAACCAGATGCTAGGTTTACCTCAATGTAGCCAATCCCTTCAGGATCAAGTTCATGATCAAGGCTGCTCAACTTGCTCCATGATAATGGCATTATAGCACTTTAGAAAATAGAAAGCTTTGTTGTGTACAGTTGGTTCCCGTGGTTCCCGTATAACACTATCTTAAGTCTTCATACCTGTAATCAGGCTGAAAAAGGATGTGCTGCCATTCTTTGCCTTTCACTGGTTAGGCCCCACCAAGGCTTGTAGATCCGAATATCAGGGGTTGGTGTTGGTGTTTCTGCTCACGAGCAAATGCAAGTTTTATGACAACAGAGGAAGGTTCTGTGTACATGCAAAGTCTACTTCAAAACAGACATCTGTTAAAATATATACGGCGGCAAAGCACTGACACTGGAAGCAGCTTTTACACGTTTTTAGCAACAATGCAATCATGAGGCAGCACATTTTCGGTTAACAGTTAACAAATGCTATGTAGAAAATTGAGAAACACATTTCATCTGTATGAAATTACAGTAATTATCACGTAATTTTTAGAACCAGATAGAACTGTTCAGCATATTTAGTTTATTTTAGAAACCAAGGTTATGCAAGCAACACTGCATCTCAATAATTTGCTTACACATTTCGATAGAGAAAATATAATTTCTTAGAGTAGCCCTCACCTGCTGACCATTTGATGAGAAACAAACCTTAAGCTCAGTCAGGCTTAGGTGCAGTCCTCCTAGAGGTGCAGATTATAACACTATCTTGATACTGTTTCATACAAATTTAATTGATCTTAAACCTAGAATTGTATTCGACACGAGCGAGTACTATCTTGATCGGTCGCCAGTCGCCAGAGCCCGCGCTGCAGGCGGCAAGCCGGCAACGGCGCTAGTCTCCGCCTGTGTTCCCGGCCGACTAGTCGGATGCTAGCGCGCCGATCAAAGTAGTTGATTCCCTGTTCGAATCAAGGAGTCCGGCGGAAGGCCGGTGTCGGGAGCAGGAAAGGTTTGGTCCCCGGCACCGCGACCCATGCTGAGACAACTGGTCCGATCGGGCCACCTCGCCGACGCGAGGAATCTATTCGGCGAAATGCCGCACCGCGACGAGCTCGCCTACGCCAGGCTCCTCTCGGGCTATGCCGCGGCAGCCGACTTTCCGGGCGCCATGGCGCTCTTCTCCCGCTTCCGTGCCTCCTTCCCGCCTCACGCCGCCGCGGACCCGTTCGTTCTCAGCCCCGTCCTCAAGGCGTGCGCTTCCGCTTCCGCCTCCGCTGCCGCCGGCGCCGGCACATGGCTCCTCCCCCCCCCACGCCGCGGCGGCGGCCGCGCTGCACGCGTTCGCCGTCCGCTCCTCCGCCGTGTCGTCCGTGTACGTGTCCACGGCGCTCGCGGACGCCTACGCCAAGGCTGGCCGCCTCGAGCTGGCGCTCCAGGTGCTCGACGAAACGCCCCGCAAGAACGTGGTCTCGTGGACCACGCTCGTCGCCCGCTGGCGCGTGCCGGCCGGCGGCACGACGCGCTCCGCCGCTTCGCCGAGATGCGGGCCTCCGGGGTGGACTGCGACTCCCACGCCTGCGCGGCCGCGCTAACGGCGTGCACAGGCGCGGGGCTGCTGCCACGCGGCCGCGAGGTGCACGCGCTCTGTGCCAAGCTCGGCTTTGACGCCGTGCCCTTCGTCGCCAATGCGCTCGCGGCGCTGTACGCGCGGTGCGGCGGCGTCGATCACGCGCTGGCCGTGGTCGGCCGCATGGGCACGCGCGACGTTGCCGCGTGCACAACACTGATCGCTTCCTACGTCCAGACCGGCCGCGCGGAGGAAGCTATCGAAGCGTTTGTCAGAATGCTTCGCGACGAGCCGTCAAATTCTGCATCACCGAATGAGTATACTTTCTCTGCCGTAATTGCTGCGTGTCCAATTATTGAACGTGCCGATCTAGGAGAGCAGTTACATGCACAAGCTGCACGGAGAGGGCTATCTCATACCCGCTCTGTGGCCAATTCCCTTGTCAAACTCTATGCACGCTGTGGACATCTTTCAGCTGCTGATGCTATCTTCCGGGAGAGTATTGTCAAGGATGTTGTCTCCTGGAGCACAATTATATCAGGATACGCACAGGAAGGTCTCACCGAGGACTCTTTTGCCTTGTTCTCAGAAATGCGGCAAGACAGCAGCTGTCCTCGGCCGAATGAGTTTACTCTTGCCAGTCTCTTCAGTGTGTGTGCAAGTGCTGCATCACTGGATGCTGGACGCCAGTTGCATGCACTCGCTGTTGCTTCTGGACTTGAACACCATGCGATGGTCAGGAGTGCGCTAGTTACCATGTATGGAAAGAGTGGTAGCATGTCAGATGCTAATGTCGTATTTTCCAATCGCACTAAAGATGATGTGATCTCATGGACTGCAATGATCGTTGGGCATGCTGAGCATGGTCACAGCAAAGAGGCATTTGAACTGTTTGAGGAAATGTGCCGTGTCGGGCTAAAGCCAGACCATGTTACGTTCATTGGTGTACTCACTGCTTGCTCTCACGCGGGGGAAGTTGAACTCGGATTGAGATACCTCAATGCAATGAACAAAAAACTATGGGCTGGAGCCTGAAAAGGAGCACTACGGTTGTGTTGTTGATTTGTTAGCCAGAGCTGGTAGAATACATGAGGCTGAAGAATTGATTGGAAGGATTGCCGCTGATGGAAGAGATGGTGTGGTTTGGACATCTTTGCTTAGGGCATGTGCTGCTCGAGGGGCAGAGGAAACTGGAAAGAAAGCTGCAGAGAGGATGATGGAGGCAGAGCCATGGGGTTCAGGAGCACATGTGGTGATGGCAAACCTCTATGCTAGCAAGGGGCAGTGGCGTGAGGCAGCACAGGAACGCCATTTGATGAAGCAGAAAGGTGTTCTAAAAGGCCCAGGGTGGTCTTCAGTCGAAGTTGGAGGGGACAACAGGGGTGTTGGTGTGTTTTTTTCAGGAGATCGGACAAATCCCCATGACAATGCCATCTACATGATGCTTGAGCTGATGTACTATGGAGCCGGTATGGTTCGCCAAATCCCTAATCAGTTGGATTTAGGATCTGAAGTGGAGCTAACAGTTTATTAAGTCATCCTGAAATCAGCACTTGCTAAAGGGAGAAATTTACATGGTACCTTGCCAATGATGAAACATCCATCGGAGGACAACATAAGGATACACATTGTATCTTGCTCTTCGGTTACTTCAACTTCAGGTTATGATACCGGTCCATTTATCTTATCTTTTTTTTTTCTGTGTGTGGCTTTGTCCTATTCTAAAAGCACCATCTAATCCTTATTAGCCATCTGATACTTTCTCTGCTGGAAATAAATCACTACATTCATGGCTGATGTATTTCTAGTAAATGTAACATAGTGTAGCATCTCTAGACCGTGCAGAAACTTAAATGTTTGTTTATGTTTAATCTAACTTTTCTTTTATTCATGGCTGTTCAGATACTTTTCATGAAGTGAGAAGAAAGTTGGATAACAAAAAGGAGGTTAGTAGATGCATGAAATCCTTATAGCCCCAGCTTTTCTAAAGGTCCGTTGTTTCCTTTTTTTTTGTTTGAGAATCTCCTGTGAGTTTGGGATCATTAATATGCAAAGCTTGCAGTGAATAGAGGTTCACTGTTTGCTTTTCCATCCTTCGATTTTTGTGAGATTTGCCTTTTCACTGCAATGTGAGTTCAAGGCCATTGATTGTGCAATCTTGCCTGAAGGGAAACTTGGATTTCTCCCATGGTATGGACTGGCTAATATGTCATATTTGTATAGCTGTATTATGCCATTCTTGCCAGCCATGGGTGATTCAGTCATTTCCAATATACCAAATCTTGTGCCCAAGGAATACCACAAAATTGTTTCACATCAGAAGTAAGTCATGGCATAGCAGATAAAATACTAAATGGTGCTATTGAGGCATACTATGTACCTAAAGATCCTTTCTCACTTGATATGGTCTCTCTAGCAAAAAGGAACAGATGTTGAAGCTCCTTCCTTAATGATTCTCCCTCCGTCTCAAGATATAAGATTTGGTGCGGTCTTCAAGATTATACTTTAAATCGTTAATTTATACTATCATATATAATTTATGGCAATAACAAAAATATCCTTATAAAGTATTTGTAAACACAAATCTAATGTTACTACTATTGTACTATAAAAGTTTTATATTATTAGACTGATTATTGGTCAAAGATAACAAAATTTGAATTTTAAAATATATGCGTGCCTTATATCCTGAGATTGAGGGAGTAATGCATAAGGTTCATTGACGCCGGATGTCAATGAAGATGGCGTTGAAAAAGACGCAAATTTGGAAGAGGGCAATACAGAAAGTTTGGCAATTTTTGGACAATTTTCTGCTTCTGGTAATGATAGCAATCTGAATATACTGAACCGAAGTTGTCACTCATTAGGAATTTAGGATGATGCCTCGATAGAGAAAAACAGAGACTTTCAGCCCCAAGGGCCAAGGCCTTTCATTCTGAGCATAACCAACATATGTCAAAATGGACATCATTTTGCTTACCGTATTTCTGCATGTGGCTGTTCAACTTATATGGTTCTTAAAACCCTAACACTAAGAAAATAAGTCTGAAGTGCTTATTTATTCAACTTATGTAAGTGTCTAGTTCAGTCTGACGATACACAGTGTCAGGCTAAAGCCAGATCATGCTACATTCATTAGTGTACTCACAGCTTACTCACACGCAGGGGAAGTTGAGCTCAAAACTGAGATAACTCAATGCAACGAACAAAGCTACAGGCTGGAGCCTGAAAAGGAGCACTAGAATTGTGTTGTTGATTTGTTGAGCAGAGCTGTTAGAATCATGACTTCATGGGGCTGAGGAGTTGATTGGAAGAGATGGTTGGTTTGGACATCTTTATTTAGGGCATGTGCAGCTCAAGGGACAGAGGAAAGTGGAAAGAAAGCTGCAGAGAGGGTGATGCAGGCAAAGCCATGGGGCTCAGGAGCACATGGGTCAATGGCAAACCTTTGCTAGCAAGGGGCAGTGGCGTGAGGCAGCACAGGAATGCCGTTAATGTGTTGTGAAAGGGGCAGGGTGATCATCAGATGAAAATGGTGACAGAAGAGGGGTTCGAGTGTTTGTTTCAGGAAACCAAACAAATTCCCATGACAATGCCATCTAAGTACATGATGCTTGAGTCGATGTACAAATGGCAGTGGAGAAGAAGAGGCTTAAGGCAAGTGCAGATGGAATGATTCAAATCAAATAAATAAATAGTTACACTTTAAAGATTACGAACTAACATGATGATAAATCAATATTTATTTAGTCCCCAACACTAAAGGGAAAGGGAGTCAGCAGACAATCCTTGAATTTACCAAAAGTAAAGTTTTCCGGTGCTTCTAAGATCATCAATCACTAAAACAATAGAATCTAAGTAGACCTTCCCTCTTCTAACTGGTATTTACGGACCTGAAATGGTTCGCCATATCCGTGATCAGTTAGATAGTGGAGCTAACAGTTAACTGAGTAATCTCGGGAGGAGCACTTACTGCAAGGGAGAAATTTACATGGGGTCTTGCCATGACGAAATATCCATTGGAGGACAACGTAAGGGTTTGTTCATCTCATTTCTTCTATGCTACTGCTTTGTGGGAAATCTGTATACTAATGCTGTACTGATCTGCATACAGGTCTTGATAAGGTGTCTGCAACATTTAGCATTCAGACATCTAGGGTGCACTGAATTCCAGTCCAAGCAAATTCTAAAAAAATAATTCTGTCTCAAACAAATTAAAATACATGTGTCTGGTACGGCTAAATCATGCCCAAGTTAATATCTGCATCAGATTTGTATTGCAGAAGCCCATTCTTCAGTCTACCAAACTGATGTAACCTTGGTGCATTGCTCAAGTGGCGTGGAGCAAAGCAGAATGTGACTATCTGCCTGATGATCCTTTTTACAGCAAAAAGCATGCCAGAGTGTCCGTGTCGTATTCATTCTTTTCGAAATGGGAGCCAGCCACCATATGGAAGAAAAATCACTCTTCAGAATCACAACAGCATTAGCACATTCCATGTTACAGTGCTCTTTAAATTTGTGCACTAGTAGTAAATTGTTTCTTGACTGACTTGTTGATTACTAGGTCACTATTCTTGTACAGCCTGATGATGCTAATGTTGCAATAATAGAGTAGTTAACTTCATCCCATGTGCCAACTGATCACATGTTACTTTACAACTTTGACGATAGAGTGATGTAATGGGTTAATGATGTCTATTCTATTGTACAGCCTTTTGACTTTTTGTCTGTGTTGAGATGCCAAAGTCTTGGTGCAAATTTTCCATGCTTGGTTTTCATGAGCTAGAGATTGCCAGAGAAGTCTCTTTTTATCCTTTTGTGTGAACGTGTTGGTTGTTGAAGAA
The DNA here is from genome assembly GCA_015844335.1 of Chrysopogon serrulatus. Lineage (NCBI taxonomy): Eukaryota > Viridiplantae > Streptophyta > Magnoliopsida > Poales > Poaceae > Chrysopogon > Chrysopogon serrulatus. Next base: position 64,893 of record JADLZL010004450.1, on the reverse strand, counting down.
GCAAGTACATTTGTTTCATGAGTAGTAAATGAGTGGAATCTGGATATTCAAAGTGCATGGGGAATTCCTTTTTTGTGTTTGCTGCTAGTATAACTTTGTGTAAAATTTCCTATGACTGGTTTCAAGAGCTACATGCTACCAGATCTACCTCTTGTTTATTTTCTGTCCAGCTGAGGAAGTAATAATTAATGGTTTCATCCATCATGAGTAGTAATTGAAATGGAATCTAGATATATACATTAGTTTCATTTAGCAAGCATGAGTATAATCGAAATGGAATCTGGATGTTCAAAGTGCAGCATGTGGAAGTTTTGTCATGGGATCAATCAGCAAAAACAGCACGGTTAATCCCTTTTCCGGATATGATCATTACATCATTCTTTTTACATATCTTTTTTGCAGAACAAGCAGCAGGTGAGGCCCATGAGCAGCACCATTTGAGTAGGGGTGGGGTTAGAACAGCACTTGAGTTAGAAAGAAACAAAAAAACCACCGGTGATAGATACTAGCGGAGTGGTAGAGCAATGATGCCGCTTTAATTTGGCGACGGAGATTAGGGGCTTAGGCTTGGGGAGACGCTTTAACTAACCCCAGTCCTACTCATCTCTCCATACACAGCCGTCTGTAAAGGTCTATCCGGCGGTGACTTCGAGGCACCAAACCCAGGCAAGGGCCCCGACCTAGTATCATGAGCAATGACTATGTCCCAAAAGCGGCACATGTTAGCAGTAGTATCACACTGTCACTACTCCAATATCTGCAATGATGGAGTCAGAGATGGCTGATGGATCAACTCCTCCAAATTGGACTACTGGTAGTATAGTAGTAAAGAAAAGAGGAGAGAAGGAAACAATCACTAATCAATGATCAAGGGCAAAGCAAAGCTACCGGCGTTAGTGTGTCTACTCATTGATATAATACTAGTATACTATTACTACCACTATAGAGTTAGTACAGGACACTACGGACTACCGCCCTCATCATAACCTTCTAGAAATGAAAAGCCAGCCAAAAGGAAAACATAAAAAGAAGCTCTCATTTCTTCTCTTTCATACAGTTTGAGCGTTAGAGCATGCATCTGGCTGAGCTCCATTTGCATTGCTAGATAGTACTAGAACTAGAATCGATGCTGTTAGCTTCTGGTCCCTCTTGTAGCTAAGCTCCACTGTGTGTGGGGAGCAGCAGCAGCAGCATGCAGGAGGAGGAGTAGCCATCTTAGCCGCCGACGTGTTGAGCCCAGGATCACCGCCACGGCACCACCTCGAAAAGGCAGGACAGCTCGAATAATCCACCGATCGTGTGCTGCGTGCTGCGGCGCCGGCATCGGAGGCCGCCACTGGCAGAAGCCAAGACGTGCAGGTGGCCGGCCGGGAGCACCGGGGAATCGGCGATAATTGAGGAATCGCGAATCGGCGACGATGGAAGGAGCCGTGCGTGCAGTGGCAGTGACCATCAGAGAGAGACGAGCGATGGCGGAAAGGGATAATTAGGAGCAGGATAAGAACACACGAGTCCTGAGTCCAGATTTGGGGCCGGCAGGCACTTGGCACTTTGGAAAGGTCGCAAAGTCGCAACACAAGTGGTTCGTACTAGCAATAGGAGAGCCGGGAGGGAATGGAATGGAAGGCGGTGGGCATCGGATTCGGATTCGATGCTTGTTTTTGTTCGTTCCTTCGAGGAAAAGTATATATCCGTTGCTTAACACGGTGTGTGTCGTTGAATTTGGCAGACGATCGAGAGAGATGGTGGTTTGGTGTGCCACACTGCAGCGCGCGTGGATGGCGAGAGAGTGTTGCCGTGTTTGGGCTTTGCTTTGGGGGAATAAATGAACTGGTGTCCTCAAAGCGAAAAACGGAATCGTATCCACGCTTATCACGTAGTATCGGAATTAATTCTGTATTATTGTACTTCTTTATATTGAGAAAAAAAAGAGTACTAATAATAGTTTGGAATGCTCGAGCTACAGCAGCTAATGTTTAGATTCCGATGGTGTGTGCTTCAGTTTTAACGACTTTATATATGTGTTGGTAAAATATGTCCATGTATTGCAATGGAGTGTAATTTATTTCACGGAACTCATATCAATACTTTCGTTGGATTTTAGTATTTGACTTTACTGAACCTTAAATCAGAAAAAGAAATTAAGACCGATATATAATAAATGTTAGGGTAATAAAGGATTAATCTCATATGAAAAATTGATATATTAAGTAGGTGCATATTATGTGTACACGTCATGAGTTAAAAGGTGGAAGGAAAGTTACCGCATCGCGAACAAACTTGGGGCAGACAAGCCATAAGTAGTGTGTCACCAACAAAAGATTTTGCAGCTCTAAACTCAAAGTCAGAAAGTTAAGAATGAAGGATGATAGATGAGTAAGAAGTGGAAGGAAGAAATTTACCATGAGAGGACCAATGAAGAGAAAAAATTCTTATATATTATAGGTTAGATTGTCATCTCAGATGGTGTAGAATTCTGTGTTCACGTGACACTTGTCAAGAGCTTGGGTGGTGCAATTTATTTTAAAAGGTCTTTATTATTTTGTTATCACAAAGCGCCTGTAGCTCAGTGGATAGAGCGTCTGTTTCCTAAGCAGAAGGCCGTAGGTTCGACCCCTACCTGGCGCGGTTTTCTCCCTTTTCCACATTTTTTTTACATTTGAATTTATTTTTCCTACCTTTTCCACATTCAAACTTTTAAATTCTATTTATTTATTCTCCCTTTTGCACATTGTTTATTCCATATTTGAATTCGTTTTCTCCCATTTGCACATTCTAACTTTTAAATTCTATTTTTAATTTTATTTATTTATTCTCCCTTTTGCACATTGTTTATTCCACATTTGAATTCGTTTTCTCCCATTTGCACATTCTAACTTTTAAATTCTATTTTTTATTTCTTTTGCACATTCAAACCTATTCATGTCACTTTTTATAACACATCAGGACTTCACTCGTCAATTTTCTTTCCACACCGCATTTGCCGTCCTTCTATAAACAAGTGGCGAACTAGCAGCAGCCTACTATAGAAGTCTAGAACTATAGGAAACCAACAAAGTCTACTATGCGTGGGCGTGCAATGGCACGGGTAGCCATATCACCTGCTTACCCGACATGATTACAGTAATCCGGCACCATCAACAATAGTCAATCATTGCCTCGCACTATTCAAACGGACGGAGCCTATCTACGCGTCGTGATACCACCACCACTCACCAGCAGCAGCTAAAACTATGTAATTTGTAATTTATCCAGCACAAGCACCAGGAGCTTTCTGCAGCCAAGCAAGCAGGTCAAGGTCACAAATCAAATCTGCTCTTTTGACGGGACGAGATCGCATGTGGCTGGCACGATACATCCAAATTCCAAAGGCAACAGCAATTCAATACCCAGCCCAATCACAAGGCGACGTCCCCTCCTTCCGGGCTGCCACGAGAGCGGCGGATCACGCCGCCGTGTCCCCCACCTCGTCCCCACCTTTTCTTTTTTTTTTTCAGTTTATATACACACCTTGTAACAATACCAGAATGGTAAAAAAAAAAGATTTTGTTGGTCATCCCCTATTTTACCTTTCTTGACAATTTTTTTTATGTGGGATCGATTATTTTACGTTGAGTCTTGAAATTTATTTAATTTAAATGAAAGCTTAGACCAAGTTAAGATTAAAACCAACATAGATAGCTAACTCATTATTATTGGCACGAGCCGTCTAACAGTTGATAATAAAACCTAATTTTTAGAAAAATATTATAGTTATATAGTTAGCTAAAGTATAGTCTCGTGTTTAGATACACCTCCTAATAGGGGATTTTTTTTATAGATACAATTAGCTCTAGATTTTGAAAATAAAATAGGAGGGCTAAATATGGGTTAATGAAAGCTAATAGTTGAGGTGTTTGTACTAAACTTTAGCCTGTATAATTATTTAAATGGTTTAGAACTAAATTTTATTAGGTAATAGTAACTATTAGATTTTAGTAAAAAAACGTCTTTTGTGTCTTTTTTTTCTTTTTTTGAGAGGAGTCTTTTGTGTCTTTCATGGTGATCCAAGGAGTGACGATACATATACATCCGCGCGCGGCAGCTCACATGCGCGTGAACACGACCTCCGCTCCGCTCAAGAATAATCCGCAGGCACCTAACCTAACCTCCTATACTACTCGTGTCTATGTGAACTAGCTTAGCAGCCGATGCCTCCTTTATACGAAATCAAAAATGTTCGGTGATGCCCGTCCCGCCGTGCGCGCTTTTTTTGTTGTTTTGTTTTGCGCAACGGGAGAGAAACGGGGAAAAGAGGTCCCTTTTTACCATCTTTCTGTGAAATCATGCAGGTCTTTTTATGCTACTGACAATGATGCGCGCTTGTTTTTTCTGTTTCTTGCAGAAAAACGCTAATGATGCCCATGTGCTCGGTTGGGCGTTGGAGTTTTGGATGGTCCGGTGTGTGTTTCTTTTTCCAAAACGCAGTAGTGGACGACCAATTTTTCACGCTAGTTTAATTCGCATTATTATGGTAGTAGCCTGCCCTAGCTTTGTAGGAGTAGTAGTTTGTAGCTAGCCGGCTAGCCGCTAGGCGCTGCTAGATTAGAGTGAAATCAAATCAAGATGATTTTTTGGCTTGGATTGGAGAAAGAAAGAAGGAAAAAAAAAAGGCTTTGGTTGACGGCGAGGGCGCTGGGTGGCTGGCTGGCTGGATCGCTTGCTTGCACGAAACGTAGCGGGCGCCGACGGGCAACGGCGGGGAGTTGTTTCGACGCGTCTCGTCGCCTCCTGCCGTGCCGCGACCTGGGAATGGGATGGGGGACGATGGAAACCATCGGGGAGAAGAGGAGAGGAGGGCGGAAAAGGAAAGGCGAATGAAAGCGCGCGACAAAAGGCAGCGCACGTGTGCACAGCAGCAGCAGCGACGAGTCTCCCGCGGCCGCGGCCGGCCGCCTCTGTCGTGTCGTGTCTTTCCCGGTGTCCGTCGTCCGTCCCGTCCCCTCCTCGGCGGGAGCGCGCGCGCGCGCGGGCAGGAGCGACGGACTGGACCGGAGGACGTCCGCCTCGCACGGCCAAAAGCGGCCCAGCATATACGCCCTCCGTCCTATGGAGTATGTCGTCCGGGAAGCGTATTTGTGGGAGAACACTGGTTTTTCAACAACAAAGTCCATGGGACGGAGGGAAAGATGCGTAGCTGCTGCTAGCCTGCACGCATGCATAGCAGATCGATCGATCGGGTGGCCATGGTAGGGAAGGACGGCTCACTCACGCTCGTGGCCGGCCGTGCGCCCGTGCACGCACACGCACGTGTCAGCTGCACACGGTTGGGTTGATTGGGTGACCAGACCAGAACAACAGGGGGTGAGTGAGTGAGTGAGTAGTGACAGTGACCTGACCTCCCAATCTGGTCACTGCATGCAGCTGAATGAAAAGAGAAGGAAAAAAAAGGGAACAGTGGTGGCCGGAGCTGGACTTTGGCCCTCCAATCAAATGCCAGCTGGATGGACATGTACTAGTTCGAGTTTGAATCCACGCCGGGTCCCGGGGAATTTTTTTTTTTTACGAGTTGCCGTCGAATAAATTCGGAGTAATCCGCCAATTAAAATAGATATACATAAAAGTCGCGTTTCTTCTCCTCCCTTTCCCCAGCTACAGTTGCTTAGGGCGAAGCGGAGGCGAAACAAGCTTCCGGCGGCGATTTTGTCGGTCACCCTCCTCTCTCGCGGCCGGGAAGGCGGCGGAGAGGGAGGGGGACCGGTGAATCGCCGTGCGGATGTACATAGACTAGGAATATCTAGGTCTAGGTTATGCTTGCCGTCGGTTGTCGACGGCGTAGCTAGGGTTTGCCGGTGGGGCTGTGCTCCATGGCGGCTTGCTTTTCCTAGCGATGTCGGCGAAGCGGTGGCGGCGGCATCGCAGGGGAATAATCTTCCTTGGTCTCTTCCACGTCCCTTTGGCGCTCTTCTCCGGCGTCATCGGCGAGACCGGGATGGAGGGGATCTGCAGGCGTCTCCCCTCCTCAGGAGTCTGGGGCCGGTGAGTTTGCTGGCCTTCTTTTGCTTCACGGGTGCAGGGCAGGCTGTGGGGTTGGTGGATTGCGGCCGGCTGGATCTGGCTCGGCTTCCCCTTGGCGGCGTTGGTCGGCATCGGCGAGCTGGATCCAGGAGCTGTTGGGGTTGGGGCGCGGCCCCGGTCGATGGGCGACAGCCGTCGGCTTCTTCAACTGCGACTGCAACTAAAGCCGTTGTGCGATGCGGCTCCTTCAGTTCATGGTGGCGTTCGACATCTTCGGCGGTGGCGGCTGCCGGCGACGAGGATTTCGACGGCTCGGGAGCACAGGGCTCAGGGACCTCGATGTATTTTCTGTTTTCGTTAGGGGCCTTTGTGCTAGTAGAACGGGACAGCTGTACCTGTATCCTGTTTCATACGTACCTGTATTTGTACGCGTCACTGTATGTTCTCCTTAACTAGTAATACAGATACGTATTATCAAAAAAAAAAAAAATTCGGAGTAATCCACTTCCAGAAAGAGAGAAAAAAAATAGTTCCAACCAAAACGAGAGTCCAGGACGCTGCGGCGGCGGCCTGTAGCTGCGTCTCCTGCTTGGGCATTTGCATAGTACTACTAATACATCCAGACGTGTATACCGTACTAGGCCGGTATAGTACGACTGAACGTACTACGTACGAGGAAAAGAAATGTACGTACCGTACTACTACTGCTCAAAGGCTCAGGATTCAGGAAGAGCAGAGTACTAGTACGTTTCTTTTCGGTGGAGTCGCACGTGAGGGACGGACGTTCCTGCCGAGGAGCGTCGGCCTCGCCTCGGCACCTGCATCTGCTGAATGGCCCACCGCAATTCAGCAGCGGCAGGGACGGACGGACAGGTCTGCTGCGCCATCCATGGGCAGCACGAACCTGAGGGCTGCACCCTGACTGACGCTGATGCCGCGCCTTGCGCGTGCCGGGACACCATGAAGAGACGGAAAGTTTGTTCTCTCTTTTACTGCTCGAAAACGGACGGCTCCATGAAGATGTTTTGCCAATGCATAAGCACATCATGTCATGTGAATTCAAGCTTAGCATGACTCCGTTTCCGGCCGTTTGCTTTCAGTTCATTTTGATATTTGGTCAGACAACTGCGGCCATACAACTATTGACCGAACGATGGCCGCTGCTAATCCCTCTTTTGACTTCGTCCGTTTGCTTCATCACAGCATTTTTTTCAAACCCGAGACCGCCGGAGATTTCGTCCGGCCAAACTAAAAAAAAAGTTCCATGGACCGCCGCCCCGCCGTGCGCCGCCGGCTCGCGACAAGCGGCGTCCTTCCAAACTCCTTGCGCTCGAAACGACGGGGCTAGCGTCGGCGGGGAGAGAAAGAAAAGGGGAAAAAAGAGGCGGAGGAGCGACGGGGATGGGATGGCCGGATGGGGCCCCGCGCGCGCCACTCAGCGAGGAGGCATCCTCCTCCTATCCTTCGGTTCGTTCCCTCGGGAGCGGAGGCAAACGCGGGCCGGGGGCAAAGCTCGATCGGGACGAGGCCATCGTGGGTCTGGTTGCTCTGGTCTGCGCGCGCGCGTTGGAACGAAGACGCCGGCGTCCGGTCCGAGTCGGCCTCGCCCGCCGCGCGTGGCGTTTTTTTTTGGGGGTGGCCGAGGCCGGCACGCAGGACGCACCGATGGCCCCGCCCCGCGCAGGCAATGGCACGAATCTCCGGGCCGGCCAGCAGAGCGAGACCAATGGCCACCACACAGACGGAACCACGCTCCGTGATCGCGACTCGCGAGACCTGGCTTCCTGCACATATGCATGCACAACTCGGGAGCAGATTTGGTTGTCAATCAATTCCTCTCTAAATAAATATAAGTTGGTCTATAAAGTTATCGCAAATTAAATTTGCAAGTTTGATCAAACTCATAATAAACTCCATCAAACTTTTGAAAAAAAAAAAAACATCGCAGGATAATAACCTTCTTATATTTGAGATTGGTTTATTTAAGGTGGATGGAGTATATTCTAATATCATGACGCATTTCGTAACTGTTCCTTATAATTAGTAAAGCCCCATGGGTCATGGAGTGAAAGTAAAGAGATTGTACGAGCAAGCTGATATTTGGTATTGCTAATTTGCCACTAGTTCTCAAGAACCTTGTACCGGTCATTCTTAGAGGTTGAGATGATGCTTTAACGTTAGTTTATTGGCAGTTGCTTTGCCGCTGTTTGATTTGTTGGCGGATATTTTGTCATAGTTATAGGTCATAGGTTTTGATGATAGTCGCTCTCTCTTGTGTATCTTTTATTGTAATCTACGGCGTTACAAGGATTCTATCATACTCACTTGTAATTCACTCATCTTAATGAAAAACAGGCTATATTTCCTGATCGGAAAAAAAATGTGCATGTGCTTGTAAAATGTTTCCAATAGGGAAAAAAAACATATACCTTACCTGGAATTTTTTTTTTTAGCCACGGTAAACATGTCGAGGACCTATATTTCAAAGTCCAGTCTTGAGTCTTGACCCTTACGGCCTTTACCCACCAACTAAATAAGGATCGACTAAATAATCACTTACCTCAATCATAACTATATTATTACAAAAGAGACCTCACTCTTTTAGACACCGGTGGCTACCAGAAGTCCACAACATCAATAAACTTGGTGGTGTCAATGTCGAATGTCCATACATAAGTAGCATAGCATACCCATGCATTCACCTCTACGAAGACATGATCCTACTCTTACGATGTTATTTAAATGATTGAGTCGAAAGATCTCGATGCTGATAAAGTCATCATAGGTACGTGAAGAAAGATAACAACGTTAATTCTGAAAAGAAAACAGGAAAATACGAGCCCCGGCATTAATATTGTATCGTACGCACACCACCAATCATTATTGTTGTCCTATAATCATCACACGTCTCCAGATTTTAGTCGTGCGAGAAAGAATAAACTTTATCTGGGAGTATTCAACAGCAGCAGCACCAATTCCCCTCTAACAGTTTAAAACACTGTACACCCATACGAAACACAAAAGCACATTACAGTACAAGAAAAAAAATCTAAAACAAAATAAAGAGACGTATAATCTATTGAACAGAAAAGTCCACGGAAAAAATGCTCCAAAATCAGCCTATATAAACCCTCCTCCACCTCACCCCATCCAAAGAATTTCCAGCAGCAGCAGCAGCAGGCCAGCAGCTCCCTCACTCCCTCACCTTCTCCCTCCACTCTCCTCAGCTTCCCTTCCAAAACCCAAGCGAAGCCCAAAGCCCCGGAGACCGGACCGCCGGAGCAGCACCACGTGGTACCAGCACAGATACACAGTGCCCGACCACAGCCATGGCGGCCGCCGGAGCAGCGCTGCGGCTGCGCCTCCTGTACCGGATGCTGCGCGTAGGGGAGCTCCTCGCGCTGGTGGCGTTCGTCTCCTGGTCGTCGTCCCGCGTGCCGTCCGCCGCCGCCGCCGCGCGCTGCGGCTCGCGGGGTCGCTCCTCCTCAACGCCCGCTTCGTCTTCGTCCTCGGGAACGCCATCGTGCTCCTCCTCCTCGCGCTGTCGCGGCGCGACCTCTCCGCCTCGTCCTCCTCCTCCTCTAGCGGCCAGCTGACGAGCACGGCGGCGACGAACACGACGACCGCTGCCCCGCCACCGCACGATGAAACGCCGGCCGCCGCCAGCGCGAGCTGCTTCCCTTCCTCGTTCGCCGGTACTCCGCTAACTCCATCGCCTCCGGCCACCTCGCTGGAGGCCTTCAGCGCGCCACCACCGGCTCCAGTGACAGAGCCAGCGGCAGCGCCGGCGCCAGCGCACGCGGGCACGGCGTTCGAGGAGATGCCACCGACGGCGTCGGTGGCGCGGGTGAGCAAGCTGGCGCGCGCGCCGCGGCGGAGCCGGTCGGAGAAGATGGGCCGGCGGGAGCTGCAGCTGCGGCGCGCGGCGTCCCCGCCGGCCCCCCGAGCTGCGGCGGTCCGAGTCGGAGAACGGGCGTCGGCGGTCGTCCGTGTCGGCGCGCGACGCGCGGGACTACTGCTGGGGCGCGGACGACGCGGACGAGTTCCGGCGCACCGTGGAGGCGTTCATCGACAAGCACAAGCGGTTCCACCGCCAGGAGTCCCTGACGATGGCCGTTGTCGCCGGGTCCGGGCACTGCGAGGCCGCCCCGGCCTTCACCGGCGCCCTCGCCGTCGTCGAATAATCAAGCCGGGCAGTTGCGACGCCCTGTGCAGCAGAGTACATAGCGGAGTCGGCGAAGCTTCCGTCGCCGGACTCGTCGTCCCCGTGTCTGTCCATAGGCTCCTTCCTGTTCTTCTTCAGAAGGGCCACCTCTTTTTTTTTTTCACTCTTCTCTTTCTTTGGCGCGTGCGTGCGTGCGTGCGTGCGTTTCTTCTTCGTGTCGCCATAGGAACACCCTGCGAGTCTGCGACTTGGAACGGGGGTTTAGAGCCGTTCAGGTCTGCTGCCGTTGGATCGGATCGGATCGGATCGGATCCAACAGAGCGATGGATAGTTCTGTCTGTGCTCTGGTTTGGCAACGAAGGAAATCGACGAAAATTTCATGCATGCCGGATGTTCCATTGGCTCGTTCGTCTCTGAAGTCTGAATACTGATGCTGCCGAATTTCTTGAGGATTGTTGGATGGATGAATGGAGAGCGATCCGTGTGACTGTCTGACGCGACGCGTCAGACAAATCCAGAATCGGATGCGAGGAGGGGTAACCCAAAGGCATCGATCGCCTTTTCTATCGATTTTATGAGTACCATCACTGTGCAGAAAAAGGACTAGTACTGTAGTAAATGGTGCAGGGTTTCATCATAAAACCCATGCATGACGTTATTACTATTACTGTACAAGAGAACATTAAAGTTATTACTAATCGCCAAGCAAGGTGGTAGTACTACTCCGTACTAGTACTCCTAGTCAGTACAGCATCGACAGTAATAACAGCAGTGAAGGCTGAAGAAACGTTGCATGCATGTATATTGCAGTCGCAGTTCGCGGCGTGTCGTGACACGCTCGGCCGGGTTGGTTGGTAGTGGTAGTGGACGATACAAAGGGCAAGCTCAAATTGGTAGCTCGATACAGTATGTATGTATGTCCCGCTCCGTATTGAGTAGGAGAAGCAGACTGATGATGGATGGACGGATCGGGTTCGTGCTCGTGCTCGTGCCGTGCTGTGCTGTGCCTGCGGACGAGACGAGACGAGACGAGACGGCCGTGACCGCGAGCGCTGCTGGCCTTGCGTGGAGTGTAGGAGTTTGCTGGGACAGCAAGCAGCTGGCGAGGCCATTGCACTACTGTTCGGTGTAGCTAGCTATTCCCCGGCCACGGTGTGGAGTGGAGCTCCAGCTCCGCGGAGGGAGAGGCTGATGAGAGGACGGAAAGCGGACGTGCGGAACAAATTCCTTGTTCCCCCGGCCCGGCCCGGTGATTTTGATCTTGATTTTGATTTCTCGGGGGGAAATTCCATTCCCTCCACGTCGATTCGCCACTCACTCTCACAAGCGCACCTCCACCACCGTACCTATGGCTCCACTCCACTCCACTCCACTCCACTCCACCACTTGGCTGGCGGCTGGTTGGCACTGGCGGCGGCAGGGCACATGCAGGCTCCGGAATGTCTCTCGGCGAATGGAAACCCCAAATCTTCCGCGGTTCGATTCGTCCGGAATTGGATCGATCCGATCCATCCATCTTCTTGTTCTTGGGTTCCATTCCAGGAGCCAGGCGAGGGGCGGCGCGGTGGCCGTGTCCCCGTTCCATTGGTCTTGCTGCCTGCTGGTGTGGTGCGTTCCACACACAGACACACACACGTTGAGGTCGTTTTCGCCTCGCCCTGTTTTTGTTCTCGTTTGATTTTGATGCGCAAGCACAATCCCTCGCCTGCCCCGCCCAAGGAAGCTGCCCCTGTTGCTGTTGGGAGAACCAAATGCATGCAGCGATGCTTTCTTTCTTTCTTTGCGTTTCATATATATTTCTCCGTCCTAATTACAAAATGTTTGACTTTCTTTTATCACTAGTCTTATTTAAATTTTTTTTTGTAAAATATCACTTCTTTCGCCGTTTGCTTTATCAATAAGAGTTCTTCAATAATGACTTAAATTTAACTATGTTTACTCAAATTTTGTTCTTCTTCGTCAAGAATGACTTCAAAAAATGCCAGAAGTAAAAAAATAACACCTGCTTCCACCCAAAACTCTGTCTTGCTCGCTCCTACCATCTCTGCAGCAATTCATTCAGATTCAGAAGCCAAAACTCTCCCTCGCTCTTATATTATATACAAACTAGAAGTGGAATTCCGAGGGCAAACTGCATCATCTTTGCGTGGATTGGTGGAGCACACAAGCAAGCAAGCACCATCAACTTTGAGCTCAGCTCAGCGTTATTGCATTATTGCACTGCACCACATGTGAGCAGGCTTCAGTCGGCAAGAGTACACTGATGTACATATAAATATACACTCACTTGCTGCTCCTGTCGCCATCTACTACATCTCCAATACAGCGATCGATATGCACCATCCATCCAATCCAACCCAAGAACCAAATTAGTTAACCGCTGCAAAACAAAACAAAACAAATCATCATGATGCGCGCTAGATCTAGATCGATCGTAATCATGGTTCCAAGCAATTTCGGTGACAGCAAGTAACTCACCAGTCACCACCCAAACCAACCAACCAACCAGCCAGCCAGTACTTGATCTTGGACGGACTGAAAAAAGAAAAACTGCACCTTTCCTTCCCATGCCGGCAAAATACTACACTACTCACTACTTCAGTACTGCGTAAATATTTCTCTACGAGTTAGTTTCTTTATCTGCTTTTTTGGGGCGCTTGCTTTCCGTTGCTTTGCTCCGAATATATGTTGTTTCCTTCTCCACTACCGGTCGAGAATACTAATATCCTTATAAAAAGAAGAGAATACTAATACCATCAATGATTCAATGTTATCCACTGGTGATATATAGTTTAATTTAGAGCGCTCTGGTTGCTGCCTGCCGGTTCCCTCCAAATCCATTATCCATGAAATGATTCCTCCTGGCGTGGCAGCAGAGACAAAAGGCAGGGTCAACATCCCCCCACGCAAAGCCCAGATTCCGACGCATAATAATTTTAGTATTGTACAACTTTTTTTGCCGCATCGTTTTATCTTATATACTACTTCATGCTGCTGCCCTGCTGGTCCCTCCGTTGCATTGGGTTTGGATTCAGTCAAACTTCTTTCAATTTAACTGAAATTCGTATAGAACTACTGACAGATACTATGAAAATATCTTCTATGAGCAACCGGATGGTACTTACTTTGTATAGATTTGGTCAAATTTAAAAGCCGTTTGGCAGGTGCAGAGTTATGCAGCAGTGTCCTTGGTTTTCAGTGGGTAGTGGATGCTGCTACCAACAGAAAATGGCTTTTGGAATCTGTCGCTTTGTGTTCATGGATTATATGCATATATATATATATAGTGCTGCTGCGTCTGCTTGGCTGTTAAGTATGTCGTCGCACCAACCTGACCCAGTGACCCTACCTGTCCCTCTCCATTCATTCATTCATATATGAATTCTGGGAATTTTGGAATGCAAGCAGTTGATGTGCAATGTGTTGGTTGTGGTTCGCGCCGGACGAGGCAGCAGGTCGGCTGTTGTTTGTACGAAAGACGGTTGGTGTTTTGTTGGATAGGGAACCAGGCCATGGAATGATTGAACCGAAAGCCATTTCTGGTGCAGATCAGGTCAGGTTCCCCGTCCGTCCATGACAACCGAAACAAGGACCTCAAGCCCTGCAACCTCTTGTTTCCATCCATTTCGTTCTTTGTTCACTTGTGGCTTCGTACAAACAAATGCAGACATTTCAGACACTGTACTGTACGCTTCGACGCTTCGTACTTACAGATGCAGAGATTTCAGACTGTGTTTTTTTTTCTTTTCTGCGACAGAGAGAGGATATTCAGCATCATAATTTTTTTGTTCATTCAGCAGGACGGCCTTCCTGAATGAAGAAGACCTGAAGTCTCCATGCAATCGTCGTTGTTAAAAATCATCGTAATAATAAGGTGGAATAGCTAAACTATCGTTGAAAGCTCAGTTTGGTCCTTGAACTACGAAAACGGCCGTTCTAGTCCTTAAACTTTTACAACCAGCTTAATTTCATCCCTAAACTATGAAAACTATCGTTCTCATCCGGCTCGAATAATAAGGACGCTGGTCCATAAGGCCGATTTGGGCCAGGCCTAGTACACTGGTCCATAAGGCCGATTTCCTTCACATTTACTCACTAAACGCTGGCCCGCGAAGAATTGGGACAACGCTGTGCATGCATCCATTATGGCCCAAAATATTTTCATAAGGAAACTCGGCCTGCAGCGTAGACCTCGGGCCTAATCAGCCCAAATACTGTTTATACGGAACTCGGCCTGCAGCATGCCCCGGCTGGCCCAATCGTGCCGAAGGAATGCCGTGCGGCCGGCGGCGCCCGGGCATGGCAGCCGTGGGAGTGTGTCACACACACGCTTTCGGACTTTCCCTTCCATGTTTGCAAGCACGGCGTCTAGGTCTAGGCAAATGGCAGAATGGCAGAGGCTAAGGAAGGCCAGAAGCCTTGGCACAGAAGCAAGATAAATATCCCATAGAAGAGTACGTGCCCAGCAGCTACAACCACTAAATGTCTGCATTTGTTGGCCTATGGTTCATATATTAGTATCGTTTATTAAAAAAAAAAAATTCGGTGTTATATTTGATCACTAACCACAGTAGGACTATTTTAAAACATGTGCTTCTTATGGGAACGTCGTATGAAATCGTAGCTTTTGTTTTTCTTTAGTTTCCCTTGGTTTGATAGTGCCATATCCATTTGAAGTAACAAAACTTATCTGTGATCCATTGTAATGAGCATAAGAGTTTATTTAGCTACACTTAAATTCACTTCAACCCATATATATTGAAATTGATTTTAATGAAAAATTAACTAATTTGTACTTCAATCTACTCTAACACACACATATGGATTCAAACATACACGACTGTAGTCAAACTAAGGCCTCAAAGGGAATGGGCTAGTGGGTCTCAAAATCTATAACTCCTATATGTTTAACCCCTCTCTAGCCTATTCTCTCGATCCTGATTGGTTGAGACCTCAAGAATGATGTGAGCTGATATCATCAAAGTAGTTACATCCACTAGAACTCTCATTTATTTCCCACTAGCTATTTCTTTTAAAATAGAAAAAAAAAGTCATAGCGCCTAAACCAAGTATCGTAATTAAAATCCAATTGCACCATGGTGTTTCTCGCAATAAACTCTTTAAAATAAGACCTCACATGAATATATTTCGATAACATTTGCAAAAATTCAAACCGTTTGTAAACAAAAACCCGTTTATAAGCAAAAACCTAGCAAAACTGCATATCACATGGATTATATGTTGTTCTCTAAAACATGCGTATAGATAAGATATGGGTGATGCCCGAGTTCAAATAATCTATACCATGTTAATAGATACAACCTCCATAATTGACCTACTACATCTATATATATGTATCTATTAATTTATAGTTTCGACCATTATAAACTCCTTACATTTTTACTTTAAACCCCGCAGAACGCCAAGGCATCCTATCTAGTATTGTAAAGTAAAAAGGGGGGGGGTGAAGAAAAGGTATGAGCTAGAATTCGTGAGCCCATCCATTTCAATGAGGGTTCTAAGCGTATAATACCTAAGAGTCTCACATACTTAGTTGGATGTAGCAACACAAGGCCTACACGACAAATAATATGAGCCTATCTATTTTGATGGGGACTCAGATTCAGAACATAATAATGAGAGCTAGCACTAACCATACTAGGATTGTTCTAGAACACATGCTTTTTATAGTGACGTAGTATGAAAAATAATTTCTTTTAGTTGCTTTGGTAGTATCATATCAATTTAAAGTAATAAAAATTATTTATGGCTATAAAGAGCCTTGGGGGAATAGGCTATTGGGTTTCAAGAGATTCTGTATTAAAGAAACAAATAACGTATGAGTTAGAACTCGTTTGCCTATCCGTTTCAATACGAGTTTCAAGTGTAAAAACATTAAGACACACATTTTAAGTGAATTTATAACCAGCTAGATACCACAAGGTCCACATGATAGGCACTCAATAAACAATAGAACCAAAAGTTTGTTTCATTTTTACCCTTCCCACCTAGAGCCAGCTATGTCACAATATGTTTTCCTAACAGCATTTTAGCCACGCATATCACGCCTCCCACTAGCATTCCAGCCATCTCAAAACATGTGTTTCGGCTAGCATTTTAACCACCTCACGTCACGCCTTGCAACAAACATTGTTCACAATCACTAACCACATTAGGACCATCATATAATAAATGCATCTCACCAAGGGTGGATTTGCAGCCCAAGTTTATAGGGCTCGAACCCTAGTTGTCGGCCCATAAACATACATACCCCATGTAATTTTTAGCCCAATATAGAGGCCCAGCAACAAACCTAGAGTGTCAAGCCTCACCCATCAATCTGCTCACCAATCCAGCTCCCTCGCAAGCTCACACGAGAGCGCGGCAACACGCCACACAAGAGATGGCGAGGTCATGAGGAGTTGTGGCATGCCGCCGCCATTCGGCTGTCCGTGCCGCTGCAGCGCACGCTGGCAAAGCCCGAACGCTGGGCCACCCATCTCGCCACAACACTGCACACCAAGCTGCCTTTCTTGCCAGTCGATGCGTTGTGGCCTACCCTGGTTGTTCTGCAAGTGCCAGATCCACGCAGGGTGTCGCGTTGGCCGTCCCTGCCCTCTAGGCCTCTGGCCCCAACCCTTGGCGCCCTATCCCCTGGTTAGTTCTTGACTATTAAATTTCATTCTCGAATTCAATATTTCAATTAGATTGATCTGGAATTATAAATATGGACGATGGATTTACAAAATCTCCACAGTGAAGAAGACATGGAAGATGTGAATATACCACCTCACTAGACTTAGGTGTTTATTTTCATCTCGTCATGTGTACCATACGCTCTTAGCTTCATAGAGGCCCTAATATTGAGTAAAAGCTAAATCCACCATTGCATTTCATAGCAACACAATATGAAAACAAGCCTTCTATTTTTTAGTTTCCTTCGACAACGTTATTTCTAATATCCTACTTTAATAAGCTTGGAAGGGAAGGGTTAGCAATTTCAGAAGGTTCTAGAGCCGTGAGGGAAAAAATAAGGGGTTAGAATCTGTGAATGTATTCATTTCGATCTAGTCACCGAAAAAAATCTAGATTCTCATGTGTTACGTGGCGTTACAACACACTATACGGCCTTATTACACATCACATGATCACGCAATATACACAACAAATAAGAGAACACAAAAAATGAACTGTTTCGCTCACCGTTCCACCCGAAGCCAGCCATTGCGCATCATGACTTTCTACCAATAATTTGAGACATCTTACATCACGCCTTCCTATAAGCATTGCTGCCATCTCATGTTAGGCCTCCCTACTGATATTGTTCATAACAAGTGTCGACGATATCTGGTCGGCAGCCTACCTTGGGGGGTGCCCGAGGTAGTAGATGAGATCGAGGGTGGTGAGGTGCGCGAGATCAAGAGCAAGAAAGTAACACGAGACACGGGTTTAGACAGGTTCAGGCCGTCGAGGTGACGTAAAACCCTAGTCCTGTGTTCTGGTTGTGGATTATGATGGGGAGTAATCTGTTTTGGAGGGGGGAGCCCCTGCCCGCCTTATATAGCCGGGGGGCAGGGTTACAAGATCAATCTAATCTCGCCTTCCCTGATCGGTGTATCAATTAGCCGACCAGAAATCCTATGTACAAGGTAACTAATCACCCGATGATCCGGACGGATCATCCCGCATCTTGCCGAGCCGACGCCGCACTTCGGGGGCTTCAGGCGGCACTCGGCGTCATCTCCTCGGGTTGGACCTTGCACGGCCGCTCGGCCCCAAGCCCACGGCCGAGGATACCCGGGAGCAATCCCCACAGCTAGTCCCCGAGCGCCTCGCGTGTCTCGACCCAAGCTTGGGGACCTTCCAGCGTCTTCCTCAAAGTCGGTGATCTCTCTGATCGGCGTCCAGGGCGGGGCGAGAGTCGATCGGCGGATCCGACGAGTCGGAGTGGTCGGCTGGCGAGGCCGACCGATCACGATCTGGAGAGGAGCAAAACCACCCCCTGGGACGCGTGGCGGTCGTAAAGGCGGAGAGAAGCGCAAGAGGGCCCACTTGTCAGGGAGACGCAAGATGTTCAAGAAAAAAAGGAAAAATATCCGGCGCACGGGTACCGTGTACCACGTCAAGTCACCAAGGTGGCGTGTACCACGTAGTCCCCGAGACCGGTAGTAGGTGAAGTATGAAATGGTGCCGGGATCAAACTTGTCGAAAATCATTCTTCCAATCTTGTATGGTGCGGTCCCCGAGACTGCAACTTATTCTTCTCGTATCTCTGTTTATTCCTCTAACGGGTATAGGGCCTACGACCATTTGCCAAACCTGGCAGTCGCCCACCTGGGCCTACCGTACTCAACACGCTCTGGAAAACATCGCGGCCCAAAACCCAACGGGGAATTCGGAGTGACGCTGTGCGATTTTCCTCGAGGGGGAGGCGGCGGCGGCGCGGCTCCCCAACACCACTATAGCGAGTAACAGACTATTTAAGGATCGAGTTCGACCCTTTGGCTGCACACTTTCCACCTTCTTCACGACGCCTCGCTTGACCCGCCGCCTTCTTGCCTTCAACCGCGAAACCGATTTCTCTCCCCACATCGCCCGGTGGCGCATTGGTAGGAAAACCTAGATCTGAAATGGCCGGCGGCAAGGGGCGTAAACGCTGTTCCGCGGGCGGCGGCGGCAGCGGGCGAGCAAAGGAGATCCGGGGCGCGGAGGTCCGCCGAATGCAGAGGGCTGGAGTGGGCGCAATCGAAGCTGCACCCAGTGGTCCTCGACGAGCTCGTCCCGGGAGGGAGTGCTTCCAGATGAGGCGCGCGGGCGGCGCCCCCACCGCGGGTGAGTTTTTTTTCCACACCCGCGAACAACAACGAGCTTGTGGTTTTCGCGGATTATTTCCGTCGGGGATTCGGGCTGCCGGCGCATCCCTTCCTTCGCAAAGCTTCTTGGGCATTACAAAATTCGCCTTATTCATCTTCATCCCAACTCCATCCTTCATCTATCCGTCTTTATTCATTTCTGCGAGGCGTTTCTTGGCATTCCTCCCCATTTCAATCTTTTCCGCCATCTCTTACGCTTGAGGGGCTTTCACTAGGGCCGGCTCGCCTAAGGTAGTCGGTGGCCTCTACGTAATGTCCGCGTGATGGAATGAAGAACCAATATCTTGGGCTGCCGCTCAACTCCTCTATTAAGGGGTGGAACACGCGGTGGTTCATCACCGGCAACCCCGAGCCGCAGCTCTCGAACGAAGTGAACGAGTGGTGGTGTGCCAACAAAGAAGCGGACCGGCGGCCGTCGTCCGCCGAGATGGTGCGGTGGAGGAGCTGCTCGGCATCATTCGCACCATGAACCTGGCGGGGGTGGCGGTGGCGATTAGTTTCGTGCTACGGCGCGTTCAGCCGTGCAAAGAGCGGGAGCATCCGGGGTGCAGTACTCGGGAGACGGCGATCCGGCGGGGAGACCGGGCCGATCCCACGGGAGGTGTTATTTCGGCGACTCACGCCGTTCTTTGTCGATGGCACTTTCGATTGAAGAGTTACGGGATGCGAGAGGCCGTATAGCCTAGGCAACAACCCCGATCGGCGGTGAGCTCCTTGTTTTCATAATGTTATGTGTGTGTCGGTTTAGCCGATTGCTCATGTCGATGCGGTATGCGAGGACAGCTACTGCTGTGTATGTGTCGGATGTTCCCGACGACACATGGCCGACGGTGTGGACCGGCGGCGGTCGATGGAGGAGATCCGCAAGATTGCGGAGGACATGCTTCACGAGGAGGGAGCCGAGAAGGCGGGTGGGGAAAAGCGGTCCCCAAGCGTCAAGCGAAGGGGTCGGCGACGAAGGGTGGCGCGGCGAAGGCGCCCTCGCCGAAAAAGGCGTAGAAGGGGTCGGCGCCTCCTGCCTCGTCTATTCGGATAGGCGAGGAGGCGGGGGGAAGCGGGCCATCGTCCTCTCGGACGACGAAGACGAGGAGGACACGGAGACGCTGGATCAACGTGTCCGACGCCAAGCCACGTCGAAAACCGCGGCTCGGTTGGTCGGCAGGGACCGGTGTTTGAAAAAATGCCCGGCCGCGGAGCCGCCCAAAGGTGTCCGGGCGCCCGACGAGGTCCCGACCCGGCGGCCCGAGGCGGGTAGTTCTGGAGGCCCCCGACGATTCCGCGCTCGGCACCGCCCGATCCCGATCTGTGAGTAACCTTGGTGCACACCTCGTTTCTTTTTGTTCTGGTGATGTCGGGTTTAACTTGGGGCTGTCTTTGCGGCGATCCGTGTGAAGGACCCAATTTGTGGGAGGAGGGGCCCCGCTGGTCACCCCGGTGGAAGCCCGCCCCGTCCTGACGATGCGGGAGTGAGCCCCGACCGGCCAGCTGGGGCCCGGGGAGAGGCGCGATCCCAGCCCTGTTCGAGTGCGAGTCACCGCTCTCTTTGCTCATGGGGTGGGGGCGTCGGCGGCCTTCTCCACCGCTGTCCCGCCGTCCGTTGGCAAGGGTGGCGCCACGGCGGAGGCTGGGAGCGGGGTCGAGCTAGAGCCAGAGGGAGGTCGTGCGGGAGGTGCCGCTTCCGCGGGAGGAGCCCGCGCGGCTTTGCCGCACCTTCTACATCGACCCTCGGGGCGAACGGGTGGAGGTGGTGGATGACGAGATCGCCGTCAGCGAGTACCAGAACCTGACGTCGGATCTGGAGGCTGCTCAGCGTCGTGCCTTGGTAAGCCACCATATTGTTTATCTGCCAGTGTTGCGGAGCTCATACTTGCTCTGTCTGTAGGAGCTGGCCCGTGCCGCTGAGGCAGCGGGCGCGTCTGGCTGGAGCGGTCGGCGGCGACCTATGAGAAACGAAGGCTGACAGCGGCGGCTCCGTCGTGAAGGCGAGCCTGGGGGGTTCGGTCGGCCCGCTCGGCGCAACCTCAAGGCCGTCCGTGAAGACGGCGACCGGCTGCGCCGACAGTTCGAGCTCGAGCGCGAAAAACGGCTCGTAGAGGCGGCCATCAGAAGCGAACGGCGCGCGGGCGTCGAGCGAACGCTACGGAAGCACGGGTTACCGGTATGTCCTCCCCTGTCTATTGCTATGGTAGTATTAAATTTCCTGTGCTGACTTGCGTTCGGCCCACAGCTCTGGAGGGCGAGCTGCGGCAGTCTCAACAGCTTGTCGACGAGCTGACGCGTGAAACGACCACCGCTAGCCAGGCGGCAGGTCTGCTCGGTCTGAGTTGCGGCGTAAGTGCTATTGCCTTGCTTGTATTTGTTCGTTTGATAGCATTCGTCGAGTCCTCGACTTTTTACTTCGCAGTCGTATGCGACTTTTACGAGAACGCGGCGGCGGCACGCGACGGACTTGAAAAAACGTCTTGCGGCTGCCGAGGAGCGGATGGAAGACGCGATCGTCCATGTGACCCCCGCCGCTGAATCTCGTTGACCCGGATGGGGATGTACGATCGGGGCGTGCTCGGAGAGCGCTACCCTTCGGCTCCCGGTTCTCGGTGCGATGCCGGTCCGTCTTTGGAAGCGACGCGGGTCTTTGTTCATGGAGCGGCATGCGCCGCTGCTGGGCACGCCTGTGCGCCGGTCCGATCACACTATCCCCGGGTGGAGCTTTCCCGGGTCGAGGCGGGTTTTGCACGGACTACGTCGGTCGGCGATATGGAGAAGCCGAGCACCGAGTCTTCTGATGCAGCCGCCAAGGTGGTAGAAGATCTGGACCTGTTCGGCGATCCTCGATGTAGATGCGCCCTGAAAGGGGCTTTAGGATTAGTATGTGTATTGCGCTCGGAGACGCTATGTATGAATGACGTTGTTGTCATATTTTTGTTATGTATGTAGTTTCGTTTGCCGTAATGCCTGCAGCGTGTGACTTTGTCGTCTCACGGACCGGCCCAGCTGCCCGGTGTCTCATAGCGCTAAGGATGTAGACCTTGTCATGCGGCGTAGAGGTCACTGGTGTCACACAGGAACCGCCGCCGGCCGTACCATAACGCAGAGGCCGAGCTGCTAGCACGTGCGGAGTTTAGGCCGGGGGGCAGGGTTGCTCCAATCGGTTCGAGTTAAAGTGCGTCTTGGCGGTCTTATTGGCCTGCAGTGCGTGGGTAGCACGGCCGAGAATGACATGAATGCATAAAGAAAAAGGAGAAACAACAAGAAACACATCATATCATATATGTATCTGGATTACAAAGGAAAGCGAGTACATATCTTTTGTTTATCTTGGCTACTAGGCGTAAAAGCGTATCGGTGTTCCGCGTGCCAGGAGTTCGGGATATCCCGTCCGTCTGACTCCACCAGCCTGTAGGACCCTGGTCGGGTTACCTCTTTGACGATGAAAGGTCCATCCCAAGGGGAGGACAGCTTGTGCATGCCGGGCGGGCTCGTGCGGCGGCAAGCGGGACAAGGTCGCCGACCGCGCGAAGGGGCGTTCGGGACGTTGCGGTCGTAGTAGCGACGGACGCTCTCCAGTACTTGGCCGACCGGACGCAGGCGGCTAGGCGTTCTTCCTCTGCGCGGTCGACGTCGTCAGCACGTGCTTGATCGGAGATTTCTTCGGAGTAATTTTGAACTCTTGGTGAGCAGAAGGCGACGTCCTCAGGTAGGACGGCTTCCGATCCATACACCATGTAGTAGGGGAAACCCACGTGCTCCGACCCGGTTTGCGTCGCGCGATCCCAGGCTAGCTGGTGGAAGCTCCTTTAGCCATCTTCCTGGGTGCTTATCGTCTTTCTGGTACAAGCGTTTTTTGAGTGCGTCCAGGATCATTCCGTTGGTGCGTTCGGCCTGGCCATTAGCACGCGGGTGCGCAACGGAGACGTATTTGACCAAGATGGACCGCTCCTCGCAAAACTCCCAGAATTCGTTACCTGTGAAGTTTGACCCTAGGTCGGTGATGATGCTGTTCGGGATGCCGAAGCGGTGGACGATTTCCTCGAAGAACTCGACGGCCTTCTTGCTTGTGGAGCTGACGAGTGGTTTGTACTCGATCCACTTGGAGAACTTGTCGATGGCCACCAGCACATACCTGAAATTACCTGGCGCGGCCTTGAAAGGGCCGATCTGGTCGAGTCCCCAGACCGCGAAAGGCCAGGCGGACGGTATCGTCATTAGGGCGTGAGCCGGCAGATGGGGCTGCTTGGCGAAAAACTGACAGCCCTCGCAATGCCGTACCAAGTGTTCTGCGTCCGCGACGGCGGTCGGCCAGTAGAAACCTGCCCGGAAAGCTCTGCCGACCCAGGTTCCGGAGGCGCGGTGGCTTCCGCAGATGCCGGCATGTATCTCTTTTAATATTCTTATGCCCTCGGGCTGTAACACGCACTTCGTAGAAACGTTGGCGTTGGCGTTTCTGCGCATCGGTGTCTTGCCCGCCGCCCGGGGCGTAGTGCTTGCTCCGCCCGTATCGCCCGCTCCGTCTCGGTTTTATCGATCGGCGCCGGAGTTGGTGAGGTATCGGATGAAAGGGGCGCCAATCCTCCACGCCGGCGGCGATAGACGCGGCTTCTTCTCGGCGGGGGGTGACTTTGGGCGCTCGTCCGTCTTGCCCGTCGATGGTGTTAGGAGGTCGTGTGTGCGAATACACCCCGGCGGAATGGTGGCCCGCGTGGAACCTAGTATGGAGAGCCGGTCGGCTTCTGAGTTTTCTTCTCGGACGATGTGGTGGAACTCAATGCCGTAAAACTTGTTCTCGAGTTTTCGGATTTCGGCGCAGATGGCGTCCATTTTCTCTCAGGTGCGGGACCAGTCTTTATTTGCCTAGTTGACGACCAGGGCCGAGTCACCGAAGACTTCCAGGCGCTTGATTCCCAGGGCTATGGCGACTTTGATGCCATGGATGGCGGCCTCATACTCGGCGGCGTTATTGGATGCCTTGAAATGTATTCTCAAGACATATCGAAGTTCTTCGCCGCTCAGAGATACAAGCATGACCCCTGCTCCGGCGCCGCTAACATTGAGTGCGCCGTCAAAGTACATCTTCCAGTGCTGGGGGTGTTCGGGCGGAACCGGTTCCAGCATGTCCGTCTATTCGGCGATAAAGTCGGCGAGCACTTGGGATTTTATCGTTTGGCGACTCGCGTACTCGACGGTGTATGCGCCGAGTTCGACCGCCCACTTGGCAATTCTGCCGTCGACCTCTTTGTTCTTTATGACGTCGCCGACCGGGTACTGGGACACTACCGTCACAGTGTGGGACTGGAAGTAGTGATTCACCTTGCGCGACGTTAGGAGGACGGCGTAAATGAGCTTCTGTATCTGCGGGTAGCGAGTTTTTGACTCGTTCAGGACCTCCCTGATGTAGTACACCGGTCGCTGTACCTTAAACGCGTGTCCGGCTCGTCGCGTTCGACGACTACCGCCCGTAGAGACTACCCGATTCGTGGCCGCGATGTAGAGGAGGAGGTCCTCGTCGGGTAGCAGTGCCGTTAAAATGGGGGGCGTCGTCAGGAAAACCTTCAGCTCTTTGAATGCCTCGTCTGCCTCTGGGGTCCATACGAATTTATCGGACGCTCGGAGTAGTCGGAAGAAGGCGGGGCCTTTTCTCCGAGCTTGGAGATGTATCTACTTAAAGGTCGCTAAGCGGCCGCGAGCTTCTGTACTTCCTTGATGTTGGTCGGTGGTGACATCTTTGTTATGGCCGATACCTTCTCGGGATTTGGTTCGATTCCGCGGCAGCTGACGGTGTTTCCGAGGAGGATTCCCGATGAAACCCCAAAGATGCACTTGTTTGGGTTGAGTTTCCATCGATACACTCGTAGGTTCTTGAATGTTTGGTCGAGGTCGGCGAGTAAGCTATCGGCGGTCTTGGATTTGACCACGACGTCGTCGACGTATGCCTCGGCGTTGATGCCTATTTGATCTTTTAGGCATGCTTGAATTGTTCGCTGGTACGTTGCCCCGGCGTTTTTGAGGCCAAAGGACATCGTCGTGTAGCAGTAGGCGCCGAATGGAGTTATGAAGGCTGTTTTGACCTGATCTGACTCCTTTAGGGCGATCTGGTGATACCCGAGTAGCAGTCGAGAAAAGAGAGGAGTTCGCAGCCGGCGGTAGAGTCTACGACCTCGTCGATGCGAGGGAGAGTAAACGGGTCTTTAGGGCAGTGTTTGTTAAGATCGGTGTAATCAACGCACATTCGCCACTCTTTATTGCTTTTGCGGACGAGGACCGGGTTTGCCAGCCGCTCGGCGTGATACACTTCTTTGATAAAACCGGCAGCTAGGAGCCGGTTAATTTCTACCCTAATAGCCTCTTTCTTGTCCGGCGCGAATCGGCGAAGCTTCTGCTTGACCGGCTTGGCGGAGGATGAGACCTTCAGAGCGTGCTCGGCATACTTCCTCGGTACTCCAGGCATGTCCGCAGGTTTCCATGCGAACACGTCCACGTTGTCCCGGAGGAAGCTGACGAGCGCGCTTTTCTATTTAGGGTCGAGGTTGGCGCCGATCCGAGTGACCTTGGAGGGGTCACCCGTGCCTAGGTCGATGGTCTTGGTCTCCTTGTTCTTGATGGAGGAGCGCGGGGGTTCATTGACCGGGATCTCCTGGTCTTCTGGCGGCACTTCCTTGGAGTCGGCGAGGCACGCCTTCATCTTGGCGGTGAGGCCGGCGGTCTCGTTGATGGTGTAGTTTTCCCGTTCGTAGGCGTGGGCGCTCTTTAAGTCGGCGCGGAAGGTGAGCACGCCACCGGGAGGCGGCATCTTCATCACGAGATAGGCGTAGTGGGGGACCACCATGAACTTATGCGGGGCGGGACGTCCCGGTATGGCGTGGTAGGCGGTGTCGAAGTCCGCGACGTAGAACATCGGGGTTCTCCTTGCGGAAACGGCTGGGAGTGCCAAACTGTACCGTCCGTGGTCACCCGGCCGAGCGGCTCACGAGGCTTTGTCCGGGACAATGCCCCGAACGGGGACTTCGGCGGTCAGTAGAGCCTCTTTTGGGATGCCGAGCTCCCGGAGCGACTTTGGGAACGAGATGTTCGGGGAGCTTCCGCCGTCGATAACGACGCCAGCGTCGGGTGGACGTTGCCGATCACCGGGTCTAGTACCAGGGGGAAGCGCCCAGGGTATGGTATCTCCGACCACTGGTCCTCCCTGCTGAAGGTGATGGCCTGGTGGGACCACGGCAGGAAGGCTGGATCGGCGATGGTGTTCTCGGCGGAAACGCCACGACCCTCCCGGTGGTTAGCTTCTTGCTCCTCTTGTTCTCCATTGCGGGTGGTCCGCCCGCAGATTGTGGCCACACTCTTGGGCGGTGTTTGGTACGAGGTGCCGTCGGGCCTTGGGTCATCTTCCTTGTCGCCGCCGTTCTTGTCATCGTCGCGGCGGCGTTGGGCGCTTCTGGTCTTCCTCCCAAAACTTTGCCGAGCCCGTAGCATTGGCGCATGGTGTGCGTCCCATTCTTGTGGATCGGGCACGGCTGATCAAGACTTTGTCGAACTTCGGCGTCGAGGCTGCGCTTGACTCGCGACTTGGCGTTGTTAACGTCGTGCCGACGCCCACGGAAACGATCCGGGCGGTCGCGATTGTCGTGGCGATGATCGGGCTTGCGGTCCCTACGGTCGGCGTTGCGATCGTTGGGTCGAGGGCTCTGCCGGCGGGGGAGGCAGGGGGGCCTCTTCCCCTGCGACGAGGTCTTTGTGGTGTCCCTCGGCCTCTTCTCCTGTGCGTAGGAGTCGGCGGTCTTCATCGGCTCGCCGATTGTTTCGGGCGTTTTACGGGAGCTTCTCGCGCAGGGGAGTTCTTTGTATGTAAGGCCTCGGATGAAGGCCGTGATGACGTCGGTGTCATTGGCGTTGGCGGCGCTGGTGCGCAGCGTGGAGAAGCGGCGAATGTATTGCCGGGCGTCTCGTTTGGGCGCCGCGCCAACCTTTCGAGGTCGTGGCGCGTGGCTTGGCGGTCGCACGTGGCCATGTAGTTGTCCACGAAGAGCTTCCAGGCTGTGCCCGATTGTCGATGGAGTTCTCTTCCAATCCTGTGAACCAGTTCAGAACTGGGGAGGCTAGCATGACAGGCAAGTAGTTTGCCATGGTGTCTTCCGTTCCTCCCGCGGCACGGCGGCTTGACTACGGCGTATGTTTGGAGCCACTGCTCGGGGTTAGCCTTTGCCGTCGTAGGGCTCCACTGTTCCGGGGATCCGGAAGTGACTGGAGCCACCGATGGGACCGCAGATCGTGCCGAGAGGTTTTGGGACCCTCGATCATCGGGCGCCCGCTGCGGTCAAAAGCCCCGTGCTCGGCGTCGAAGCGACGCCGGCGTTCCATCTCGGTGTCGTAGGCGTCCGCTACGCCTGGCGTCGATGATGGCGCGGGCATCACGTCCGGCGTTGATGATTGCTCGAGCATCACGGCAGGCGGCCGGTTGATGGATCGGTCCGGCGGGTTGTTGCCGCCTCGCTCCGCGGGTTTGCGCCACCTCCCGTCATTGTGCGTCGGCGGGACCGTCGGGATCTTCCCGATCGGTGGCGGCTTGACCCCGAGGTGGAGGATCGGGCCCGGCATCTCCCGTAGTTTGTTTACCTGCACTTGAGCAGCCTTTGATGAAAGCTTTAGCCCGGTTTTACGGGAGGGGTCGGGGCGAGTGCCTCGAAGTTCGTTGGCGGCGCGACGGGTTGGCGCTCGGGGTTGGCCTACGATTTGTTCGTCGATGTAAACAAACTCGTCCGCCAGGTTCTGTAGAGGTGACGCCCGGGCCGGCCGCATCTCGGAGGAGGCGCTGCTCCCCGATCTTCGTAAGCCACGCGGGCGCTCGGCTCGGTCGGCGTTACAGCGCCTCGCGGTCAGTGCGATGTCCTTTCGTCTCGTCCGGGCGGGTCCTCGTCCGTGAGACGGCTCGGAGCATAAAGATCTGAGCCGGGTATACCGGGGGATGCAAGTTATTTGGAGGGCTCCGGTCCGCTTCACGACAATTGATGTCTCGATCCGACCGGGGGAGGCGTCGAGTCGGAGCCGGCCGCTCCTCCGTGATGGTGTGCAGTGATTCGTCGTCCTCCGGCAGGTGGAGCTGCACCATGTTGATCGGTGACGGAGTGTCGGCCGTGGTGGCCGGACGAGTTGCCGCCGTCGGTAACTTCACGGTGAGTATTCGCGGAGTTCCGCAAAATCGGGTGGTGCCACCACGGTTCAGATCTGTTCCTCCGAAGTTCGGCGATGACGCCCCGCCGAAGCGGTTGAGGTCTTGGAGGAAATCCCCCGAACCACCGAGCCCGCCAGGCAAAGTCGTCGGCCGGCGGGCAAGCGGCGCCCAAGGTCCCTGGGTTTCACCGGATGGCCATTGGCCTTGGCGGCGGGTGATCGGGTCGGCGTGGTGCCGGCGGCGGCGAGGTTGCCATCCCGACCCGGCGGGTGGGTGCTCGCTGGTGTTCTTACGCGAGGCGCGTCTTCGGCGGCTTCGGCGCACTTTCGCGTAGGCCTCCATTGACCCGGTCGATGAGTTACGATCGAGATCATCGGAGTTGTGGGGTTCCTCTCCCGACGGGGCCGTACCCGGCCCCATGCCGCTGAGGAAGGATCGCCCCGCGGCCTCGCTTGGGCGCTGGCTTGTCGGCGGGGCGTTACATGCCAGCTCAGCTGGGCGGGATCGGGGTTGGTCGTTCTCCCCGCCGTCGTGCTCGGCGACGACGGTCCACGTGATGGATCCGGCGGTGAAGGTCATGCGACACGGCGGAGAAGGCGGCGGTGGAGGAGCAACCATCTTGCTCAACGGCGGATGCGAAAGCGCACACCCCTACTGGCGCGCGGTATCGGCGATATCTGGTCGGCGGCCTACCTTGGGGGGTGCTCGAGGTAGTAGATGAGATCGAGGGTGGTGAGGTGCGCGAGATCAAGAGCAAGAAAGTAACACGAGACACGGGTTTAGACAGTTCAGGCCGCCGAGGTGACGTAAAACCCTAGTCCCGTGTTACGGTTGTGGATTATGATGGGGAGTAACTGCTTTTGGAGGGGAGCCCCCGCCCGCCTTATATAGCCGGGGGCGGTGGTTACAAGATCAATCTAATCTCGCCTTCCCCGATCGGTGTATCAATTAGCCGACCAGAAATCCTATGTACAAGGTAACTAATCACCGATGATCCGGACGGATCATCCCTCGCATGCCGAGCGTACGCCGCGCTTCGGGGGCTTCAGGCGGCACTCGGCGTCATCTCCTCGGGTTGGACCTTGCCCGGCCGCTCGGCCCAAGCCCACGGCTAAGGATACCCTGGGGAGCAATCCCCACAACAAGAAAAATGTTATTACTGCTTATTACACCACATTGTATGGTTTTATACTATGTTATACGACTTTATACCTAGCTGGATACACCCACATAAGGCCCACATGATATACATAGAAATAATAATAAAAGAACCAAAAAATAAAACTGTTTCAATCGCCCTTCCACCTAAAGCCGGTCATCGCACATCACGTCCTCCTACTCACATCCAAGACATCTTGCAACGCGCCTTCCTACTAGTCGTCATCTCACGTCACGTCTTTATACTAGCATCGTTTGCGACATCGGAAAGGTTACTACTTATGAATTATTAAAGGTATAAAAAAAGGAATGATCATTGTAATCCGGTTAACGTGTACTTAGAGATTGCAACCAAGATTTGAGAGACAGAAAGAGGAAACACCTAGCACTCCTATGATAAACGGAAATCCGTATGTCAACAACCGGTGATACACAACGGATAAGAGAGCCTGGGGTGCGGGAAGCATTAAAGTATCCGAGAGCTGCAAGCCCTAACTGGCCCCACTTGGGCCGAAGCAAGCTATGCGGGTGCGGCGTCCGTGCATAGCCGCAAGGAGTCATATGCCGATTTAACGGTCCGGTGTCACACAACTTCTGGACTTTTCCTTCAAAAAAAATGTTTGGGCAAAAACGAAATGTGGGAAACTGGAAGGCCGGAAGCCTTAGCAGAGAAGCAAGATAAATACCCCAAGAAAGGTACTGTGTACGTGCCCAGCACAGCTACAATAAAATTCTGCATTTGTTGGCCTACAGTTGATATGTTAGTGTCGTTTAAAAAATTACTAGATGGTT
This sequence comes from Chrysopogon serrulatus, assembly GCA_015844335.1. NCBI lineage: Eukaryota > Viridiplantae > Streptophyta > Magnoliopsida > Poales > Poaceae > Chrysopogon > Chrysopogon serrulatus. The sequence continues at coordinate 34,751 of JADLZL010004450.1, read as the reverse complement.
ACAAATGATCACTAACCATATTTGGGCCATCTTAAAACATCTGCTTTTTATAGACACGTCGTACAAAATCATCGTTTTTGTTTTCTTTTCTGTTTCCCTTGGTAGTGCCATATCCATTTAAAGTAACAAAATTTATCTATGGCTGATTGTAATGAGCCCCAGAGTTTGTTTTCCTACACTCGTATACACCTTATTTTATGTGCATTGAAGTGGATTATGTTAGAAAATATTTTTATTTGAATCCACTTTAAGACAGATACGACTACAACCAAACAAGAATCAAAATAAAGGAGCTAGTGGATCTCAAAATATTTTAAATTAGGGGGGAGTGGGGATGAGCTACAATTTATGATCCTATGCGGGTTCTAAGTGCATAAACGCCAAAAGCTTTTTTTCAGATCCGGCTTTATATCCGGCTGGATATAACAACACAAGGCCTACACGACAAATCTTATGACCTCATTTTTCTGATGCGGGTTTCGAGTTTGAAAACATAGTCTCACATATTATGCGGCTTTATAGCTTCCTGGATACAATAATACATAAACACTCAGTAAATAATAGAACCAAAAGATTATTTTGCTTTTACCCTTTCTACTTGGAGCTCGTCATTTGACATAACGCTTTTCAGTCAACATTTAGCCATCTCATATCACACCTTTCTACTAGCATTTCGACCATCTCATGTGGTTCAAAGCGAGTTTTGAGTGCAAAAACATCAAGAGACTCTCATGTCACATAATTCTATAACTGATCGGATATATACAACAAGACCCACACAATACACTCGGCAGGTAATACAACCAAAAGGTTGTTTCATTTTCACCCTTCCTATCTAGAGCACAACCATCTCACATCACGTTCTCTTGCCAGCATTCCATCACACGCTTTCTGCTGGCATTCCAGCCATCTGACAGCACGCCTTCCAGCCATCTCATGTCACACGTTCAAGCCGGTAGGGGTTAAAATATATCAGGTTCACACCTTCCAATTCGGAGTCTCACGCGTTACGTGGCTTTATACCGCATCACACGTTACATGACTTTAAAACCAGCTGGATGCACCCACGCAAAGGCCCACATGACAGACACAGTCAAACAAAAAAATCCAAGAGACTATTTTGCTAACCCTTCCACCTTAAGCCAGCCATTGCACATCGTGCCTTCCTACCCGCATTCGAGACACCTCGCATCGCGTCTTTGTGCTAGCATTCTATCCATCTCATGTCACGTCTCTCTACCACACAGAAAAGAATACCGCTTATTTATACTCAACCAAATGCCGCGTGCCTTAATAGAGGTATAGAAATAAAGGAAGGGTATCGTAAGAAGACCGGGATGCCTGGTGGCAAACTGGCAACCAGTTATCAAAAATTGCAGCTAAGAATTGAGAAACAGGGGGGTAAACAATCAGGAGTACCCCGTACTTTCATAAAATATAAACGGCACCCGTCTGTCAGCGACCGGTGAAACGCGGCGGCGGAGAGAGCCCGGGTGCGCGAAGCATTAAAGCCCTCAGGATTTGGGAGCCGCAACGCAACCCTACGGGCTACGGCGTCCGACAGACGGAAGGGCAGGGCAGGGCAGGGGAGGGGGCCTTTTTTTTTTTTCTCTGTTGCCGCTAGCTAAGGAAAGGAAACCGGCAGCCCCCCGTTCCCGTTTCGTTTATTAGCTGAGCTCGTACACGGGCCGGCCCTCTCTCCTCTCTCGGTGCGTGCAAGGCGGCGGCGACGAGGGTTTGCTGCTCCGCACACCGCGCGCAGCGGCGACGCGACTTGACGCGACCGCAGCTCGTCGCCGCCCCGGATCGAGGAGGAGGAGGAGGAGGAGACGCCTGTGGTGGCTGCGGCGGCGGGAGCGAGAGCGCCATGAGGGGCGGCGGCCGTGGCGGCGGCGGGAGGCAGCCCTCCTACGCGGCGCCGGACGGGGCGGATGCGGCGGCGATCCCGGCCGCCTCCAGGAAGATGGTGCAGAGCCTCAAGGGGATCCTGGCCGACCGCTCCGAGGGCGAGATCTACGCCACGCTCTGCGACTGCGGCATGGACCCCGACATAGCCGTCGAGAGGCTCATCTCCCAGGGTATATACTGCACGCGACCTCTCTCCCCTCGCTCTAGTTCTGTCCTTGTTGGCTCCGATTGTTTTGCTTAGACGTTGTTGTGCGATGCTTGTGAGCGCTAGGGTTTGTTTTTTTTTCCCCCTCATGCGGCGATTGGGCGCCGTGATGATACGGCGCGGGCTGTGTCTCTGCGGATGCTGTACGTAATGCTTGCCAGTTTAGGTTCAACGTGACTGTGAAGCATGCTGGGGACTTTTAATTTGTCATGCCTTAGGACACTTCTTTATTTTTATTTTTGTCAGTGAGCAAGCAACCCTTTGTTGCATTTATGGATGTCTTTTGCAACAGATTGTGCCACCCTTAGGGGGTAGTTTACTACATCAGTCCTGATTCATATCCCATTGGAGTCCAGCTGTGTTGCATGATCATGATACCTTGCCATATATTGGATAGCATGTAAATAGATAACTGTTGTGCCTACCATAAACATGCCTTTTATCTTCAGCAAGCAATAGGATGTGTTTAACCTCACTTATGTATTGCTTACCATTTTTTTGGTATCAAGTTTGCTATCTATTTATAACTTGCCATAGGCGCATTATCTATTTTGTTGTAAATTGATATGTGCCAAGTAGCGTATATTGTTTTTGGAAAGCAGAACTTCCAGTAATTTCAGTGTAAGAAATGCTTGGGTGCCAATTACCTAAGGCTGATTCAAGTTATTAAAGCCTTCCATTAGTCATGGTTATTTGTCTTTTTGTGTTTTGTCCTATATTCTAAATGCACCATCTAATCCTTACTTAGCTATCTGATATTTTCTCTGCTGGAAATAAATCACTACATTTATGGCTGATCTATTCCTAATAAATAGAGCATAGGGTAGCATCTCTAGATCATTGGGGATCTTAAATGTTTGCTTATGCTTTTCTTTTTGCGGGATTGCTTATGATTAGCCTAACTCTTCTTTTTTTCATGCGTACGCAGATACTTTTCATGAAGTGAGAAGAAAGCGGGATAAGAAAAAGGAGGTGAGTAGATTCATGAATTCCTTATTTCCCCAGTTTATTTATAGCATCATTGCTTGCTTTTCTTCCTTTGATTTTTGTTTGGGAGTTTCCTTTTCACTGCAATGTTGAGTTTTTCACCATTATGCAAGCTTGCATTGATTGTAGGTTCACCATTTGCTTTTCCATCCTTCGGTTTTTGTGAGATTTTCCTTTTTAATGCAATGTGAGTTTAAGGTCACTGATTGTGTGCAATCTTGCACTGAATAGGAGACTTAGTTTCCTCCCATGCTATGGACTAGTTTATATGTCGTGTTGCTGTATGATGCCATTCTTGCTTGATGAAGAATCTGCATACTACTGTAACTGAGCAGTTGCATTCCATTGTACTTTCTTTAAAATAGATTCATTCATGCATCGATATGCCTTTCCTTGGGTACTATGTTATTACAATCAAAGACCCTTTTCTGTGGTCTTTTGCATCTTGGCATTTTGATCTGAGTCAATCCATGTCTCCAGGTTGTCTATTATTCCCCTGACAAACTCTCTCTTATCTGTAGACTAAAGTTAATCAGGAAACAAGGCCTCGACCATTCCAGAAATCTACATATCGAGGATATAAAGCTGGTCCAGATCGAAGTGGGCGAGGTAGCATTCTGCATTTTGTAGTTTCGTGTTGTAACAATGTATGATTTAGTTCCCTCAGTCTAACTGGTGCTCTTATTTTGTTTTATCCCTCTTCATGTCAGCAGACTCTACAGGCGGCTTCAAAGGCCCTGTCAAGAAGGAACTGGAGTTACATGCTCCGCTAAACTCATCAGCCTTGGATGTCAAGTCAAGTGACACTGCAGAAACATTTTCTGCTACTGGGTATGTGCTACTTATTGGTTCCTTACAGAATTCTTAGCCGTATGTTGATTGGCAATGTCTTCTCTCATATCTTACTGTTGCCCTTTTCTTTATTTGTTTCTCTCTTTCTTGTGACTTGTAACTTATTTTGGGTTTCATAGCTAGTCTTACCCACTGCTCCAGACTGGTACTGTAGTTGTTGAAACTGCTGCATTAGTTTTAGTTGTTCCCTGGTACTTATTTATTGTTTTTGTATCATTTGTCCATTTGTCTATTTGATAACTGAAGTACAATAGAAACGAAATAGACATTTGGCTGGTTTCCTATTGGACCTTTGATCTTAATGGCTATAGTCCATTTCTAGTGTTCTCTTCACAAAACACATGTTCAAAGGTGGATAGCACAGATGATAACTGAAATATAGGTCCTTCAGAACAGAGTGTAGTAGTTTTTGACAAATCAGGACGTAATTGTTGGTTATTTTTTTGCTTGTCATCCTATAATACGTGCAATCGAAGCATTTATCCTGTCACACGAAAATTACAGTAGTAGCTTATATCATTAAATGTAGGTTAAGTGCCACTATATTTTTTTGTTATGTTTCACTAACATAATGCTAGAGAAAGGAATGGTAGAAAAACTTTATTTGATACCGTTCTCATGTCCTCTACAAGTAACTTGTTACGGCATTGAAGGACTGATACTTTCTAGCTCGAATATTATGAAGAGATCATCATTTGCAGTCTCAGTGTTTCGTATACTTTGTTTTCTTCATTTTTTGCATCATCTGTTCCGTATTCTTAACTGTTTATATTATTCAGTTACCATTTTTCCAGGCAAACTGGCAGTGTCTTTAAATTTTGCCAATGTATAGCTTCACTCATGCAAATTAAACGTGTTCACATTATCTGTTAATTTGTAAATGTAGCTTCAAGACCTTGGCAGGCTTCCTAATTCTTTTAGGCTTATTATGTTTGCAGCAATGTTGCCCAGGCTGATGCTAAGAACACCACTTCTCAGCCTCCACCTCAAGTGCAGCATGGTTGGGGTGGTATTCCAGGTCGCCCTTCCATGGCTGAAATAGTGAAGATGGGCAGGCCTCAAGCTAAAGTTGGGAGCAGATCTGTTGCAAGTAACACTGCCATGCCAGCCATTGGTGATTCAGTCATTTCCAATACACCAAATCTTGCGCCCAAAGAATACAACAAAACTGTTATTGCATCAGAAGTAGGCCATGTTGCAGCAGATAAATTGCCAAATGGTGTTGTTGAGGTGCACTCTGTACCTAAAGATGCTTCCTCACTTGATATGTTACCTTCAGCAGAGGGAACAGATGTTGAAGCCCCTTCTATGAATGCTAACGCACAAGATTCATCAACCCCAGATGCCAATGAAGATGACATTGAAAAAGACGCAAATTTGGAAGAGGGCAATACGGAAAGCTTGATAACTTCTGGACAAGTTTCTGCTTATGGTAAAGATATAGAATCAGAATATACTGAAGGTGTCAGTCATTTGGATGAAGGCTCGATAGAGAAAACAGATGACTTTCAGCTCAATGGCGTTTCATTTGAGCATAACCAAAGTAAGTCCAAAAATGGGCCTTGTTTGTTTACCTGTATTTCTGCATGTTGTTCACCTTACATGATTCTGTTGACCCTGCTTGCTAATAAGTAAATTATAAGTTGTAAGTGCTTTATTTTATTTATTATGTGAATCTTTTTTCTTTATTGTTTTGTTTCCTATGTGGCTATAACATATTCAGACTTCTATCTGGCTATCACATTTTTCACACCCCTATGTGCCTATCACGCATTCACACCCCTCAATGTGGCTATCTCACATTCACACCCTTATGTGGCTCCACACATTCACACCCCTATGTCGCTACCCTTTTACTACCTGTTAATGCCCCTTTTTAATTAAAATGGGATGATGGACCATCTATTTTGTTACGATGTGACATGAGGTGTTCTTGAAGGTGTTAATCAAGTTTCTCATTTTGTATTTCCATTTACCTCTTTGATGGCAGATCTGAATGGAGATGTGTCTACAGCGACAATACAATTTGACCATTTGACTCTGAATGAGGGACCAAAAGTGTCCGATGATAATCCGGCTGTAATAATCCCTGATCATCTTCAGGTTTCAAACGCTGATTGTGCACACTTGACGTTTGGTAGTTTTGTGTCTGGAACACTTGATGCATCCTTGACAACAAAGCCTCTTGATAGTCATGGGGATGTTGCAACAGTTCCTGATGATGATTCAATGGACCAATCAGATGGCAGGTATGTTCCTTCGTTTTCTTTCATTTTTCTTCACCGCATTTTTATCATGTAGCTCTTATAAGCCCTTTATTTTCAGAATCCATGATGATGAAAGCAAGGTGACATTAGCTCCTGCTGCTAATGAATATGTTACTTCTGCGGCAAACAGCAATGTGGAGAATATTGATATCACATCTGTACAGCAATCTGAAGTCACTAGAGCCAATTTCCTGGATGTCACGAGCAATACCGAATACAATCTATCATCAACCCCAGATTATGCAACTTCAAGTGCAGCGCTGCAAGATTCCGCTTCACAGAGTTATCTACAGGAAAACCGACAATTCCAGAACATTTCTCCTCTCTCAAGCTTCATGGTACATACCCATGTGTCATCCTAGTTCTAATTGCAGTGATATGTTGCAAATTTCTATGCAATTGTGTATATGCAAATTAAGTGTTGTGGTTGCTATTTTGCTTATACCATTATACTTCACATCTAACTCTTTGACTTGTCTGTGGGAGCGAAACCTCATAAAAGGTTGACATAGCTCACTTATTTTACTATTTGAAGGCACACCAGGTCTTCAAAAAAGAAGAGTGTACCTGATTTCCCCTTTTGCAGTTCACGTGCTATTATTAATTTGTTTATTTTGCACTAATGTTCTTTACTAACAGCTATTATTGTGTGTCTAGCCTGCAACTAACAACTGATTTATTTTTTGTGTGCAACCAACAGCTGTTTTATTGTTGTGTGTGTCTGCAACTAACAACTGTTCTATTGTTGTGTGTGTCTGCAACTAACAGCTGTTTTACTGTTGTGTGTGTCTGTGACGAACAGCTGTTTTACTGTTTTGTGTGTCAGCAACTAACAGCTGTTTTATTATTGTATTTTTCTGCAGCAAATACAAAATGGTCTCCTGCCACCAACAATCCCACCATTGCGCGAATTTGATCCAGCTTTCTCACTATTGCTCACTAATCCTCCTATGATGCATGGTACAATGTCATCATCCATGAGCAATGCAACTGTTTCTACGCAGCCCCAGGAGGTATGAAAGTCTGGAACTACCATGGTCTCCAGTTTGAGCTTCGGAGGGAATTAAGCTCCATCTTTAGGCATCTGTTGTGTTTTCTCTGATTTCCAAAAAGAAGAATCCGAAGGGTTAACAATCTCCATTATCTAACACTATAGCGTACACTACTGCACTTATTTTAATTCCAGTGAAAAATCTGCTACTGACTACTTTAGTGATTGATCCAGGCCAGTTGTGCCAAAACGTTATTTTCAATCTTATTTCCACTTAAAACTTCTAGTCAGTTGTCTTTGCCTAATGGAAATATGCATACTAATTTTCATATAGTTTTCCTAGTTTATACTTCTTGGATCTGATATGTACTTGGCACAGTTCTTATTGTGTGTTTGATTCTTGCAGAATGCCAACCCAGTTGGTTTACCCAACCCTCAATTGACACAATCTCAGCCAAGCACCAGCATTGCTGCAGGGCCTCCACTCCCTCAGCATCTTCTTCATCCCTATGCTCAAGCAACCCTTCCTCTTGGATACGCAAGCATGATTGGCTATCCATCTCTTCCACCAAGCTATGCATATCTTCCACCTGCTGCTTTTCAGCAACCATACATGAACAGTGGCTTGTTCCACCAAGCAGCAGCCGCAGTTCCCAACTCAAGTGTGAAATACCCTCTACCACAGTACAAAAGCAATATTGCCCTTGCTAGCTTACCACAGCCAGGTTCTTTACTCTCAAGCTATGTCGGAGGCTTTGGAACTGCAAACAACATGCCTGGAAATTTCCCTCTGAACCAAAGCACAACCTCTGCAACTACAACTCTTGGGTTTGATGGGACGGTCCCTTCACATTTCAAAGATGGGAACCAGTTTATTTCTCTTCAGCAGGTAAACCATATATGGCCCCTGAAATTTGCATATGGGGTTGGCAAATTCTATGATCACTAACTTTTTGTCTGCTGCTGGCAGAATGAGAACCCTGCAATGTGGATGCATGGAGCTGGTTCACGAGGGATGCCACCACTTGCAGCCAGTACCATGTATGGCTATCAAGGGCAGAGTCATCAGGCCGGCCTTCGGCAGGGCCAGCTACCTTCACAATTTGGCTCTGCGCTTGGGCAGTCACAGCCAGGCTTGGGCCCTGAACACCGAAACCCCAGCGATAGTAACCTAAGTGGCGCTGCTCAGGCTAACCAAATGTGGCCAAATAGCTACTGATCCATCCCCTTGTCGACTTTTGTGGAAGGCGGTCCTGTTGTGTGTGCAACGCCAGAGAGGCCACGCAATGCTTGTGGTCTGATCCAGGCACACGGATACCAGCTGTGTGCATGAGTTGCTGTCGTGACATTTTGAGAGGCACAAGAGATATATATGTTCGAGCATGTTCTGCCTGTAGGGTTGCTAGGATATGGCCGAAAATGTAGCTCGATCTATTTATTCAAATTCTGATAGAGAAAGGACCGTTCTTTTCTTCTATTTTATTTTTCCTTTTTGCTGTTTACATATCTTGTGACAATAAAACTGAAATATCTAACACAGCAGCACCATTAGTTCCCGAGGAAGCGAAAGGTATCAATCTTTGGATAACCTGTGTTGCGTGCCTCTTGGCTCGAATTTTATGATTGAGGTGGTTGTTTGATGGATGAGCATTCCCACCCACCGCCTTGTCAGGTAAGATTGTGAGATTGATCGTTGTTTGAACATTGAACACATCTAAAAGATTGTAGCACAGATTTAGCAGCCAAATATTGAGAGTATTTTCACCAGATCAGCATCTATACTTACTACATAGTGACATAGATGACCCGGTTTTTATTTGTAATAATAAGACGCAATTATGTGCCAATTTGGATCGTCCCTGGAACTACAGAAGCGAAAACATCTCACCACCACCAACTGACGAGATTGGCCCATTTGCAAATCCAGCGCAGCCCATTGTGCCGGCGCTTAATTTAGCCGGCCTAGTCATTGGCAGAGAAAATAGCCCATGAAGACCGTCCAGACCTATCGCCGCTGCCATTCAGAAGCTCCGCCCCCCGTGGCTTCCGTTCTCCAGCGCTGCGCCGTGTCGGTTCGAATCGACCGGCGGCGATGGGCCTCTCGCGTCGGTTTCTGAATCTGATCATGGACAACGGCGTCCCTGGAGGCAAATCGCCGCGCTGCATCGACCTGAGGCGCCACAAGCTGTTCAACACAAGAACACCTGCTGTACCGCCGCCACCGGAACCGGAAGGAAACAGCAGGTCTGAATCATCAGAATCGCCGCCGCAAGACGATCGCAAGAACCACAGGCAGGCAACAGCTTCATCATCGATCACAAGAAAGATCCGGGCGATCCAGCTTCCCCAACCAATCATGAACTTGCTATGCTCGATCGATGACTGCCATTGGTATCTGGACTGTCTGCCGCTCGCAGATCGTAAGGTGCTGTGTGGACCCGTCCGCCCGTACTGTCCTCTTCGATGTGGGCACGTGCCAGCTGGAGACCATGCCCTGCTTCAACGGGCCCAAGCGTTCGCCGTTGCTCTGCTGGATTCCCCTCCCATCCAGTGCTGATGCTGATGCCACCGACGACGACGATGGCAATGGCGGCGGCAGCTTCTACATCCTGGAGGGTTCTCCCAATCAGGAGGTGCAGGTCTTCGGACAGAAGCCACCCAATCAGTTTGAGGCTTTTGTCTACCACAGCGAGTCCAAGTCCTGGCAGAGGCAGCTCCTCCCGCCGCCGCCATTCGTCCATGACCCTAAGCACTACGAGCACTTCAGGCACCCCAGCATCACCTCTTACGCCGTGGTCGAACGAGGCGGCTCCCATGTCATCTTGGTATCGGCGGATGGCGGCGGCAGCGCCGGCACCTACGGCTTGGACACGGTGACACACACTTGGAGCCATATCGGTGACTGGGTGCTGCCCTTCAAAGGCAAGGTCGAATATGTGCCGGAGCTCAAGCTGTGGCTTGGCTTCTGCACCGAGCGCCTGCAGCTGGGCGGCGCTGCTGACCTGTCCACCTTGGACTCCTCCTCCCAGCCACAGCTAGTAGGCACTTGGACGAAGGAGGTCGAGGCGCCTCGACACGGGAGGGAGACGAAGCCTCCTCAGCTTGTCAAACTAGGCTCTCGCAGGTTCTGCATCGCAAGGTTCTTCCGTGCTCTACTGAATCCCATGGTCTCGTCTGATTGTTATGGATATGATGAAGTGGAACGTTTCACCGTCTTGACTGGTATCGATGTGGTGCCATGCGTCCATGACGCCCACGGGACTGCCAGCGACAACTTTAGCGGTAGTGGCAGTGGCAGCAAGGGGAAAGTGGAGCTCCAAATGATCAAGCACAATTCAAGACGCCACGTGGCTTCTGGCAGTGATGGTAACATTGAAATAGTGTTCTGAATCAGTTTGGTTCGTTGGTTGCATGCAGGCCCGCTGTGTACTATCTTAGTATCCATCACTACTGCTATCATGCATCTGAATAATTTCAGGGCTTCGGTTTGTCTAGAAGAGAAAACTCGGTATCTCTTCGTAGCTTGGGGGCTTAATTTACTTTGTCACGAAAGTCTAGCAGTTTTTTTTTTTTGAATTTAAGTCTAGCAGTTTTTTGTTTAGTGCTATATGTATGGTGTTGCAATTGTTCAATCCGACCGAGTTATCTTAGTTTTGGCTCTACCATTTCGGTGGTGACACTGAAGACTCATGTATCGTACAATACTCTTTGAAGGCTTTTAATTGTCATGAAAAGTCTTAAGATTGGAGCAATAATCCATTTTCTACTATGTTTAGTGATATAGTAGGGTACAAAACCGCCAAGAAAAATAGTTTTCACTCGGAAGTGTTACCTCTGCTTTCCGACGTCAATAGACGTCTGTGCATCTCCATTGAGATAGGACAATAATAGTTGTGCTGACTGCTGAAGGACTCTGTCTCCACTGAGCAGAATTGCCTTTTTTTAGCTGTGCTGCAATTTAACTGCAACAATTTTCAATCAAGTAGATTATTTGGTGGGCCAAAATATTCGGTAAATCAATAGCCCCCCTGCTCAAGGAGTCAAGGACTTGATTCCGACTGTTTTGGCCCATTGTGCCACTTAATTTAGCCGGCCTAATCGGCTGCCTTCTTACAACGGCCCATGGCCCCTCAAAGAAAATAGCCCAGGAATAGTCCCTGCTCCGATCGATCCCCGGCGCCCTGCCCTCGCCGCCGATCGGGTTCGTGGTTCTACGACGAGAAGCTCCGCGCCCGTCGCCTCCATTGCTTTTCCAGCGCTGCGGGTTCGAATCAACCGACGATGGGACTGTCGCGCCGGTTTCTGAATCTGATCGTGCACAACCGCAGCATCCCTGGAGCCAAATCGCTGTGCTGCTTCGACCTTAACTAGCGCCGCCACAGCTTGTTCGACGACACAGCAACACCGCCGGCACGCAACAAGACAACCACCAAACGAACACGAGCTACCAAACGAAACGCCTTGAGCACCTCGAACAAGATCCGGCTTCCCAGCCCAAGCTTCAACGTGCGTGCGTCAGATTCCGACCTGACGGACCAACAGATTCACTTCTTCCCGGCGGCGGCGGACCGGAGGGTCTTCTGCCTGGACCAGTCAGGGAGCGGGTTCCTCCTGGAGGCGGACACGCCCCGCATGGTGATGATGCCTCGCCTGCACAGGCCCAAGCTCGAGCCCATCTCCCTCTACGTCCCCTTCACCGAGCCAGATTTCGATGACCTCGACGGCGGCGGCGGCGGCAACCTTTTCATCATGGACAGGAGGGTTGCCATTGCCAAGACAGAGCCCGAGGGCGTCAATGTCAGCGGCGGCTTTCAGTTCGAGGCCTTGGTGTACCGCCAGCCCTACACCTCTAGATACTTATCCAAGACCTGGCACCGCGAGCTGCTCCGGCCGCCGCCGCCGTACGTTCATGGCGGCGCCGCCGGCCATCACAGCAGCCTAGAAATCAGCTCGTACGCTCTTGTCAAAGCTGGCTCTCAGATCTGCGTCTCCGTAGACGGCAACGGCACCTACTGCCTGGACGCGGCGAGCGACACCGTCGGCACGGACGGCGCCGCGTGGAGTCAAGTGGGCAAGTGGACGCTGCCCTTCCGACTTCCGAGGCCGAGTTCGCTACGCACCCGAGCTCAAGCTCTGGTTTGGCTTCACTGGCGGCAAGGACGGCCAGAGCCTGCTGGCTGCTGCTGACCTCGCCGCCATGGATCCCGATTCCCAGCCACAGGCGTACTGCTGGAAGGAACTGGAGACACCAAGGGGATGGCAGCAGGTACAGGACCCTCAGCTCGTCAGCCTTGGCTCTCGCAGGTTCTGCACCGCGAGGTTCTTTCGCACCGGCGGCACCGCCATGGATCGCCGGAATGTTACTGTCCTGACTGGGGTAGAGGTTGTCCGTGGCGTCAATGTCTTCCCTGGCAGAGTGGGTGAACTTGGGATGGTCAAGCACAAATCGCTGTGTCACAAGTCGAGATGTGGCGAGGATACCATCACAGCGGTTTTCTGAATCATTTTATTTTAGGGTAGCTTTGACTCCTGCCATCCATATATATATATACATATATATATATATATATGTGTGTGTGTGTGTGTGTGTGTGTGTATCGTCTGAATAATTTTGGTTTACTAGCAATTTCATCACAACATAAGAAACCAGTGTCGAATTTGCACGTGTTAGTAATAGGTGACTGAATAATCACCGCATTATTAATGTGTATTTACCGTATTCATTTACAATTTGGATTGCGTGCAAGCTGGATGCAAAAAGGGGGGATCGTACACCATTTTCACTTTTCAGTGCAAGAGCGCGGACAGATGTTGGGCCATGGTTATCACATCAGAGGCGGAAGCCGAAGCGCAGGAAGAAGAAGCAGAGCGTGGCGAGGACGACGGCGGACTCGATCACCCACAGCAGGTGGAAGACGACGCTCTCGTACAGGCGCGGGAGGCCGGCGGCAGCCCCGTGCCTCCGCCGGCGCAGCGCGGCGGACAGCGCGCGAACGCGCAGCGCTCCCGGTGTCCCGGCCACCGCCGTCGCCATCTTCTTCCGCAGCCACTCCCGCTTCCTCCCGCTGGCCATCGATCGATCACGATCAGCTGGTGGATATCTCTCTGCTTCAACCTGTTTGATCAGATGCTAGCTATCTATGCTAGGCTACTCTGTCCGGAGCTTTTTATGTTGGAGGCCTGGAAGGAGGTCAGATCGTGACGCGTTCTTGCAGCCGCGTGTTGACGAATCGTTGGAGCATGATTTTCTACATATCCTCTGATATCATATAGGAGTGGAGTAGTTGAGATCTATACAGATCAGGCGGCAAAAGACGTCGCCTGAACAGGTCGGGTCAAACACATGGGCCAGGGACAGGAGTTTCCTGGGAAGATGGCATGGAAGAACAAGGATATCATAAACGTCGCTGTGTATGATGTCTGTCTGTCTGTCTGTACATCTGCTAACAAGAGCAACAACACTAGTGCCAGTGACTGCTAGAGACACGGCGTCACCGGTCGCCGGTGTACTTGCACGTAGCCTCTCTAGTCTCTGCTGCATCTGCATCTGCATCAGCATACTGTATGTTTGTCTCGTCTCCACCTTGAGGCTTTTTCTTGTTCAAGACATAACGTCACCTTCGGCATCTGATCGAGCTGCAAGTCTGCAACTGAACGTACCTTCGGCGCCGGAGGCAGCGGTTGTTGCGCCGTGCGCGTCCAGGTTCAGCCGCTCACCGTCAGCGACAGCGCTGCGGTCAGGAGGCACGTCGTCGCCAGCGACACGACGGCCGTCGTCGTCGTCGTCTTGCGGCCGGGCAGCAGTCCCCTCACGGCGGCGCTGATGTTGTCGCCGTAGTCCGGCGGCGACATGTTCCCGTACAGCGGAGGGGAGTTGCTGCCGTATCCGGCCGGTGGAGAGCTCCCGTACCCGACGGGAGGAGACCCGTATACTGGCGTCAGCGGAGTCGACGTGTTCAGGACCGAACCACCGGTGCTGTTAGATCACCAGAAACGACACCAATCAGCAGATGATGTTGCTATGTTTCCTGTATTTATTTATCTTCAGGGTAAAAAGTTTCTATCTTTTTTTGTTTTTGAGCTGGTAGAATTTACCTTGTTGCTGGATACTGACATGTCGAAGTACCTGGGCACATACAATTTGCAACAGAGAAACGAATGAGTGAACATCATCTAGGTAGATTGCAGAACAAGAACTTGCTATGAATTGATGGTCTGTCAGGTATCGACGTGTTCAGGGATGGAAGGTGGAGAACATATATATATTACTTGGGTTGGCGGTGGTGAGGACGGCGGTGCCGGCGAAGTCGCAGCTAGTCTGCACGGGGTTCTTCTGGTAGTAGCTGTTGAAGGCGTAGGACGCGTGGTCGCGGACGGTGTCCGGGCTGAAGCAGCTCCCGCCCTGCTGGATGGGCGAGCAGTCCGCGCCGCCCTGCCCGCACGCGTAGTCCAGCGCCACCTGCAGCGCCGTCGCGCTCGCGCTGGGGCTCGCCACGCACCAGCTCCCGCCGCCGGTGGCTGCCACCGACGACGGCGTCTGCGTCGCCGGCGTCGCGGTGGGCAACGCCGTGGGCGTCGCCGTCGGGTTCACCACCGGGACCGTGGCCAAGGGCGACGTCACGTCGCGCTCCAGCCTCTTTGGCACGTCTGCTCCCTGCTCGCTTCGGCCCCCTGCAGCAGCCAGAGTGAATCAACCATCATCTTTCAGTTCAGAAGCGTCCTCGATGAACGAAAGCTCTCGCCTTCTCCTTAACTTGATCTCCTCCAGTATTTGGACGCTGATTAATAACAAGCAAAACAAAGAATAGAAAGCAGATGTTTGTTTGCTACTCCTAGTTAATAATCGTGCTAAAGTGTGTGTTTGTCTTGTTGCTGCGACGCACTGACATGACAGTACTCTGATCGTCAGCTTCAACAACTGAATAAACTGCCTTAAACAAGCACAAGCAGGCAAAAGACAGAGATCTCCGACCAAACCATCCATCTTTGGTGTTCAAATCGATTAATCGAAGCTAGTAGTAGCAACTTGCAAGCCAAGACAGATAAGAGACAACAGCGTCAGCAGCCAAGACAGCAGGAGGCAGCAGAGTAAGGGACTCACTCACCATGGCAGTGGCAGGAGAAGAGGAGAAGAAGAGACGCCAAGCCATGGACTGGCCTCAGAGCCATGCCAAGCTTGCTCGGCTCTGAGCTCTGGTTCCCAGCGAGGCAGCGCTTAGTAGTAGTAGTAGTAGTAGTAGTAGACTAGCAGTAGCCGAGCCGGCAGGGGTGTGCTGCTTCAGGAACGAAAGGTGGCCAGCTGCTGCAGCTGCTATCACTCTTCTCTTCTCCTACTCACTGCATATGCAGAAGCTGCTGGTGTGCAGACATACCAGACGCAGACGCATGCTTTCTTCAGTACACGAGCAAACAGAATCACAGGTCTGGCCGGGGAATAAGAGGAAACTTGGGCGGGCAGGCTGCCTGGTCAGGACTAGGAGGCTTTGAAGATACGGTTAACAGTACAGTAGTGACCAAATAGATTTAGCGAAAGGAGTGGGAAAGTTAAAAAAAAAAAAGTTGGACGATTTTTTTAAATAAAAAATTTTGGTAAAAAAAGGTTGGGTGAGTTGGGACTTGGGAGGCCAAAGAAAG
The DNA here is from genome assembly GCA_015844335.1 of Chrysopogon serrulatus. Classification (NCBI taxonomy): domain Eukaryota; kingdom Viridiplantae; phylum Streptophyta; class Magnoliopsida; order Poales; family Poaceae; genus Chrysopogon; species Chrysopogon serrulatus. Next base: position 18,907 of record JADLZL010004450.1, on the reverse strand, counting down.
AAATTCTGTGATGCGATGTGGGGGTGGGGGTACAGCACTGCCTTCATCTTCATGATGGCTTATTAGCCGCCATGATGAGGAATGGATTCCCGTTTGGTGCACCCGGATTAGGGCGAATATTTCTTTTCTTTTCTTTGTTCTTATTCGTATGGGATGGAGTGTGATGCCCTCTTTCCTCGTACAGTACCACTACTAGTACATGCTGTTTTGTTCAGTCAATTTTTTCTTCAAATAAACCCACATGCTACCTCCACTCCACAGTTATGCAGACAACTACTACGTCGAGCTCACCGTTTCCTGAAGATGCCGATGGCGTGCACAGCGCCAGCTTGCAGTGAGACTGATCTGATCTGACCCTTTTTACCTGTGGATCGGATGCACCGGGCTGGTCTGGCTGATCTGGATGGATTTTGAGATAAGCTGGTAAAGAAAGAGGAGGAGGCGAGCTTTCTCCTTTCTATCTGATGCTGCTTGCCTGCCTCTGCCTTCTTCTTCCTTCAGAAGGGTCAGGGAATGGCTTAGCCTCCTTTCTACCGTGGAGAAAGCAGAGACAGCCATTTTCGTGATGCATATCTTTAAGTTTTGATGAGAATGTCTCGAAGTTTTGAGAAAAGAAATCCTAAAGATCACTATAGAATGATGCACTCTCCATTTTCTACGCGAGTTCTCCTCCGCTCCACACTTTGCATCTCCTTTTCGCGGTCCTCGAGCGGAGAGCAGCTGCGACGGATCGGCCATAGAAAAAGCTCGCAGATTTGCCTTTTGTCGCCCCTCTAGACGTAGGCCGTGGGCTACACTACACCTAGACGGCGCCGCCTAGTACTCTACGTCTACTAGAACTAGAAGGAGAAGAACGAACGTGGTCGCCACTCTGAAGCCGGAACATCCGGTGAGCACCCGATGCGAAAAACCTAGGACTGACACGACCAGCAGATGCCTGCGGCTGCAGGCGTAAAGGCCGGGAATCTAGCTATCTGCTGGCAGTGGCTGATCGATCTACTGCTTACTAGAATGCTTCCATGGAATTTCAGGTGCAAAGAATTATATTTTTTTTTCCTTTTCTTGGAATTTTGGAAGGCACGGTGTTCATGTTCATACGTGGAATTTTGGAACTGACTAGTTATGCAGTCTGTTAGTAATCATGGTGCTGTTAGTAGCAACTAAGCAAGAAAGCGTAGTAATCATGGTGCTGTTAGTAGCAACTAAGCAAGAAAGCGTAGTAATCATGGTGCTGTTAGTGGGCAGTCATTGTTCATAGCTCAGGGGGTCCAAGTTCACAACACGAGTGACAAGACTAGCAACTTGTTTCGATCCCTTTTTTAAGAAAAAAAAGCAGAGAGTTTATGAGAAAGAAAAAGTTTGAAAATTTCGGTCCACGTCTAGAGGTCATGTGAACAAAAGCCGTTGCCGCCGCATCCTCCTCCCTGCTGTGTCTCGGGATTGCTGCTAATTCGAACACTAACGGCAGGTAGGCCAGACAAACAATGGATGGTTGTGGCCCGCGTCTTGATCAAAAAAGTGTGTGCTGACTGCTTTACCGCCTCAAGCAGAACTGGGCCAGATGAGAGAAAAAAAGAGACCTTACCCTCTCAACTCTCAAAAACAATGGATGATTGGCAGTTTGGCACGATAATTACTCGGTGTAAAAGGACTACTTTATCTTCTTAGCTATAGCTGTATGGTATGATTGTTGTAAGACATCTTACCCTCGCAGCTCTCAAAACCGTTAGTAAGCCCTTGTTCTCTTCCCCTTCAAATTCCAGATTTTTTTCACTCTCTCCATCACATCAATTTTTAGCTGCATGCATGGAGCATTAAATGTAAGTAAAAAAATAACTAATTGCACAGTTTAATTGTAAATCACGAGACGAATCTTTTAAACTTAGTTAGTCTATGATTGGATAATAATTACCAAATAAAACGAATTGCTACAGTACTTTAAATTGAAAAAACTTTCAATCCAAACGAGGGCTAAGAAGTGGCTATCATCCCTCTTAGTCTTTTTTGGGTGAATTACATGATGGTATAGACCTAAAAAAAGGAAAATATCTAATAAGGTTTTAAAACCATGAACAATATTTTTGACCTTCTTAAAATTTTGGAAAAAATATCTAAAGATAAACTGGTACTGCAACAAATTTAAATAAAGCATCTAGAGTTGATGGAAGATCTCTAGAAGTTTCCAAGAATTAAAATTAGTTTGAGAAAAACTTTATAGTAGAAACATGAGATCATGAATGCAACAACTATTTTTGAATGTTGGTTATATTTCTTATTTTTGATGTGGAAGGTTTGAGATAATTAAGATACTAAAATCATAATGTTTTGGGAAAATTTTAGATTCCTTTGTATAATGTTCCCGTTTCCAAGAGTTCAATATAATTTTAAGATGATTCTAGAGATATTTCATGAGCTCTAGATATTTTACGGTTTACAATTCCCATGTATACAAGGCGGGACAGGTCATATAGCCTATGGGCTACAAGTTTGTCAAAGCGTTAATGAGGCTACTAACCAATTAGATCTAAAAAACATCATTATACGATTTGATTCATTGGCGTTGAAAGGAATCATGGCGCTGTTAGTAGGCTTTGATTATTGGTCAGGGCCTACGGCCCATGGGCTGCTATTTCTTCCCACACCTTTATCGGCCACGATGCTCCTGGAGAAGGAAGAGAAAGAGCACTGAAGCCAACACCGATGCAGACTTTCCATGAGCCCAATTGTACGTTTTAATTTTTTAGATACGTAGTTTGTCGTGTACTTATGGGCCCTCTTGGTTACCTTCTAAAATTTACCATGGCATAAATTTGGCAAGCCAAAACTTAGGCAAAAAATTTGCCAAAACTTTGGCAAATCAAATATGAGAAGTTGGCACATTTTGGTAGCCAACTAAATTTTAGCCAAAACCATGGTTTACCAAATTTTTGACATGGCAAAATTTGAAAGCCAACCAATCGGGCTCTATATATACAGATGTCTAGTCTATATATATATATATATATATATATATATATATATATATATATATATATATATATATATATATATATATATATATATATATATATATATATATAAAATAAAAAAAAAAATAAGGTATTTCTCTACCTAATAATAAAGAGGCAAAATTTCAGCCCATTTTTTTTAGTCCACCTCTCCTTAACTACTTGAGGCATCACTCTTCTCATGATTACTCTTCTTGTTAGTTTGGAGTTTGGAGTTGCAAAAATCTGTTTTTTATATGAGCATACACGATCAATCCTAAATCTATACGGATCACAACATGGTACGTTTATGTAGCTTACCTTTCATCTTTTCTTAAATTGAGTCAATATTCAGTTAGCTGCCAATACGGGATTAATCCTTTGTATCAAGTACTATTTGTTATGGGCCTTACAATTATAATTACATTGGACTAAGCCCAATTAATATTAAATCTGGTTTGTGTCCCATATGGTTCCATACATCTACTATATTTTTAAGCCCAATTAATATTAAATCTGGTTCATGTTCCATATGGTTCCATACATACATCTGCTATATTTTTTCTTATTTTTTACAGCATGATTTTAGCCATGCCTCCGTTGGCTTTTGGCTTTCCGTTTCTATTTGTGGTTTATTTTTTTTTAGTTTTACGTTAATCGCCGTTTCTCTGTACAACTCCGAAAAACGGATTTGTGTCCGTTTTCCTCCCGTCCACGATTTTTTAGTCAAAGACGTTCTGTCCGTGTGTCCTTTTCTAATTTATTTTTCATTTTCTGTTACCCCTCCCCCATGTACCCGACCTTTTCTTCTCTTTTTTTTTCTTTTTTTCTTATAAATCAAAATAATAAAATAACAAACATGGTGTTATGTGCCTTTTTTAATTTTCTCTCTGTCTAATAAGCCGTGACCAAAATCTGGAATTATTTATCATCCAATCTAATTTAATCTATATTTATACCTATATTAAAAGGGCAAAAAAATCCTATTTTTTTTTTGTCTTGCCTCCCTAACTACCCGTGTGAATAGTGAACTACCCGTATGGATAGTGACAATAAATCATACGCAATCCAAATTAACTACAAATCAAATAATAGTAGTATGTTTTTCAGTTTTACTACAACCGGTTTGACGATTAGTTGGAGATAGAAACATATCAACTGCAGCAGCCAAAAACTTTTCCAAATAGGATGCACCATGAACCGGTCGGATCAAATTAAGACAACCATAACAAAAAATTGAGACGACCAAGCCATCTTCCAGCTTCGTAAAAAAAATCAAACCATCTTGGTGCTAGCCTTCACGACTTATCCATCTAGCGATGGCGATCTAGAACAAGCGAGACGTTAATCCCGGACCCTTCACAACACGTTGACGACGTGTCCACAAGATCGTCGTCTGCTCCTCTAAAGTGCAACGGCAATGGAGCAATAATCTCTCTTAAGTTCGACACAAGCAGCAATAGATGCAGCTAGCTACATCTCCTAGAAAGCAACGTCGAGTTCAGGCCTGACCGCAAAAAGCAAGCAATGTCATTGATGCACAACACTAATGTGTTCAGCCCACTCTTCCTAGACTTTTAGACTTTTAGACAGACGTCCACCAAGCAGTGCATCGTTCTAACCAATGTGAGTTTCGACAAGAAGTAGACCCCCGAGGTGCACATGTTCAGCGTCGACCTCCCCGACATCAACAAGGAGGCCGCAAAGAGGTCGAGATAGAGGAAAACATGCTCGTCTTCAGTGTCAAGTGCGGCAGGAGGAGGCTAACACGGTTGAGGCGCAAGGACGAGGTTTGTCGCCTCGTTGACCGCAGCGTAGCAACGCAAAGTTTCAAAGGCAATTTGACCTACTGTGCGGCGTCGAGCTAGGCCAGGTGTACAAAATACATAGTGCTACTGTGTTAGGTAATTTACATGAAAACCCTCAATATTATCGTTAATTATAAATTCAGTGAACTGACTGTATAATTATATTTGCACAAAAGATGATTTTTTATTTTTAACACAAGTTCAATGTATAAGGATTTTTTCCCTCCCGTTGCAACGCACGGGTATATTTTGCTAGTAAAAATAAAAAGTCATAATTTGGAACGGACAAAACAGTAAATTGAGTTCTCAACCAAGTGATAGCCGTGTTGCAGCAGAGATGACGGCAGTCGGCAGACGAGAGCCCAAGGCCCAAGGGCCCAGCGAGTCCGGCACATATACAGGTACACAGCCACTTGCATGCATGCTCAATCGATTGACACCGTGCCCATGCTCTCGAGTCTCCAAGAGCCTAATTGGTTTACTTCTAAAATTTGTCATACCAAAGATTTGGTAAGCTATAATTTTGACTAGTACTTGGTGTGACAGAACCGCCCAATTTATATACGATCAAGCATGATTGTCTCCGTTAATCACGTAGACACACACATACCATCACGCATATAAATCCGGTAGTCTGCCGAGAGTCACGAAGGACCTCGGTAAATCAACTTTACAACCAGAATCGTACTCGATTAAGCAAATACATATCACATACGCAGAGTTCGCAGCAGAAAAGTTATTACAATAGGATAAAGAATAAGGAATAAAAGTTTAGTTTCAAATCACTTTACATCAAAACCAAGTTTTGAAATGATTACCAAATCAAAAACTTGAGTGATATTGCTAGCTTATGACATCCTCCGGTGAAGTATAGATGAGAAGCATATCTGGAATAGCCGTGCCCATCGGCTTTTAGTTAACACCTTCAGCAAACAAAGCAATTCACCTGCAACAGGGTGGGATAAAACCCTGAGTACTCAATTGTACTCCGCAAGACTTACCCGTCAGGGAAAAGAAATAAAAGACACCAAAGTTCATGATAGGCTATATGTGTGGAGTTTGATGGCTAGTACCATTTGCAGAAAAAGCATTACTACCAGAATCCTTACTTCAAGTTTTTAGTAGCAGAATTAATATTGAGCTAATTAGTACTACATCAGCACCTCTCTATACCATGTCATTTTTAAATCATAGCAATCCATCACTTATAACTGGGATATCAATCATAATCCTTCCATCATTATCCAATGTGTTATTTCTTACTACGTCCCTGCGAAAAGGTATGAGTTTCTCACTATCCGGGAGAGACGGCGATTCGAATCGATTACACCAGCTGGGTAAAGCCCGTATCACACACTCTATAAGCCGGACTAAGGCCTCGCTTTCAGTCACTTTGCTCACTCTATTCGAAAGATAGGCTTGATCACGCCGTGCAAAGCTCATGGTACTTTGCGTCTCACAAGTCATGCCCGTTCAGCCCGTAGCCTGTAGTCATGCGGGGTCTTGACCAAGTACCCTTTCCCCTCCGTTCGTCCCAAAGAATGCATTCAGCCCGGTTCAAGAACTACCTCGAATAAGCTAACCCGGTTTCACCGTCGAAACGAGTTATTCGGCGGTTATGTGAAGGTATCGCTCAATCTCACACCTAGGTCCGTAGTACGGCTCGGTCCTTAATCGACCTGACGGAAATACCAAATTCCGTCCGGTCTCCAATTTATTAGCCATCATATGATTCGGGATAGCATACATATATCCCGTAGTGAGTAAGTAACCATCCTACATCTCGCGGGAGACAGAAATCACCCGACTTCTACCGGTCTAAGCATGGCTAAGCATTTAAGGAGAACGCCCTACACATACTAGTGGGATAGTATCTGGAATTAGTCGTAGCTCAAGGTAATCATGCAACAACGGTTTCATTCAACTCCTATTTACTTAATGCACATTACACTAGACTTAAAGTGTAATAAAGTATTTATAAAACAGAGGGAGTGGGTTATGCTCCTGGGCTTGCCTCGTGTTGCGAGGAAGGTTAGTTGTTATTCTTGATATCGGCATTTTCCCCGTGGAAACATTTCATTGGGGTTGGATCCTCCCGAATCTTTTCCAAGACTTGATCATCTCGGACCTTCTCCGAAACTTGACCAACGCGATTCTTCTTCTCTCACGTGCACTACACATAATGAAATGATGCATGCTTAATGCAATGCGTGACATGATGCATGATGAGATAATTTACTTGGAAGATAATGATAGAAAATTATGTAAGGTTCCATATGTGCAATTCTCTTTCTCCGATGACAACAACAGATTATGAAGTTTGTTTCTAGTCGTTACTGAGTAGGTGCATATCTTTTTCTAGAAGAGTTATTAGAATTACTTAAGAACAACCATGATATTGTCATTACCAACTCCTCATGATCATCATTATTAATAATCAAGTTGTTGAGGATCATTTGGGTTTTATGATCCAAGGACTACAATCAATCCAAAACCACACATATCATCACGTCTAACCCCTTTCCGTAGATTATAGCAAGAACGCATTAGAAACATTAACTAATTAATCAGCGAAGCATTATTAGTCTAAGTTAGATATTATTTATTTAAGTTTAAGATACTTTAACTATGATGAACTACACCACTGAAGCTATTAACTAAATCTCTTATGCATACCAGGGTCACAAAGATTGGACTAATTATTTAGAATTGAAAACAGAGAAGGGCAGCAGAAAAGCATCATCCTATTTTATTCATAAATGAAGATCTAGACATCCAGTAGGGGTGTTTTTAGGCTTTTTGAAAAGCTTATAAAATTGTCTACAACTTTGTTATAGTCATCTTAGATTGATTCAATTACTAAAAGGGTCAAACAACTCAGATTACCAATTCTGTCCAGAGGTTGGACAGATTCTGTCCCTGAGTTTAACCTAGTCATAACCAGGGTTATAGACCACCAAAAGTAGTGATCCAAGACATTCTAGAAAGATTATGAAAAACACTACAACTCTTTAATTATCAACAAGAGGTGATTCACAAATTAATCTAGTCAAACAAGTTGATCTTTCAGGTCTGTTCAGAAAGTGAACAAAAATTGATTGACCATTTGTAAAATCTATAACTTCCAATCCTGTCGTCCCTAAAATTATAAAATTTTTAGGACAACCTAAATATGGAAGTCCTCTACAACTTTTGTATATAAACCATCTACAGAAAAGGTTATTTAAAACATGTAAACATTTATTGTATAGAAACTGCACTTGCTACCATTTCAGCACAACATATAGAAATGAATCATTCATGTGAGAGTCTATAAATGAATGGAGATATTTAAGGCTAGGAAATAAGATTATACCACTTCCATGACCTAGTTTTGGTGAAGAAGGGGCGTGCTCTCTATAGTGGAAAAGAGGATATGTCATGGAAAAATGGAAGAGATGGATGGAATGAAGAGGAAACAATCCTCTCCACCATATATATAGATGGATGGATGATGGGCATGGAGAAGATCAGATTTCCCCACTTCCAATCAACCATGGCTTGACACAAGGAGGGAGAGGTGGCAAGACCAACCATTCATGTCATGACACTTAGAAGGAGAGGTGGCAAGAGCACCCACTCACCACATGACATATATATGGAGAGGTGGCAAGACCAACCACTCACCATATGACACAAAAAGGGAGAGGTGGCAAGATTACTCACTCACCATATGACACATGTAGGGAGAGGTGTCATGAGAAGATACATGAAGAATGAAAGGTGGCATGTGTGTAGATGGAATTGGAGAGTAAAGAAGAGAAATCAAAATTCTCCATTCACACTAATGTGAAAGCTAAATAATTATTTGATAAGTTCTCTTTTAATTATTAACTGATTATCAACATGAGATTAGTATTATCATACTTCATAATAAATCATTACCATAGGGCAGCAACGTAAACATGCCCCCTGGTCTCCAAACAAAGCCCAAGGTCACACAAGCATCACATGAGTGTTTTACTTTAAAAGGAAAACATTACACGCATGCAATGTCACTATGCTCCAATAATCATGACATAAAATGACAAATCATCTACTATCCCATTAGAGGATTTCAGAGGTAAATAGTATTCTAAATTGTTGGACAGCAAGGTATGAATTTAAATCATTCAAACATAAGCACACATATAATCATATGTTCCCTTTTCTTTTTATTAATAAATTTAGAAATAATGATTTTATTAAACATTTCCAAATTTATCCCAAACTTTTTGTACAGATTGGTACTAGCATGGAATGGATGTAGAATAATTTTCATGATTTTTTGGATCAATATTCTATTCTAGAAAAATCATGGATCATCTATTTATTAATTAAAAGGAGTAATTTTAGATCACCCAAAAATAATCATCTTTCTAGGTTTTATATTTTTCCTACATAAATTCCATCACAGGAAAGGCACACAAAAATTTTCATAATTTTTGGAGTTCAACTAAATCCTATACAAAAAAAACAAATGTAAGCACTATTTGGAAACTTAAATAAAAACGAAAACGGCCGCGCCCAGGGAACTTCCAGCGCCCCCGACCGACCGACAAAGCGGGCTCCGTTGGTCGAGAACAGTAGTTCCGCGCTGACCACGGCGGCGTTGGCCGCTGATCGGGCCATTTCGCCCGACGGCGAGGTCGCCGGGCGGTGAGCTTAGCACCGGCGTGCTCGGGGGTAACCACGCCGCATCATCCCAGGAGGTTAGTTGGACTCGGCAAGCATCGCGGCCGAGCATCCCGCCCGGTCATGGCGGCACGGCGGCGCCGCCATGTAGTCGCAGTAGCTCTCCGGCGGGTTACCGGGCGACGCTAAAAGCTAGCTACGGGTCTCCTACACCTTTACAACCATCACTAACCTATCAATCGACCCTAAACGGCTTCTCGTGAATATGGTGGCATGCGCAGCGGGCACGGCGGAGCAAAAGCTCGCCGGACTGATGCGTTCCGGCCGTTAGTGTGACATAGAGTTAAATTAAAAGCTTAGGAAACCAGCAGCGGTCACTACGACGCGCGGTGCTCACGCCGGACACGTTGGGGATGGCACGAGAGGTGTTTGGCCGGGGAAGGATCATCTCCGGGCGACGTGAACACGGCGGCGTGAAGGCGTTCCCGCGTGTCCTCGTGGAAAAGGGATGAAAACATTGAGCCGACCACATTCCATAGCTCAAGGTGATCACGCTAGAACAAACCGCAAGTCAAATGGTTCAGCAGAGCGACCTGACGGGCGGTGAGGTCGAGCCGCGGAGCTCGACCGGCCGCGCAGAGAAGACGGTCGGTCGCCTGAGCGATTTAGTTGATGGCAACCAAAGTGAGACTAGTTGCAATCGGGCGTAGGGAGCTAACGGAAATATTTGCAAACGCAATCGAAAGCAGTGGTAGAGTAACAACGGCGAATTTTAACGGCAAAGGGTTCTCGCCGTCGGGAGCGTAAAAAAAAAAACGGATGACGGCGGCCGCCGGGTCTATTTATAAGCAATGCCGCACGGGAGGCAGCCGAGCGCTTGGCGAATGCATCCACGCGGTGAGCAAGGCGCTGTCGGGGCTTTGCGCGATGCACGGAGAGCCGTCCCCGTGTGTCGCCAAAGAATGAATGAGGGAGGAAGGGAAAGGAAGACCGGCGATGAATTCGGCGGCGCCGCCACGGTATGGGCGTGAATGGCTCCTCCACTCACCTCTGGCCATCGCGACAGGAGTTACAGGGCAAGCACGGCGTGGCAGTGGCAGCCAATCGCCGGCGGGCACGGACGCCGACGAGAAAGTGCTGCAACGGTAGATCACTATAGCGACTGAACCCAGGGATTTCGACACGTTTTAACTCGCGACTCAGGTGATGAAATGGTAAACCAATTCCACCACTACACTCTTCAATTGGTGCACTACAACTTTGCTTAAAGGATCATAATCTAATTCAAGCTAGTTAGCAAACTACAAAGACCTAATCCTTACTAAAAACAAACTGAAACTCAGTTTCAGTTCAGTTCAGTTAAGCACATGCTGAATTGCAGTAATTTGCTATCTTTGACAATTAATTAGGAGCAACACAACCATAACTAAACTCAAGCAATTGCATGGCATAAAAGTATACACTTTGTACCAACCAATGATGCAATTGGTTTCCAAAGTTTGTTCATGAAAATTAAAAATTCACAGGCCCAAACATGGAATTTATTGCTGGATTCCAGGACTTAGAATTTTTCTGTGTCGATCCAAACAAATGCTGAATTCAAATTTGATGTTCCTTTTTGAACAATTTACAAAGGGATTTAGCCCTGGACCCTTAAATAAAAGTTGTTGCATATGTTTCATACTACAACTTTCATTTAGAACCTGATCCCCAAAACTGAATAAAACACATACTTATATTAAAACCTTTCTAGCAACTTGATAAAAGCATATATAACATATATACACTCATGAAAGCATATTTTGACAAAATTTTGAATACCAACACTAATTGATATTAAATTCTAAATCACTTTAGGTTACTTTTAGAATCACTTAACATATATAGGTGTTGCACACATAGAACTTGCACTTTCATATGCTCATGATCTTATGCATAATGGTACTTATGCATTAATGAAATGCAATGCAAAAGTGATTAACACCTAGGGTGTTACACTTGGTTGGCTACTAAAACTTGTCAAATCCTCACATTTGGTTTGCTAAATCTATGGCAAGTTTTTTGCCCAACTTTTGACTCGCCAAATTTTTGGTATGGCAAAAATTGGATATCAACCAAGCAGGCCCCAAGTTCATTCCATGAACAGGGCAGCTGCTACTTCCACTGCAATTCACAGTTCACACGCAATGCAGAAAAGCAAAACCATCTGATGGTGATGTCGCCCCTTGCTCCTGGTATATGGTATTCTAAAACCAGTAGTATCAAGCATGGCAAGTGAAACTTTTGCTCTGCTTAACTGACCGTCACTCGCACTCACTCACTCGACAGCCACAGCTCGAGTTCAGCTCCAGCCTCGACCCTCCCAACGTCGATCTGTCCACGCAAGCTGAAGCTGAAAGCTAAGCTTGGGCAGGCACCGGCTGACCGGCGACGGCGACCGGAGTGGCTAGGTCCCTGCACCTGCAGAGGAAACCGCCCGTTGCACCGCTGCATGCCCAGTTCGCTATCCAGAGTAGCTAACCAATGGCCATTGGCCATCGGTCCCGGCTTGGGGAAGAAAAAGGATAGCGCTTTTTGACCCTGAACTCGCGAAGGAGGAGGCTTGAGTGGCCATTGTTCGTATCGGCCCTACCTCCGGTCAGTTCGGGACCTTGAATCCTTCATCTGTCGGCTTCATCGAGCGCAACTGGACGAACCAATAAATTCACCCCCTCCTCTCGGCTCCATCCGAGCCAATAATGCTACAGGAGAAGAAGACAGAAGGCCATCCAGTTTTAATTTCGTCAGAAACGAAAAGGAATGGCAAACCAGAACAGAAAAGCGTAGTAGATACGTTTGGAACTACGTCTTAATCCTGCCAAGATAAGTTTCTTCGTTGAGAAAAAAAAAATACTACAGTTTTGTCAGTAATTTGGGTTACAATGTCTAAATCTGGCAATTTTAAAAACTACAGCAATGGTTTTTTTGTGTTAATTTAGTATGCAACTTCTGTAGTACTGTATTTGGAAGATTGGAAACGCCACCCTGGAATCCCTTTTTCTTTCTGAAGCTTTGGCTTCTCAATTCAATAGTTTTTGCATAAAAACTATGACATCCAGAAATAAAGACACAATCTATGTGGCACCGAGAATGCAGTTGGAGCAGGCGCAATGTATACTGCCGGACTCGGTAATAGCGTGGGGTCCTAGGAATAGGTGGAAGTAGCGATATATCTAGTGCACAATGTGAAGGTGACATTGCACTGTGGTGGGTGCTTGTAGGAAAGCATGCTGACAAGCCATGTGCTTACAGCGAGGAAGAGATGCTGAGAGTTGCTTCAGGTATTTGCTGCGTTCTAATAGGACAGTAGTACTTATTACCCTGTTTCAGTAAGATGTTTTTTTTTTACATCAGTGGTTAATGATTCAGCTTATACAGTTACCTCTTGAACACTAATGGCCAACCATTTTGCAGCCACACATGCGACGGTTCGGTTGGTGTGAGCAGCAGGTGATGCTGGTTTCATTCAGGACAAGATTGCAGAGTTGGCAGACAGCAATTGGAGGGTGATCATCAGTCCACTTGGAGCTGCTGATCTGATTGTTGACAGCATGCTTGACACTTGGGACCCCGGCTACTCCCCCTCCTACATGTAGCTGCAGTGATGAGGAGCTAATTGCACGCTAGCTCTACGCATCACTGTTTGCTGAAGCATCCATAGCCAAGAACTCTTCTTGCGTACCAGCGTCGGCAACACTGATGACCGGGGAGGAAAAAGTGCACGGCAGTTTTTCCCAAGGCTCACAACCTCTCACAAGCAATTTTCAGAGGCTTCGCGTCCAGGTCTGAAAAATTCTACGACTACAACAGATAGCGGCGAAACTTGGCATTATTGGATTGGATGCAATGCGAGGAATGAGGGCCAGAATCTGACAGGGATGGTGGACTACTCAGCGCAAGTGGTGCACTTTTTCTTCACCTCAACATCTATCCTATACCCCCTCCCGGTGCTGCGATCATCAAAATTCAAAACCATCCCTATTCCTTTGTTTGAAATAGCAACATGCATGCATTTTGCTCCTATCATGTCCTCCGCGTGCTTGCATTATTGCTGTTGTTTATTCCCATCCAGATTCCTTATGCGTGACATGTATGGACTCTTGTTTAAATGCATTTTTCAATAATATATATATGTCTGTATTCCGTCTCCACATGAGGCCTGAGGGTACTTGTATAATACTAGAAGAAACGCAAGTTGCGCTGTATAATAAGAAACTGAAGAGAAACGTAGACATGGAGAAGCATGAAGTTGGTTGCCGTATAAGAAACTGACGAAGATGGAGGATGAAGGAACCACGAACAGCTCATATATATGGGCTTCATACAGACAGCAAACCAATGCTGTCCAAGTCAAAACACACAGAGAGAGAAGACAAAGTGGCATTCATACACCGAGTCCACTTGGCCGTAGTTCTCAGAGAGTTCAAAGTCGAGACGCTGCAAAGCTGCACGTTCCTCAGATCACGACGCACATCGGCATTCTTGGAAAGAAAAAAGGGGGTGTTTTTGATGTCGAAGGATCGGAGAGATAAGTTCAGAACTCGGTTCTGAAGAAGAAACGGAGCAGAATCGATGGGCAGTCACGTTCAGAGTCTGAATTTTTCCAGCGAGGTGAGCAGGAACCTCCCCTTTTGGGTCCACACTACTAGCTGCCACGGTATCACCTATATCCCAAAAAGGTTCCCTGAACCTGAAGTCCTGCTGAACCAATAATCTTTATTTTCTCTTGCTCTGTCCAATAATACAGTGTGGCCTATCGTTGTACGTAGTACTAAACAGTGGTTGGATTCAGCAATAATGCACGTACTCTTTGTATATACTGGTGGAAAGGAGTAGAGAATTTTACAAATAGGCTTCTCACAGAAAACTGAATTCTTGAAAGATAGTCAAATAATTTGCCGGTAAAACATAACAGATGCTTAATAGCGGCATCTTTATCGCTATGTTAAACGATTGGCGCATGAGCTGCTGGTAGCTATATTGCAACAGGAAATGTATGACTCAATCAGGCAGCATCCCAATTTTGGTAGAAGAACCAAGTATTGCTAAGAAAACCTGTGCATCTTTTTTTTATCTGAAGAGCTTTGAGAATAGGATAGGGAAAACTGGCATATAGTTTGGGAGGTTCTACAAATGAGAAAGTTTGTGCTGGGTACTTCAGAAAAAAGCTTGGTGTCTAAGGGAAAAACATAACCGAAAGAACAGGGTGGTAAGAAATTAAAACTATGTAATTTAAAGGAAGATGGAAAATTCCATAGAGGAAACATGAAAAAAGCAAAAAATATCAACATGTAATTCATCTTTTCTTTGAAGGACATTGTAATATTGAATGGATGCTATACTTTAGCAAGTTCATTATTTAAAAAGAAGCGGCTAATATACGATACATCCAGGTGCACAAAGTGAGCAACTATTTGCAACTATAATCATGAGGACTAATATTACAGCAAGTACTTGTATAATATGCAAGTATGCCATGTCAATAGGCAATCAAAAATTAGTTAAAACTTGATCCAAAGTGAACATGCATATGTGGGAAGCTAGTCACACACCTTGGTAAGAAGGCTTAGCAGTATTCTTCCTATTGTCCTGGTGACGATGTACATGTTTGAATCTCAAATAAACAGGATGATAAATATAGATGCAACATTGAGTAAACTAACCTGAAGACATAGGCACAGTCTGAACTGCTAAACCGTTCTACATGTACCCCTTGATGTTTGAAAGGTTTTCTTTTTTATTACTCTAATAAAGCAGCCTTTATTTACAATTATAAAATAGTAGTGTCCTGAGTGGTCGGTGCATTTGGTGGGATCACTATGTCCAGAGTCATCTATGACTAAAATTGCCTCTTTACCCAAGTATCTATGACTAAAATTGGAATAGGAATGTGACAATGAACCGCACTATAATTTTGACTGTAGTTAACTCTGAGCTCACTCTACTCTATCTGTTCTACTAAACATTCAATGAGGTCAAACGGGAATGATAATAAAACTAAGGTACCTATTATCAGGAACCTAATGAAATAATAGTTTTAGAGGAAAGAAAATTTGGTCTGAACATAAGTGTGTTTCTGTTACTAAAGTGATATGGTTAAGTCATGGCACAACTTTCAGTTGGACTATATTGTGGAATTCAAGGTTTGCTGAATTGCCTAAGGAAGATGGAACAACTATTGACTTGTATGGCCTTGCTTGATGTCCCGATGTTCAAACCATTTTAAACAACAGTCATGGTTGGTTCCAAACATTATTTCAATGGAACATATCAATGAAATTTACCTTGCATTCAGTGCTCTCGAAAAAAGTTATATGTGCAGTGTAGGAGCTGGTAGATACACTGCTCTTTCACTGATCCTCCTGCTTCAATGATAGCAGTGAAACAAATTTAGCTGACAAAACAGTTGACATGATATCCTATACCAAATAATACAATAGATAATACAGGTGGGAAATTAGTATGCTATAGACCAGCAGGAACATATGATTTCTATATCGATTGAATGTATCTATGATGTACACATTGCAATATTGAAGGCAATGAAAGCACGGATTAAACCTAGCAATTCAAGATTATTTGGCTGCTAGAGTTACATCAGACACAGAACAAAATGCCACAAGATATAATGGCTCCAGCATAATCAAATTAAACCTGGTAATTGGTGGTGCCGCATCCTTCCAACGACGAAAGAAAGTAAAACTTGCAGCAACAAACATAGGTCAAACCCTAGAATAGGAATCCAAGTCAACTTGTGAGGAGAAATCAAAGTGTTGAGGGATTGGGCGCACCTGAGACTCCTCTGAGCCTACCGCGGCATCGCCGAGCCCATCAGCACCGAGGGCACCAATCATGGGATCATGTCACTCCTAATTCAGCAGGCCTACCTTTCATGGTGGTATGAATCCACTTCCTAGTTTAGTAACTGTATTTATCTGTAAGTTGGTTCAGAAGATGATTCATTTAGTTTTAGCACATGTTCCACTCATGTCTGAAAAATCGTAACCCTAGAGGCCTAGATAGTAGTTTGAGGATATGCAGGATCATAGATGTATATGATTTGAGGATATGCAGGATCATAGACATATATGAAAGAAGACATCAAATTAACATCAATGTTTGATTGCGCTTCAAAAAGGCGTTGTTTATGCAAACCAAGGACTGGTATATTATTAGAATGGTAGAAGTATCAATCGTCATTGTCTTAGAGTGCAAGTGCCTTGTTGCATTAGAGTGTAATAAGTGCCATAAGTTACAGCCTGTAAGGAAACTAAATAAGATAAGTCATGTCCCGTGACCAGGCATACCAGTTTCATTGGACCAAAACATTCAGGTAAAAAAAAGCGCTAATTATTTTCTGAGTTCCCACCAAGGACCAATGAATGGCAAGGGAAAAAATGTTAATGGCAGATCATAATAAAAATTGTTGAGGAATGGTTAAGGCTATAAGCTAAAGAGAAGCGATAAAAAGGACATAGGAATGTTTCTATAGTAATTACTGCACTGGGTACTGAAGGCTTATTAAATTTTGTGTCTTTATAGAACATAATATTCTAATTAACTGCCAATGTAAATTAGATCTAAAAAAACTATTGACTTGCTTGACACTATATCTAGAAACCCAGCATAGAGATCTACACTTGTTCAAGTTCATGACAGCACTAAAGCCTGAACAGTCAGTGAGAACTGGGAATGGAAATTTGAAAACTGAAAGTTCTGTATAGTAGAGACTCAAAAACTTGGGAAGTGCAAATAAGCAAAGCACAGGAGTAAAAAAACATGCCAATATGCTACCTATAAAATTAGTCGAACCCCTATCCTTTTTTTGGCAGCCCAGGAACCAAGACCTGAAGGGGACAAATAACTGAAGTTATTCATACGTCATGAATCCATGATAATAAGGGTCTATTTAGCAATAAGGTCTCTCTATAATAGTGTTGCCTGTTAGTAAGGTTCAATTGAGAAAAGAGATCTATCAGCATAAACCACTTGCACCTATCTTGTGAGGACAAAATATGAAGAAAAATTGTCTACCTCTAGTGCTCTGCTGGTACTGCTCTTCTCCAGCAACATTGTCCTTTCATTTTGCATTTTTTCATTTTGCATTTTGGAACACAAGAACTTCTGATATTACCTCTCAGTTATAGCTGGAGCAAAAAAGCCACATTCACCATCGGGTGAAGTGCTGAACCAACCATGCAAAAAAAAAGTGTAAGCGCATATTGCAGCTTCTGTTTTCAACAAAGCAACGGACTTCAATCAGGTAATAGAAAATACAATATTCAAAGGAATAAAATCAGCAAGATGCAGACCTCTAGGGACTCAGTTTGTATATGTCCATGCAATATATTTATACAAATACAACTTAAGAAAAGCACTAGAAACTGCAGTCCTCATCTGCCATAGAATCGTTGCAAGCATCTACCTCTCAAAAAAAATTACCAGGGAGTGAGGATCTGGGGGAGGAGCCATGGGAAGAAGAGGGTCAGTTACCGTCAAATCCAGCCGCCGAGCCTCGACGCCGCCACTCCATTGGCACCTAGGGTTTCGTCGAGCAGAGGAGCACAAGATCCACAGCGACAGTGGGAAGACGCGGGCAGGACAACGTACGGATGCTGGGGTGAGGGAGGGGCCGCGGAGCGTCGCGCCCGCGCCGGCGCACTGGCTGCAGGGGCGCCGTCGCCTCGCATCCACCACCGCCGCCTCGCGCCCACCATCGGCACGCCGCGCTGACGGGAGAAGGGGAGATGGAGAGGTAGAGGGAGAGGTGAGGGAGACAAAGGGAGAGGATGGGAAGGTGGGGGCGGGAGCGGCGTCGGCGCCGGAGGGCAGCGTCGCCGCCACTTCGGGAGACTCGAGAGGGAGGGGATGGAGAGCGTCCGCTTTTTTTTAGAAGTGGAGAAGCTGAAGCTGAAGCTGGTTGGAAGCCACGTGAGAAGAAGCAGGGTCCACCAAGATTCAATCCGAATTTAATAACGGAATCAGCTTCTACAAAATTAATTAGCTTCTAATAAAATTAGAGGAGTCAAATCTCAGCCATCAAAGGCTCTAATCAGATGGCCCACCTAATTTTAGGAGACGTGGACCTAGGTTCTTTTTAGGAGCTTGTCCAGCTTTAATATCTTAAATATGTATTTATTGTAGCTGTTCCTTTCTGATCCAGAGTTCCACATGGCGTCTGACTCGGATGCATTCCGTGCCCACAGCTAATCGTTAAAGTGCAGTGTGCAGCCGGCGCAAGAAATGCTGCAAGTTGCTCTAAAGAAACTTGGGAACTCAAAGACATGCATGCATGACTGAGGAGTAGCAAAGCAACCAGCCAAGTGGAGACTACGACCTGCCGACCTGCATGCTCTATCCATAGCAAGACAGCCCAAGTTTGTGCAGAATCTTGTCGCTTGAGGGGAGCGCTGAACTTCA
>JADLZL010004448.1:0-68891 GCA_015844335.1 Chrysopogon serrulatus | reverse complement strand
TCTAATGCATAAGCAATGCACAACTGCCCTCTAAATCTGCCAGTAAGAAAAGTACTATCTACAGCAAGATAAGGTCTGCAACCTTTAAGAAACCCATCTACACATGGTTTCAATGCAAAGAATAGTCTATTGAACCTGATTTTGTTATTGATTGTGTGATGATCAATGAAAAGAATGGATCCAGGACTTGATTGCTCTAACTGGGCCTTGAGCCTAAATAGGTTATCAAAACTAAGGTTCCAAGGCCCATAAATCTCATCCATGGCAAGATATTTACCGTTGTAAACCCTCTTGTAAGTAATCTCAATTTTCCACTGCTCTTCCAGTCTCCTCAGCAATTCTTTGGCACTCACATTTCCATCTGCTTTCAGCCAGTCAACTACCTTGCTGCACACCTAAAACTGAGTGACCCCAACACATATTTTCTTTTTCTGCTGCCTCCTTGTGCTGTAACAATTGTGCTTGGATGGGTTCCTTTTCACCTGCAAACCAATTAAAAAATAGCATGAGTTCTTACAAGTCAATTACATGTACCTGCAAAAGCTAATATAGGTATGACAGATTACCTTAACTGTATGCCCATCCCTGATAGTTGATGCATGAATCCTCCACTTACAGCCTGTTTCACCCTTCAGTGAGCAATGCACCCTATACCTCCCTGTGTCACACTTCTCAATGTCATAGTTGAATTCATGTCTCACAGCATGACTAGCTAAAGCAATCTTAAATGCATCCATATCAGAATATAATGTGCCCACTGCCATGGGGGGTTCATAGGGTCATAATCAGCATCAGGCATTTGTGGAAGCTGCCTATCTTCTACCATTTCATCTACATCTTCTACTTCATCATCAGAAGATTCATCATCAGATTCATCATCAGCAACCCCATCATCATTAGTAACCCCGTCAGATTCCTCTGAATCATCAGAAACACTCTCATCATCACTCTCTTTGCTGCCACTTTGCATCTGAGGAATCTGATGACGAATCTGAGGAATGACAAAAGGTTGGGGCTATTGGGGACCAAGGTCAATGTACAACCCTTCCTCATCAACCCCTACATGCTCATTTTGTGGAGTTGGGTTAGCAAGGTACTCAATTTCAGTAGACTCTGATTGTGTGGCATGGCTGGGTCCAGCAGATTGAGTGTCTGCAGCATAGCTGGGTCCAGCAGATTGAGTGTGTGTGGCATGGCTGGGTCCAGCAGATTGAGTAGCTGCGGCATGGCTGGGTTTTGCAAAGCTGGAAGATGCAAGTGAAGGTGTAAATGGGGGATCAACAGAAGGGACTGTGCTACCACAATCCCAATCAGGAATGCGGGGGGGTTCACTAGGGTTGTGGTATGCAAAAGTCAGGAAGCAACATCTTGTGTCCCTATGCTTATCAAACATTTGCATCAAATCTTGGTCACTACAGACTGCTATGTGAACCTTACTATGCATGCAGGTGTAAAACAAGCTCACTACAGCGTTAAACTCATGAGGATACTTGTCCACCACATCATCAACCAAACCTCTGAAATTAGTTAGGTCAGCATCCACCACTTTGTTCAATGAAAACCACCTCGCACGACAGTTGGCAGCAACAATCCGCATTTCTAAATTGAAGCTACTCTCTGGGTCCATCCTACGATGTACAAGGAGCACTCAATTACCACTACGGCCACCAAACACCAAGACAAGGGCAAGCAAGGCAACAACGTCACCTACAAGCACGCAATCGAGGGGGATTGAAGGACTCACCCATCGAGAAACCAGTCGGGCCGCTCACCAATGCTAGGGTTCCCCGCCATTCTTTGCGTTCCCTCTAGATCCACGGCGAAATCGACGCTCCACTACCCCATGCGCCGCAAAGCCACAAGCACGGGGGAGTAGTTGTCGCTCCGCTCCACCCTCGCCACCAGTTACACCGCGCGCAGCTAGGGTTCCGCCGCCGCCACCAGCCGCCACCACAGAGGGGAGAGGAGGAGATCGAGAGTGGAGCGAGAAGAGAGTGACTGAGTCAAGTGGCTGGAGATGCAAGACCCACCTGTCAACCAGCCGCCCGTGAATGCAAGGGCAACAAGGACATTTCTTTACCCCGGTCCCACATGTCAGAGCTGCCAAACGGTGAAAATCTCATAGAACACGGACGGAATGGCGTGCAAGGCAACAAAAATAAGTGACATGGCAGAGAGGGGAACTCAGACTTTTTAGTGGCCTGTACGAAACACTCAACTTTTATAATGGCACACAGGGAAAAGCCTCATTTATGTACTCCTACACCATAGCCAAATGTAGGGAGTACAAGGGACGGATAGAGCTGTCACCACCCGCCACCTATCCCACTAGCTATCGTGGACTATGAAATGCATCCACCGACTCCACTGCACCTAGACACCATGCTCGCATATAGAGAAGCTATCCAAGTCTCCCACTCTTTGGATGGACAAATAACATTGCATAAGAACTAGTAGCTCTAGATGCTAAGGTAAAACCACACAAACTATGAACTAATCCATGTGACAAGATCAAAACATAAGAACTAGATTCTAATTCTAGAACACCACCATATTGATAAAAAAGAAGAAGAACATGATGGAAAGAACTAGATTCATACCAAGAACAAACCAAGATGTTGTCCTCCTTTTATAAGACTGAGCCCTTGCTCCTCTACTACAAATGACAAAGAAAAGTGGAAGATTACACTTGGAATAGAGAGTGGAATGGTATGGTGTGTGTTGTGTGTGTGTGGGGGTTCTCCTTCCCTCCTGCGAACACAAGGTTGACAAGTACCCTTGTGATTCAGTTTGATGACGAGTGATTGATTCAATTGCTAGCATCTCGGATGAGTTTTCACTGAAGGTAGCGCAAGCTACTTGTGCGACATGTCTCTGGGCTTGTGTTGTGCAGGTGTCGACTCAAAGGCGATGGTCGACAGTGAGGTGAAGGTCAAGTAAGGTATGCCATGCCGAATGGACTGGGAGCGGTAAAAACCGACACGAGGCTTGGACTGAGGGACCTTGAATCACCGGGTGGGATTGCAGTGACTAAGATGAGCATCCGGTGCAACAAAATTTATTTGCACACTTCTGGTGCGCTTCCCGAAAGCCGTGCATCGAACGTGCGATGAGATTACCACCAACTCCAAATATGGTAACGATCGTGCACTTGTTCCACGTCACCCAAGATGAGCATCCGGTGCAAGAAAATTTTTTCGCACACCTGTGGAGTGCTTCCTGAAAGCCATGCATTGAACGTGCGACGAGATTACCACGGACTTCAAACGTGGAAACAACCGTGCACTTGTTCCACGTCACCTAAGATGAGCATCCGGTGCAACAAAATTTTTTTGCATACTTGTGGTGCGCTTCCCGAAAGCCATGCATCGAACGTGCGACGAGATTACCACTGACTCCAAACGTGGTAACGACCGTGCACTTATTCCACATCACCTAAGATGAGCATCCGGTGCAACAAAATTTTTTTGCACACTTCTGGTGTGCTTCCCAAAAGCTGTGCATCGAACGTGCAACGAGATTACCGCTGACTCCAAACGTGGTAACGACCGTGCACTTGTTCCACGTCACCTAAGATGAGCATCCAGTGCAACAAAATTATTTTGCACACTTCTGGTGCACTTCCCGAAAGCCGTGCATCGAACGTGAGAAGAGATTACCACTGACTTCAAACGTGGTAACGGCCGTGCACTTGTTCCACGTCACCTAAGATTAACATCCGGTGCAACAAAATTTTTTCGCACACTTGTGGTGCGCTTCCCGAAAGCCGTGCATCAAACGTGTGATGAGATTACCACTGACTCCAAACGTGGTAATGACCGTGCACTTGTACCACGTCACCTAAGATGAGCATCCGGTGCAACAAAGTTTTTTGTACACCTGTGGTGCGCTTTCCGAAAGCCGTGCATCGAAAGTGCGATGAGATTACCACTGACTCCAAACGTGGTAACGACCGTGCATTTGTTCCACGTCACCTAAGATGAGCATCCGGCGCAACAAAATTTTTTGCACGCTTGTGGTGCACTTCCCGAAAGCCGTGCATCGAACGTGCGACGAAATTAGCATTGACTCCAAACGTGGAAACGACCGTGCACTTATTCCACGTCACCTAAGATGTGCATCCGGTGCAATAAATTTTTTTAGCACACTTCTGGTGCGCTTCCCGAAAGCCATGCATCAAATATGCGACGAGATTACCACTGACTCCAACCGTGGAAACGACCGCGCACACGTTCCATGTCACCAAAGATGAGCATCCGGTGCAATAAAATTTTTTAGCACACTTGTCTTGCGCTTCCCGAAAGCCGTGCATCGAACGTGCGACGAGATTACCACTGACTCCAAACGTGGTAACGACCGTGCACTTGTTCCACGTCATCTAAGATGAGCATCCGGTGCAACAAAAATTTTTTGCACACTTGTGGTGCGCTTCCCGAAAGCCGTGCATCGAACGTGCGATGGATTAGCACTGACTCCAAACGTGGAAACGACCGTGCACTTGTTCCACGTCACCTAAGATGAGCATCCGGTGCAACAAAATTTTTTTGCACGCTTGTGGTGCACTTCCCGAAAGCCGTGCATCGAACGTGCGACGAAATTAGCATTGACTCCAAACGTGGAAACGACCGTGCACTTATTCAACGTCACCTAAGATGTGCATCCGGTGCAATAAATTTTTTTAGCACACTTCTGGTGCGCTTCCCGAAAGCCATGCATCAAATATGCGACGAGACTACCACTCACTCCAAATCTGGTAATGACCGTGCACTTGTTCCACGTCACCAAAGATGAGCATCCGGTGCAACAAAATTTTTTTGCACACCGGTGGTGTGCTTCTCAAAAGCCGTGCATCGAATGTGCAACGACATTACCATTGACTCTAAACGTGGAAACGACCATGCACTTGTTCCACGTCACCTAAGATGAGCATCCGGTGTAACAAATTTTTTTTGCACACTTCTGGTGCGCTTCCCGAAAGCCGTGCATCGAACATGCGATGAGATTACCAATGACTCCAAACGTGAGAACGACCGTGCACTTGTTCCGCGTCACTTAAGATGAGCATCCGATGCAACAAATTTTTTTTGCACACCTGTGGTGCGCATCCCGAAAGGCGTGCATCGAACGTGTGATGAGCTTACCACTCACATCAAACGTGGTAACGACCGTGCACTTGTTTCACGTCACCTAAGATGAGCATCCGGTGCAACAAAATTTTTTTGCACACTTCTAGTGCACTTCTCGAAAGCCGTGCATCGAATGTTTGACGAGATTACCACTGACTCCAAACGTAGTAACGACCGTGCACTTGTTCTACATCACCTAAGATGAGCATCCAGCGCAACAAAATTTTTTTGCACACTTGTGGTGCCCTTCCCGAAAGCCGTGCATCGGACGTGCGACGAGATTACCACTGACTCCAACCGTGGAAACGACCGCGCACACGTTCTGTTGACGGTCCTTAATGCCTATTTTATACCATCAACTATTGCTCAATATAACATGATATCAACCATAAAGCATAGTTGTAGGGTTTGATTCTAACAAGTTCCACGAGTTGTGTTGTTCTCGATCATTTTGCAGGTATATCCAATTTTGCACAGAATAAAAGTATCTCAAATGATGATTTGGAGTGCACCATTGTGACAGGCTCGTCGAGATGATCGAAACGGACATATCATTTGCTATATTCGGAGTCCGGAGTCAAAAGATATCAATTCTACACCGAAACCAACACTAGAAGACTCTAGAAGGCACCAAAAGGCGACGTACCAAAGGTGGGGCCCACTTGTTACAGGGTGGGGCCGGCCGGCCCCACCCGCCGCCGCCCGGCGCCCTGAGGCCGCTCGGGGCCTGCTTCGACGTAGGGCCTCCTACCGCCTTAGGGTTCCCATCTGCACCGTTGCCGAAGTCGGTTTGGCCCAACAAGCAAACGGTGGAAGAATTAGTCCCACATCGCCTGTTCAGAAGAGGTGGGAGGCTTTCTAGGCTATAAATAAAGAGGCAGACCCCCTCCCTGGGGGCACCACATTATGGAGATGTAGAGGTGTCCCTCGAATGGATGACCTCTCACCTCTAGAGAATTAGGGCTAGACTTTCCAATGTAGTTCTAGTTGAGAGTTAGGGAGAGCGGCGCTACGCCCGGGTTCTGGAGGAGTCTTCGCAGGAGTCGTCAGAGTTCTGGTATATCTTTGTATCTTTTCTTGTAAGACATATGCTTCAATATATTTATCTTCTCTATTTACTTTATGCCTTTATATTATGTTTAGTATAGTTGTTATACTTTAGCATGGGATCTCCGCCTGTATTAGGTGCTCTAGTTAGCGTACGTGACTAGAGTAGTAATCGTTAGCGTAGACGTGGTGTCTAGGCTAGTGTTTACCTGAGTTTGCGCCCGATTCTTACGGTTAGTTGTGGTAGCCATCAGAGGTGACAGCTTTGTTGGTCTTCGTATTCCACCACGTCGGAGTTGGTGTTTCGTAGAGCTTTTGGCAGCCTTACCCAGCTACCTTCTTCCCAGTCTTATTCGAGAGTTGGATAGGTACTGTTGCTCCAAAGTGTTATTGTGTGATTGCTTTATCTATCATAAATCAGTTATTATAGAACCTTGGTAATAGAGAAGTATTTAGGAACCTTGAGCTCTCCCGTTGTCCTCTCACTTTAGCTATCTACTTATTTATCATAGAATTCTCCTGTGTGTGTCATATATACATAATTCCTATCAACTATCATTTACCCCCTACTTTAGTCTAGTTGGTGTATTAAGTTAGTAGATACATGATGGTGAACTATCAATGTCTTATTCCATTGTTTCCCAGTGGTAAAATATAAATAACGATACCTGGAATACTCCCGGTAAAATGCTACAATGGTTTTTTGTGCGCTTGCGGAATCCTTCATATTTTAGTTGTGCATAAGAAATACCAACAAGAATTTTTGGCGCCGTTGCTGGGGATAGGGATTTACCTCTATTTCTAGTAGCGACGTTAGAAATGCCAACACGTTCCATGTCACCTAAGATGAGCATCCGGTGCAATAAATTTTTTTTGCACACTTGTCTTGCGCTTCCCGAAAGCCGTGCATCGAACGTGCGACGAGATTACCACTGACTCCAAACGTGGTAACGACCGTGCACTTGTTCCACGTCATCTAAGATGAGCATCCGGTGCAACAAAATTTTTTTTGCACACTTGTGGTGCGCTTCCCGAAAGCCGTGCATCGAACGTGGCGATGGATTACCATGGACTCCAAACGTGAAACGACCATGCACTTGGTCCACGTCACCTAAGATGAGCATCCGGTGCAAACAAAATTTTTTGCACGCTTGTGGTGCACTTCCCGAAAGCCGTGCATCGAACGTGCGACGAAATTAGCATTGACTCCAAACGTGGAAACGACCGTGCACTTATTCCACGTCACCTAAGATGTGCATCCGGTGCAATAAAATTTTTTAGCATACTTCTGGTGCGCTTCCCGAAAGCCATGCATCAAATATGCGATGAGATTACCACTCACTCCAAATCTGGTAATGACCGTGCACTTGTTCCACGTCACCAAAGATGAGCATCCGGTGCAACAAAATTTTTTTGCACACCGGTGGTGCGCTTCTCAAAAGCCGTGCATCGAATGTGCAACGAGATTACCACTGACTCCAAACGTGGAAACGACCGTGCACTTGTTCCACGTCACCTAAGATGAGCATCCGGTGTAACAAAATTTTTTTGCACACTTCTGGTGCGCTTTCCGAAAGCCGTGCATCGAACATGCGACGAGATTACCAATGACTCCAAACGTGAGAACGACCGTGCACCTGTTCCGCGTCACTTAAGATGAGCATCCGATGCAACAAATTTTTTTTGCACACCTGTGGTGCGCATCCCGAAAGGCGTGCATCGAACGTGTGATGAGCTTACCACTGACATCAAACGTGGTAACGACCGTGCACTTGTTTCACGTCACCTAAGATGAGCATCCGGTGCAACAAAATTTTTTTGCACACTTCTGGTGCGCTTCTCGAAAGCCGTGCATCGAACGTGTGACGAAATTACCACTGACTCCAAACGTGGAAATGACCGTGCACTTGTTCCACGTCACCTATGATGAGCATCCGGTGCAAAAAAAAATGTTTGCACACTTCTGGCGCGCTTCCTCAAAGCCGTGCATCGAACATACGACGAGATTAGCACTGACTCCAAACGTGGAAACGACTATGCACTTCTTCCGCGTCACTTAAGATGAGTATCTGGCGCAATAAAATTTTTTTTGCATACTTGTGGTGCGCTTTCCGAAAGTCGTGTGCATCGAACGTGCGACGAGATTACCACTGACTCCAAACGTGGTAACGACTGTGCACTTGTTCCACGTCATCTAAGATGAGCATCCGGTGCAACAAAATTTTTTTGCACACTTGTGGTGCGCTTCCTGAAAGCCGTGCATCGAACGTGCGATGGATTAGCACTGACTCCAAACGTGGAAACGACCGCGCAATTGTTCCACGTCACCTAAGATGTGCATCCGGTGCAACAAATTTTTTTAGCACACTTGTGGTGCGCTTCCCGAAAGCCATGCATCAAATATGCGATGAGATTACCACTCACTCCAAATCTGGTAATGACCGTGCACTTGTTCCACATCACCAAAGATGAGCATCCGGTGCAACAAAATTTTTTTGCACACCTGTGGTGCGCTTCCCAAAAGCCGTGCATCGAACGTGTGACGAGATTACCACTGACTCCAAACGTGGAAACGGCCGTGCACTTGTTCCACGTCAGCTAAGATGAGCATCCGGGAGCGCTTCCCGAAAGCCGTGCATCGAATATACGACGAGATTACCAATGACTCCAAACGTGGAAACGAACGTGCACTTGTTTCGCGTCACTCAAGATGAGCACACGATGCAACAAAATTTTTTTGCACACCTGTGGTGCTCTTCCCGAAAGCCATGCATCGAACGCGTGTGATGAGGTTACCACGGACATCAAACGTGGTAAAGACCGTGCACTTGTTCCACGTCACTTAAGATGAGCATCCGGTGCAACAAAAATTTTTGCACACTTACGTGCGCGCTTCTCGGGCATCGAATGTGTGACGAGATTACCACTGACTCCAAACGTGGTAACGACCGTGCACTGGTTCTACGTCACCTAAGATGAGTATCCAGTGTAACAAAATTTTTTTGCACACTTGTGGTGCCCTTCCCGAAAGTCGTGCATCGGACGTGCGACGAGATTACCACTGACTCCAAACGTGGTAACGACCGTGCACTTGTTCCACGTCATCTAAGATGAGCATCCGGTGCAACAAAATTTTTTGCACACTTGTGGTGCGCTTCTTGAAAGCCGTGCATCGAACGTGCGATGGATTAGCACTGACTCCAAACGTGGAAACGACCGCGCAATTGTTCCACGTCACCTAAGATGTGCATCCGGTGCAACAAATTTTTTTAGCACACTTGTGGCGCGCTTCCCGAAAGCCATGCATCAAATATGCGATGAGATTACCACTCACTCCAAATCTGGTAATGACCGTGCACTTGTTCCACATCACCAAAGATGAGCATCCGTTGCAACAAAATTTTTTTGCACACCTGTGGTGCGCTTCCCAAAAGCCGTGCATCGAACGTGTGACGAGATTACCACTGACTCCAAACGTGGAAACGGCCGTGCACTTGTTCCACGTCAGCTAAGATGAGCATCCGGGAGCGCTTCCCGAAAGCCGTGCATCGAATATACGACGAGATTACCAATGACTCCAAACGTGGAAACGAACGTGCACTTGTTTCGCGTCACTCAAGATGAGCATACGATGCAACAAAATTTTTTTGCACACCTGTGGTGCTCTTCCCGAAAGCCATGCATCGAACGTGTGATGAGGTTACCACGGACATCAGACGTGGTAAAGACCGTGCACTTGTTCCACGTCACTTAAGATGAGCATCCGGTGCAACAAAAATTTTTTGCACACTTCTGGTGCGCTTCTCGAAAGCCGGGCATCGAATGTGTGATGAGATTACCACTGACTCCAAACGTGGTAACGACCGTGTAATCGGTTCTACGTCACCTAAGATGAGCATCCAAAGGCAACAAAATTTTTTGCACACTTGTGGTGCCCTTCCCGAAAGTCGTGCATCGGACGTGCGACGAGATTACTACCGACTCCAACCGTGGAAACGACCGCGGCACATGTTCCATGTCACCTAAGATGAGCATCCGATGCAATAAAATTTTTTTGCACACGTCTTGCGCTTCCCGAAAGCCGTGCATCGAACGTGCGACGAGATTACCACTAACTCCAAACGTGGTAATGACCGTGCAGTTGTTCCACGTCACCTAAGATGAGCATCCGGTGCAAAAAAATTTTTTGCACACTTGTGGTGCACTTCCCGAAAAGCCGTGCATCGAACGTGCGATGAGATTAGCACTGACTCCAAACGTGGAAACGACCGTGTGCAACAAATTTTTTAGCACACTTCTGGGGCGCTTCCCGAAAGCCACGCATCAAATATGCGATGAGATTACCACTCACTCCAAATCTGGTGATGACCGTGCACTTGTTCCACGTCACCAAAGATGAGCATCCGGTGCAACAAAATATTTTTGCACACCTGTTGTGCGCTTCCCAAAAGCCGTGCATCGAACGTGCGACGAGATTACCACAGACTTCAAACGTGGAAACGACCGTGCACTTGTTCCACGTCGCCAAAGATGAGCATCCAGTGCAACAAAATTTTTTTGCACACTTCTGGTGCGCTTTTCGAAAGCCGTGCATCGAATGTGCGAAGAGATTACCACTAACTCCAAACATGGTAACGACCGGGCACTTGTTCCACGTCACCTAAGATGAGCATCCGGTGCAACAAAATTTTTTTTGCACAATTGTGGTGCGCTTCCCGAAAGCCGTGCATCGAACATGCGACGAGATTACCAATGACTCCAAACGTGGAAACGACCGTGCACTTGTTCCGCGCCACTTAAGATGAGCATCCGATGCAACAAAATTTTTTTGCACACCTGTGGTGCGCTTCCCGAAAGCCGTGCATCGAACGTGTGATGAGATTACCACTAACTCCAAACGTGGTAACGACCGTGCACTTGTTCCACTTCACCTAAGATGAGCATCCGTGCAACAAAAAAAAAAATTTTGCATACTTCTGGTGCGCTTCGAAAAGCCGTGCATCGAACCTGCGACGAGATTACCACACGACTCGAAACATGGTAACGACCGTCGGCGGTTGTTCCACGTCACCTAAGATGCGCATCCAAAGGCAACAAATTTTTTTTGCACACTTGTGGTGTGCTTCCCGAAAGCCGTGCATCGAACGTGCGATGAGATTATCACTGACTCCAAACGTGGTAACGACCGTGTACTTGTTCCACGTCACCGAAGATGAGCATCCGGTGCAACAAATTTTTTAGCACACTTCTGTGCGCTTCCCGAAAGCCATGCATCAAAAATGCGACGAGATTACCACTCACTCCAAATCTGGTAATGACCGTGCACTTGTTCCACGTCTCCAAGGATGAGCATCTAGTGCAACAAAGTTTTTTTGCACACCTGGGGTGCGCTTCCCGAAAGCCGAGCATTGAACGTGCGATGAGATTACCACTGACATCAAACGTGGTAACGACCGTGCAGTTGTTCCACATCACCTAAGATGAGCATCCGGTGCAACAAAAAAATTTTGCACACTTCTGGTGCGCTTCCCGAAAGCCGTGCATCGAACGTGCGACGAGATTACCACTTACTCCAAATGTGGTAACGACCGTGCACTTGTTCCACGTCATCTAAGATGAGCATCCGGTGCAACAAAATTTTTTTCGCGACTTCGTGCGCTTCTCGAAAGCCGTGCATCGAACGTGGCGACGAGATTACCACTGACTCCATACATGGAAACGGCCGTGCACTTGTTCCGCATCACTTAAGATGAGCATCCGGTGCAACAAAATTTTTTTTGCACACCTGTGGTGCGCTTCCCGAAAGCCGTTCATTGAACGTGCGACGAGATTACCACAGACTACAACCGTGGAAACGACCGTGCACTTGTTCCACGTCACCTAAGGTGAGCATCCAGTGCAACAAAATTTTTTTGCACACTTGTGGGGCGCTTCGAAAGCTGTGCATCGAACGTGCGATGAGATTACCATCGATTCCAAACGTGGAAACGACTGTGCACTTGTTCCACGTCACCTATCATGAGGATCCGGTGCAATAAAATTTTTTGCACACCAGTGGTGCGCTTCCTGAAAGCCGTGCATCGACCGTGCGATGAGATTAACACTGTCTCCAAACATGGAAACGACCGTGCACTTGTTCCACGTCACCTAAGATGAGCATCCGGTGCAACAAAATTTTTTTGCGCACTTGTGGCGCCCTTCCCGAAAGCCGTGCATCGGACGTGCGACGAGATTACCACTGACTGCAACCGTGGAAACAACTGTGCACTTGCTCCACGTCACCAAAGATGAGCATCCGGTGCAACAAATTTTTTTTGCACACTTGTAGTGCGCTTCCCGAAAGCCGTGCATCGAATGTGCGACGAGACTAGACTGACTCCAAACGTGGAAACGACCGTGCACTTGTTCCACGTCACCTAAGATATGCATCCGTGCAACAAATTTTTTTAGCCCACTTCCTCGTGCGCTCCCGAAAGCCATGCATCATACATGCGACGAGATTATCACTCACTCCAAATCTGGTAATGACCGTGCACTTGTCCCACGCCACCTAAGATGAGCATCCAGTGCAACAAAATTTTTTTGCACACTTCTGGTGCGCTTCCCGAAAGTCGTGCATCGAACGCGTGCGACGAGATAACCACGAGACTCTAAACGTGGTAACGACCGTGCTCTTGTTCCACGTCATCTAAGATGAGCATCCGGTGCAACAAAAATTTTTTGCTCACTGTGCTTCTCGAAAGCCGTGCATCGAATGTGTGACGAGATTACCACTGAGTCCAAACGTGGTAACGACCGTGCACTTGTTCTACGTCACCTAAGATGAGCATCCAAAGGCAACAAAATTTTTTTGCGCACTTCCGGTGCGCCTTTTCAAGGGTCAAACGTGCGACAAGATTACCACTAACTCCTAACGTGGTAACGACCGTGCACTTGTTCCATGTCACCTAAGATGTGAGCATCCCGGTGCAACAAAATTTTTTTGCACACTTCGGTGCGCGCCGAAAAGCCGTGCATTGAACGTGTGACGAGATTACCACCGACTCCAAACGTGGAAATGACCGTGCACTTGTTCCACGCCGCCTAAGATGAGCATCAGGTGCAACAAAATTTTTTGCACACTTCGGTGCGCTTCGAAAGCCGTGCATCGAACGTGTGTGACGAGATTACCACCGACTCAAACATGGAAATGACCGTGCACTTGTTCCACGCCCCTATGATGAGCATCCGTGCAATAAAAACTGTTTGCACACTCCCCGCGCGCGCTTCCTCGAAAGCCGTGCATCGAACATACGACGAGATTAGCACCGACTCCAAACGTGGAAACTATCAGTGCACTTCTTCCGCGGCCACTTAAGATAAGTATCCGGTGCAACAAAATTTTTTTGCACACCTGTGGGCGCGCTTCCCAAAAGGCGTGCATCGAACGTGTGATGAGATTACCACGACATCAAACGTTGTAACAATCGGGACTTGTTCCACGTCACCTAAGATGAGCATCTGGTGCAATAAAAATTTTTGCACACTTCCGCGCGCTTCCCGAAAAGCCGTGCATCGAACGTGCGACGTGATTACCACAAACTCAAAACATGGTAACGACCATGCACTTGTTCCACGTCACCTAAGATGAGCATCCGGTGCAATAAAATTTTTGGCACACTTCGCGGTTCCCGAAAGTCTTGCATCGAATGCGACGAGATTACCACTAACTCCAAACGTGGTAATGACCGTGCACTTCTTCCACGTCACCTAAGATGAGCATCCGTGCAACAAAATTTTTTGCACACCTGTGGTGCGCTTCCCGAAAAGCCGTGCATCAAACGCGGCGACGAGATTACCACTCGACTCCAAAGATGAGCATCCGGTGCAACAATTTTTTTTTTTGCACACCTCTCGTGCGCTTCGAAGGCCGTGCATCGAATGTGCGTCCGAGATTACCACTAACTCCAAACATGGTAGCGACCGGGCACTTGTTCCACGTCACCTAAGATGAGCATCCGGTGCAACAAAATTTTTTGTGCACAGTTGTGGTGCGCTTCTCGAAAGCCGTGCATCGAACGCGTGCGATGAGATTACCATCGACTCCAAACGTGGAAACGACCGTGCACTTATTCCACGTCACCTAAGATGAGCATCCGGTGCAACAAAATGTTTTCGCACACTTGTGGTGCGCTTCCCGAAAGCCGTGCATCAAACATGCGACGAGATTACCACTCACTCCAAATCTGGTAGTGACCGCACTTGGCCCACGCCACCTAAGATGAGCATCCAGTGCAACAAAATTTTTTGCACACTTCGCGTGCGCTTCGAAAAGTCGTGCATCGAACGTGCGGCGAGATTACCCCCGACTCTAAACATGGTAACGACCGTGCACTTGTTCCACGTCATCTAAGATGTGCATCCGGTGCAACAAAATTTTTTGCACAATCGTGCTTCTCGAAAAGCCGTGCATCGAATGTGTGACGAGATTACCACCGACTCCAAACGTGGTAACGACCGTGCACTTGTTCTACATCACCTAGGATGAGCATCTAGTGCAACAAAATTTTTTTGCACACTTACGGTGCGCTTTTCGAAAAGCCATGTGTCAAACATACGACAAGATTACCACTAACTCCTAACGTGGTAACGCGTCAGGCACTTGTTTGACGTCACCTAAGAGGAGCATCCCGGTGCAACAAAATTTTTTTGCACACTTCTGGTGCGCTTCTCGAAAGCCGTGCATTGAACGTGTGACGAGATTACCACTGACTCCAAACGTGGAAATGACCGTGCACTTGTTTCACGTCACCTAAGATGAGCATCCGGCGCAATAAATTTTTTTTGCAGACCTGTGGTGTTCTTCCCGAAAAGCCGTGCATCAAACTTGCGACGAGATTAGCACTGACTCCAAACGTGGTAACGACCGTACACTTGTTCCGCGTCACTTAAGATGAGTATCCGGTGCAACAAAATTTTCTTGCATACCTGTGGCGCGCTTCCCGAAAGCCGTGCATCGAACATGTGATGAGATTACCACTGGCATCAAACGTGGTAACAATCGGGACTTGTTCCACGTCACCCAAGATGAGCATCTGGTGCAACAAAAATTTTTTTGCACACTTCTGGTGCGCTTCCCAAAAGCCGTGCATCCAACGTGCGACGTGATTACCACAAACTCCAAACATGGTAACGACCATGCACTTGTTCCACGCCACCTAAGATGAGCATCCGGTGCAATAAAAGTTTTTGGCACACTTCTGGTGCGCTACCCGAAAGTCATGCATCGAATGTGCGACGTGATTGCCACAAACTCTAAACATGGTAATGACCGTGCACTTCTTCCACGTCACCTAAGATGAGCATCCGGTGCAACAAAAAATTTTTTACACACCTGTGGTGCGCTTCCCGAAAGCCGTGCATCGAATGTCCGACGAGATTACCACTGACTCCAAACGTGGAAATGGCCGTGCACTTGTTCCGCATCACTTAAGATGAGCATCCGTGCAACAAATTTTTTTGCACACCTCAGTGCGCTTCCCCGAAGGCCGTGCATCGAATGTGCGGCGAGATTACCACTAACTCCAAACATGGTAACGACCGGGCACTTGTTCCACGTCACCTAAGATGAGCATCCGGTGCAACAAAATTTTTTTTGCACAGTTGTGATACGCTTCCCGAAAGCCATGCATCGAACGTGTGATGAGATTACCACTAACTCCAAACGTGGTAACGACCGTGCACTTGTTCCACATCACCTAAGATGAGTATCCGGTGCAACAAAAAAATTTTGCACACTTCTGGTGCGCTTCTCGAAAGCCGTGCATCGAACCTGCGACGAGATTACCACCGACTCCAAACATGGTAACCACCGTGCACTTGTTCCAACATAACCTAAGATGAGCATCCGGTGCAACAAAATTTTTTTTACACACTTGTGGTGCGCTTCCCGAAAAGCCGCATCGAACGTGCGATGAGATTACCACCGACTCCAAACGTGGTAACGACCGTGCACTTGTTCCACGTCACCTAAGATGAGCATCCAAAGGCAACAAATTTTTTTGCACACTTGTGGTGTGCTTCCCGAAAGCCGCATCGAACGTGCGATGAGATTATCATCGACTCCAAACGTGGTAACGACCGTGTACTTGTTCCACGTCACGTAAGATGAGCATCCGTGCAACAAATTTTTTTAGCACACTTCGGTGCGCTTCCCGAAAGTCGTGCATCGAACGTGCCACGAGATTACCACATACTCCAAATGTGGTAACGACCGTGCACTTGTTCCACGTCATCTAAGATGAGCATCCGGTGCAACAAAATTTTTTTCGCACTTCTGGTGCGCTTCTCGAAAGCCGTGCATCGAACGTGCGACGAGATTACCACTGACTCCATACATGGAAACGGCCGTGCACTTGTTCCGCATCACTTAAGATGAGCATCCGGTGCAACAAAATTTTTTTGCACACCTGTGGTGCGCTTCCCGAAAGCCGTTTATTGAACGTGCGACGAGATTACCACAGACTACAACCGTGGAAACGACCGTGCACTTGTTCCACGTCACCTAAGGTGAGCATCCGGTGCAACAAAATTTTTTTGCACACTTGTGGTGCGCTTCTCGAAAGTTGTGCATCGAACGTGCAATGAGATTACCACTGATTCCAAACGTGGAAACGACCGTGCACTTGTTCCACGTCACCTATGATGAGGATCCGGTGCAATAAAATTTTTTGCACACCGGTGGTGCGCTTCCTGAAAGCCGTGCATCGACCGTGCGATGAGATTAACACTGACTCCAAACATGGAAACGACCGTGCACTTGTTCCACGCCACCAAAGATGAGCATCCGGTGCAACAAAATTTTTTTGCACACTTGTGGCGCCCTTCCCGAAAGCCGTGCATCGGACGTGCGACGAGATTACCACTGACTGCAACCGTGGAAACAACTGTGCACTTGCTCCACGTCACCAAAGATGAG
Organism: Chrysopogon serrulatus; assembly: GCA_015844335.1. Taxonomy (NCBI): domain Eukaryota; kingdom Viridiplantae; phylum Streptophyta; class Magnoliopsida; order Poales; family Poaceae; genus Chrysopogon; species Chrysopogon serrulatus. Next base: position 51,761 of record JADLZL010004448.1, on the reverse strand, counting down.
CATCCGGTGCAATAAAATTTTTTTGCACACTTATAGTGCGCTTCCCGAAAGCCGTGCATCGAACGTGCGATGAGATTACCACTGACTCTAAACGTGGAAACGACCGTGCACTTGTTCCACGTCACCTAAGATGAGCATCCGGTGCAACAAATTTTTTTTGCACACTTGTGGTGTGCTTCCCGAAAGCCGTGCATCGAATGTGCGACGAGATTAGACTGACTCCAAACGTAGAAACGACCGTGCACTTGCTCCACGTCACCTAAGATATGCATCCGGTGCAACAAATTTTTTGAGCCCACTTCTGGTGCGCTTCTCGAAAGCCGTGCATCGAACGTGTGACGAGATTACCAATGACTCCAAACGTGGAAATGACCGTGCACTTGTTCCACGTCAGCCAAGATGAGCATCAGGTGCAACAAAATTTTTTGCACACTTATAGTGCGCTTCCCCGAAAAGCCGTGCATCGAACATACGACGAGATTAGCACCGACTCCAAACGTGGAAACTACTGCGCACTTCTTCCACGCCACTTAAGATAAGTATCCGGTGCAACAAAATTTTTTTGCACACCTGGGCGCGCTTCCCCGAAAGGCGTGCATCGAACGTGTGATGAGATTACCACCGACATCAAACGTGGTAACAATCGGGACTTGTTCCACGTCACCTAACATGAGCATCCGGTGCAATAAAAATTTTTTTGCACACTTCGGTGCGCTTCCCGAAAAGCCGCATCGAACGTGCGACGTGATTACCACAAACTCCAAACATGGTAACGACCATGCACTTGTTCCACGTCACCTAAGATGAGCATCCGGTGCAATAAAATTTTTGGCACACTTCTGGTGCGGTTCCCGAAAGTCATGCATCGAATGTGCGACGAGATTACCACTAACTCCAAATGCGGTAATGACCGTGCAGTTTTTCCACGCCACCTAAGATGAGCATCCGTGCAACAAATTTTTTTGCACACCTGTGGTGCGCTTCCCGAAAGCCGTGCATCAAACGTGCGACGAGATTACCACCGACTCCAAACGTGGAAACGGCCGTGCACTTGTTCCGCATCACTTAAGATGAGCATCCGGTGCAACAAATTTTTTTGCACACCTTTGGTGCGCTTCCCCGAAGGCCGTGCATCGAATGTGCGTCGAGATTACCACTAACTCCAAACATGGTAGCGACCGGGCACTTGTTCCACGTCACCTAAGATGAGCATCCGGTGCAACAAAATTTTTTGTGCACAGTTTGTGGTGCGCTTCGAAAAGCCGCATCGAACGTGCGATGAGATTACCACCGACTCCAAACGTGGAAACGACCGTGCACTTATTCTACGTCACCTAAGATGAGCATCCGGTGCAACAAAATGTTTTTGCACACTTGTGGTGCGCTTCCCGAAAGCCGTGCATCAAACATGCGACGAGATTACCACTCACTCCAAATCTGGTAAAGACCGTGCACTTGTCCCACGTCACCTAAGATGAGCATCCAGTGCAACAAAATTTTTTTCCACACTTCTGGTGCGCTTCCCGAAAGTCGTGCATCGAACGTGCGATGAGATTACCACTGACTCTAAACGTGGTAACGACCCTGCACTTGTTCCACGTTATCTAAGATGAGCATCCGGTGCAACAAAATTTTTTTGGACACTGTGCTTCTCGAAAGTCGTGCATCGAATGTGTGACGAGATTACCACTGACTCCAAATGTGGTAACGACCGTGCACTTGTTCTACGCCACCTAAGATGAGCATCCAAAGCAACAAAATTTTTTGCACACTTCGCGCGCTTTTCGAAGACGTCGTCAAACATACGACAAGATTACCACTAACTCCTAACGTGGTAACGACCGTGCACTTGTTTCACGTCACCTAAGATGAGCATCCCGGTGCAACAAAATTTTTTTGCACACTTCTGGTGCGTTTCTCGAAAGCCGTGCATTGAACGTGTGACGAGATTACCACTGACTCCAAACGTGGAAATGACCGTGCACTTGTTTCACGTCACCTAAGATGAGCATCCGGCGCAACAAATTTTTTTTGCAGACCTGTGGTGTTCTTCCCGAAAGCCGTGCATCAAACTTGCGACGAGATTAGCACTGACTCCAAATGTGGAAACGACCGTGCACTTGTTCCACGTCACCGATAATGTGCATCCGGTGCAACAAATTTTTTTAGCACACTTCTGGTGCGCTTCCCAAAAGCCATGCATCAAATATGCGATGAGATTACCACTCACCCCAAATCTGGTAATGACCGGACACTTGTTCCACGTCACTTAAGATGAGCTTCCGGTGCAACAACAAAATCTTTTTGCACAGCTTGTGGTGGGCTTCCCGAAAGCCATGCATCAAACGTGCGACGAGATTACCACAGACTCCATACATGGAAACGGCCATGCACTTGTTCCACGCCTCCTATGATGAGCATCCGGTGCAACAAAAATTGTTTGCACACTTCTAGCGCCAGCTTCTTGAAAGCCGCATCGAACATACGACGAGATTAGCACTGACTCCAAACGTGGAAACGACTGTGCACTTCTTCCGCATCACTTAAGATGAGTATCCGGTGCAACAAAATTTTCTTGCACACCTGTGGCGCGCTTCCCGAAAGCCGTGCATCGAACATGTGATGAGATTACCACTGGCATCAAACGTGGTAACAATCGGGACTTGTTCCACGTCACCTAAGATGAGCATCTAGTGCAACAAAAATTTTTTTGCACACTTCGTGGTGCGCTTCCGAAAAGCCGTGCATCGAACGTGCGGCGTGATTACCACAAACTCCAAACATGGTATCGACCATGCACTTGTTCCACGTCACCTAAGATGAGCATCCGGTGCAATAAAATTTTTTGGCACACTTCTGGTGCGGTTCCCGAAAGTCATGCATCGAATGTGCGACGAGATTACCACTAACTCCAAACGCGGTAATGACCGTGCACTTCTTCCACGTCACCTAAGATGAGCATCCGGTGCAACAAATTTTTTTTGCACACCTGTGGTGCGCTTCCCGAAAGCCGTGCATCGAACGTGCGACGAGATTACCACTGACTCCAAACGTGGAAATGGCCGCGGCGCTTGTTCCGCATCACTTAAGATGAGCATCCGGTGCAACAAATTTTTTGCACACCTCGGTGCGCTTCCCCGGAAGGCCGTGCATCGAATGTGCGACGAGATTACCACTAACTCCAAACATGGTAACGACCGGCAACTTGTTCCACGTCACCTAAGATGAGCATCCGGTGCAACAAAATTTTTTTGCACAGTTGTGATGCGCTTCCCGAAAGCCGTGCATCGAACGTGTGATGAGATACCACTAACTCCAAACGTGGTAACGACCGTGCACTTGTTCCACATCACCTAAGATGAGCATTCGGTGCAACAAAAAAATTTTGCACACTTCTTGTGTGCTTCTCGAAAGCCGTGCATCGACCGTGCGATGAGATTAACACTGACTCCAAACATGGAAACGACCGTGCACTTGTTCCATGTCACCTAAGATGAGCATCCGGTGCAACAAAATTTTTTTGCACACTTGTGGCGCCCTTCCCGAAAGCCGTGCATCGGACGTGCGACGAGATTACCACCGACCGCAACCGTGGAAACGATCGCGGCGCTTTGCTCCACGTCACCAAAGATAAGCATCCGGTGCAATCAAATTTTTTTGGACACTTGTGGCGTGCTTCCCGAAAGCCGTGCATCGAACATGCGATGAGATTACCACAGACTCCAAACATGGTAACGACCGTGTACTTGTTCCACGTCACCGAAGATGAGCATCCGTGCAACAAATTTTTTTAGCACACTTCTGGTGCGCTTCCCCGAAAAGCCATGCATCAAAAATGCGACGACATTACCACTCACTCCAAATCTGGTAATGACCGTGCACTTGTTCCACGCCCCAAAAGATGAGCATCCAAAGGTAACAAAATTTTTTTTGCACACTGCGTGGTGCGCCGCGAAAAGCCGAGCATCGAACGTGCGATGAGATTACCACTGACATCAAACGTAGTAACGACCGTGCACTTGTTCCACATCACCTAAGATGAGCGTCCGGTGAAACAAAAAAATTTTGCACACTTCTGGTGCGCTTCCCGAAAGCGGTGCATCGAACGTGCGACGAGATTACCACTGACTCCATACATGGAAACGGCCGTGCACTTGTTCCGCATCACTTAAGATGAGCATCCGGTGCAACAAAATTTTTTTGCACACCTGTGGTGCGCGCCCCGAAAAGCCGCTCATTGAACGTGTGACGAGATTACCACAGACCGCAACCGTGGAAACGACCGTGCACTTGTTCCACGTCACCTAAGATGAGCATCCAAAGGTAACAAAAATTTTTTGCACACTTGTGGTGCGCGCTTCTCGAAAAGCTGTGCATCGAACGTGCGATGAGATTACCACTGATTCCAAACGTGGAAACGACCGTGCACTTGTTCCACGTCACCTATGATGAGGATCCGGTGCAACAAAATTTTTTGCACACCAGTGGTGCGCTTCCTGAAAGCCGTGCATCGACCGTGCGATGAGATTAACATCGACTCCAAACATGGAAACGACCGTGCACTTGTTCCATGTCACCTAAGATGAGCATCCGGTGCAACAAAATTTTTTGCACACTTGTGGCGCCCTTCCCGAAAAGCCGTGCATCGGACGTGCGACGAGATTACCACCGACCGCAACCGTGGAAACGATCGCGCGCTTGCTCCACGTCACCAAAGATAAGCATCCGGTGCAATAAAATTTTTTTGCACACTTATGGTGCGCTTCCCAAAAAGCCATGCATCAAATATGCGATGAGATTACCACTCACTCCAAATCTGGTAATGACCGGGCACTTGTTCCTCGTCACTTAAGATGAGCATCCGGTGCAACAAAATTTTTTACACAGTTGTGGTGCGCTTCCCGAAAGCCATGCATCAAACGTACAACTTGATTTCCACTGACTCCATACACGAAAACGGCCATGCACTTGTTCCGCATCACTTAAGATGAGCATCCGGTGCAACAAAATGTTTTTGCACACCTGTGGTGTGCTTCCCGAAAGCTGTGCATCGAACGTGCGGCAAGATTAGCACTGACTCCAAACGTGGAAACGACCGTGCACTTGTTCCACGTCCCCTAAGATGTGCATCCGGCGCAAGAAATTTTTGTTGCAGACCTGTGGAGTTCTTCCCGAAAGCCGTGCATCGAACTTGCGACGAGATTAGCACTGATTCCAAATGTGGAAACGACCGTGCACTTGTTCCACGTCACCTATAATGTGCATCCGGTGCAACAAATTTTTTTAGCACACTTCTGGTGCGCTTCCCAAAAGCCATGCATCAAATATGTGATGAGATTACCACTCACCCCAAATCTGGTACTGACCGGGCACTTGTTCCACGTCACTTAAGATGAGCATCCGGTGCAACAAAATTTTTTTTGCACAGTTGTGGTGCGCTTCCCGAAAGCCATGCATCAAACGTGCGACGAGATTACCACTGACTCCATACATGGAAACGGCCATGCACTTGTTCCGCATCACTTAAGATGAGCATCCGGTGCAACAAAATGTTTTTGCACACCTGTGGTGTGCTTCCCGAAAAGCTATGCATCGAACGTCGCGACGAGATTAGCACCGACTCCAAACATGGAAACGACCGTGCACTTGTTCCACGCCCCTAAGATGTGCATCCGGTGCAACAAATTTTTTAGCACACTTCGGTGCGCTTCCCGAAAGCCATGCATCAAATATGCGATGTGATTACCACTCACTCTAAATCAGGTAATGACCGTGCACTTGTTCCACGTCACCAAAGATGAGCATCCGGTGCAACAAAGTTTTTTGCACACCTGTGGTGCGCTTCCCCGAAAAGCCGCATCGAACGTGCGACGAGATACCACTGACTCCAAACGTGGAAACGACCGTGCACTTGTTCCACGTCACCTAAGATGAGCATCCGATGCAACAAAATTTTTTTTGCACACTTCGGTGCGCTTCCCGAAAAGCCGCATCGAACATGCGACGAGATTACCAATGACTCCAAACGTGGAAATGACCGTGCACTTGTTCCATGTCACTTAAGATGAGCATCCGATGCAACAAATTTTTTTGCACACCTGTGGTGCGCTTCCCGAAAAGACGCATCGAACGTGTGATGAGATTACCACCGACATCAAACGTGGTAACGACCGTGCATTTGTTCCACATCACCTAAGATGAGCATCCGGTGCAACAAAAAAGGTTTCGCACACTTCGGTGCCCTTCTCGAAAGCTGTGCATCGAACGTGCGACGAGATTACCACTGACTCCAAACGTGAAAACGGCCGTGCACTTGTTCCGCATCACTTAAGATGAGCTTTTGGTGCAACAAAATTTTTTGCACACCCCTGTGCGCTTCCCCGAAGGCCGCATCGAACGTGCGACGAGATTACCACTAACTCCAAATGTGGTAACGACCTGGCTCTTGTTCCACGCCACTTAAGATGAGCATCCGGTGCAACAAATTTTTTTTGCACAGTTGTGGTGCGCTTCCCGAAAGCCATGCATCAAACGTGCGACGAGATTACCACTGACTCCATACATGGAAACGGCCATGCACTTGTTCCGCATCTCTTAAGATGAGCATCCGGTGCAACAAAATGTTTTTGCACACCTGTGGTGTGCTTCCCGAAAGCTATGCATCGAACGTGCGACGAGATTAGCACTGACTCCAAACATAGAAACGACCGTGCACTTGTTCCACGTCCCCTAAGATGTGCATCCGGTGCAACAAATTTTTTTAGCACACTTCTGGTGCGCTTCCCGAACGCCATGCATCAAATATGCGATGAGATTACCTCACACTCTAAATCAGGTAATGACCGTGCACTTGTTCCACGTCACCAAAGATGAGCATCCGGTGCAACAAAATTTTTTTGCACACCTGTGGTGCGCTTACCGAAAGCCGTGCATCGAACGTGCGACGAGATACCACTGACTCCAAACGTGGAAACGACCGTGCACTTATTCCACGTCACCTAAGATGAGCATCCGATGCAACAAAATTTTTTTGCACACTTCCGGTGCGCTTCCCGAAAGCCATGCATCGAACATGCGATGAGATTACCAATGACTCCAAACGTGGAAATGACCGTGCACTTGTTCCGCGTCACTTAAGATGAGCATCCGATGCAACAAAAATTTTTTGCACACCTGTGGTGCGCTTCCCGAAAGCCGTGCATCGAACGTGTGATGATATTACCACTGACATCAAACGTGGTAACGACCGTGCACTTGTTCCACATCACCTAAGATGAGCATCCGGTGCAACAAAAAATTTTGCACACTTCTGGTGCGCTTCTCGAAAGCCGTGCATCGAACATGCGACGAGATTACCACTGACTCCAAACGTGGAAACGGCCGTGCACTTGTTCCGCATCACTTAAGATGAGCTTTCGGTGCAACAAATTTTTTTGCACACCCCTGGGGCGCTTCCCGAAGGCCGTGCATCGAACGTGCGACGAGAATACCACTAACTCCAAATGTGGTAACGACAGGGCTCTTGTTCCACGCCACTTAAGATGAGCATCCGGTGCAATAAAATTTTTTTGCACAATTGTGGTGCGCTTCTCGAAAGCCATGCATCAAACATGCGACGAGATTACCACTGACTCCAAACGTGGAAACGGCTGTGCACTTGTTCCGCATCACTTAAGATGAGCTTCCGGTGCAACAAAATTTTTTTGCACACCCCTGGTGCGCTTCCCGAAGGTCGTGCATCGAACGTGCGACGAGATTACCAGTAACTCCAAATGTGGTAACGACCGGGCTCTTGTTCCACGCCACTTAAGATGAGCATCCGGTGCAACAAAATTTTTTTGCACAATTGTGGTTCGCTTCTCGAAAGCCATGCATCAAACGTGCGACGAGATTACCACTGACTCCAAACGTGGAAACGGCCGTGCACTTGTTCCGCATCACTTAAGATGAGCTTTCGGTGCAACAAAATTTTTTTGCACCCCCCCGTGCGCTTCCCGAAGGTCGTGCATCGAACGTGCGGCGAGATTACCAAGAACTCCAAATGTGGTAACGACCGGGCTCTTGTTCCACGCCACTTAAGATGAGCATCCGGTGCAACAAAATTTTTTTGCACGCTTGTGGTGCGCTTCCCGAAAGCCATGCATCAAACGTCTGCGACGAGATTACCACTGACTCCATACATGGAAATGGCCGTGCACTTGTTCCGTGTCACCTAAGATGAGCATCCGGTGCAATAAAGTTTTTGCACACTTGTGGTGCGCTTCCCCGAAAGCCATGCATTGAACCTGCGACGAGATTACCACCGACTCCAAACATGGTAACGACCGTGCACTTGTTCCACGTCACCTAAGATGAGCATCCGGTGCAACAAAAATTTTTGCACACTTGTGGTGCCCTTTCCGAAAAGTCGTGCATCGGACGTGCGACGAGATTACCATAGACTCCAACCGTGGAAACGACCGTGCACTTGTTCCGTGTCACCTAAGATGAGCATCCGGTGCAATAAATTTTTTGCACACTTGTGGTGCGCTTCCGAAAGCCATGTATTGAACCTGTGACGAGATTACCACCGACTCCAAACATGGTAACGACCGTGCACTTGTTCCACGTCACCTAAGATGAGCATCCGGTGCAACAAAATTTTTTTGCACACTTGTGGTGCGCTTCCCGAAAGCCGTGCATCGAACGTGCGACGAGATTACCACTGACTCCAAACGTGGTAATGACCGTGCACTTGTTCCACGTCACCTAAGATGAGCATCCGTGCAACAAATTTTTTAGCACACTTCGATACGCTTCCCGAAAGCCGCATCGAACGTGTGATGAGATTACCACCGACATCAAATGTGGTAACGACCGTGCACTTGTTCCACATCACCTAGGATGAGCATCCGGTGCAACAAAAAATTTTGCACACTTCGTGCGCTTCTCGAAAAGCCGTGCATCGAACATGCGACGAGATTACCACTGACTCCAAACGTGGAAACGGCTGTGCACTTGTTCCGCATCACTTAAGATGAGCTTTCGGTGCAACAAAATTTTTTTGCGCACCCCTGGTGCGCTTCCCGAATGCCGTGCATCGAACGTGCGACGAGATTACCACTGACTCCAAAGTGGTAACGACCGGGCTCTTCTTCCACGCCACTTATGATGAACATCCGGTGCAACAAAATTTTTTTGCACAATTGTGGTGCGCTTCCCGAAAGCCATGCATCAAACGTGCGACGAGATTACCACTGACTCCATACATGGAAATAGCCGTGCACTAGTTCCGCATCACTTAAGATGAGCATCCGGTGCAACAAAATTTTTTTGCACACCTGTGGTGCGCTTCCCGAAAGCCGTGCATTGAACGTGCGATGAGATTACCACTGACATCAAACGTGGTAACGACTGTGCACTTGTTCCACGTCACCTAAGATGAGCATCCGGTGCAACAAAAAATTTTGAACACTTCGGTGCGCTTCCCCCCAAAGCTGTGCATCGAACGTGCGGCGAGATTAACGCTAACTCCAAATGTGGTAACGACCGTGCACTTGTTCCACGTCACCTAAGATGAGCATCCGGTGCAACAGATTTTTTTTGCACACTTGTAGTGCGCTTCCCGAAAGCCATGCATCGAACGTGTGACGAGATTACCACTGACTCCAAACATGGTAACGACCGTGCACTTGCTCCATGTCACCTAAGATGAGCATCCGGTGCAACAAAAAATTTTGTGCACATTTGGGGTGCCCTTTGCGAAAGTCGTGCATCCGACGTGCGACGAGATTACCATAGACTCCAACCGTGGAAATGACCGTGCACTTGTTCCGTGTCACCAAAGATGAGCATCCGGTGCAATAAATTCTTTTGCACACTTGTGGTGCGCTTCCCGAAAGCCATGCATTGAACCTGCGACGAGATTACCACTGACTCCAAACATGGTAACGACCGTGCACTTGTTCCACGTCACCTAAGATGAGCATCCGGTGCAACAAAAATTTTTTGCACACTTGTGGTGCCCTTTCCGAAAGTCGTGCATCGGACGTGCGACGAGATTACCATAGACTCCAACCGTGGAAACGACCGTGCACTTGTTCCGTGTCACCTAAGATGAGCATCCGGTGCAATTAATTTTTTTGCACACTTGTGGTGCGCTTCCCGAAAGCCATATATTGAACCTGTGACGAGATTACCACTGACTCCAAACATGGTAACGACCGTGCACTTGTTCCACGTCACCTAAGATGAGCATCCGGTGCAACAAAATTTTTTTGCACACTTGTGGTGCGCTTCCCGAAAGCCGTGCATCGAATGTGCGACGAGATTACCACTGACTCCAAACGTGGTAACGACCGTGCACTTGTTCCACGTCACCTAAGATGAGCATCCGATGCAACAAATTTTTTTAGCACACTTCTGGTGCGCTTCCCGAAAGTCATGCATCAAATATGTGATGATATTACCACTCACTCCAAATCTGGTAATGACCGTGCACTTGTTCCACGTCACCAAAGATGAGCATCCGATGCAACAAAAATTTTGCACACCTGTGGTGCGCTTCCCCGAAGCCGTGCATCGAACGCGTGTGATGAGATTACCATCGACATCAAACGTTCTAACGACCGTTGCACTTGTTCCACATCACCTAAGATGAGCATCCGGTGCAACAAAAAATTTTGCACACTTCTGGTGTTCTTCTCGAAAAGCCGTGCATCAAACATGCGACGAGATTACCACTGACTCCAAACGTGGAAACGGCCGTGCACTTGTTCCGCATCACTTAAGATGAGCTTTCGGTGCAACAAAATTTTTTTGCACACCCCAGCGCGCTTCCCCGGGCCGTGCATCGAACGTGCGGCGATATTACCACTAACTCCAAATGTGGTAACGACCGGGCTCTTCTTCCACGCCACTTAAGATGAACATCCGGTGCAACAAAATTTTTTTGCACAATTGTGGTGCGCTTCCCGAAAGCCATGCATCAAACGTGCGACGAGATTACCACTGACTCCATACATGGAAATAGCCGTGCACTTGTTCCGCATCACTTAAGATGAGCATCCGGTGCAACAAAATTTTTTTGCACACCTGTGGTGCGCTTCCCGAAAGCCGTGCATTGAACGTGCGATGAGATTACCACTGACATCAAACGTGGTAACGACCGTGCACTTGTTCCACGTCACCTAAGATGAGCATCCGGTGCAACAAAAAAATTTTGAACACTTCTGGTGCGCTTCCCGAAAGCTGTGCATCGAACGTGCGACGAGATTAACGCTAACTCCAAATGTGGTAACGACCGTGCACTTGTTCCACGTCACCTAAGATGAGCATCCGGTGCAACAGATTTTTTTTGCACACTTGTAGTGCGCTTCCCGAAAGCCATGCATCGAACGTGTGACGAGATTACCACTGACTCCAAACATGGTAACGACCGTGCACTTGCTCCATGTCACCTAAGATGAGCATCCGGTGCAACAAAAAATTTTGTGCACATTTGGGGTGCCCTTTGCGAAAGTCGTGCATCCGACGTGCGACGAGATTACCATAGACTCCAACCGTGGAAATGACCGTGCACTTGTTCCGTGTCACCAAAGATGAGCATCCGGTGCAATAAATTTTTTTGCACACTTGTGGTGCGCTTCCCGAAAGCCATGCATTGAACCTGCGACGAGATTACCACTGACTCCAAACATGGTAACGACCGTGCACTTGTTCCACGTCACCTAAGATGAGCATCCGGTGCAACAAAAATTTTTTGCACACTTGTGGTGCCCTTTCCGAAAGTCGTGCATCGGACGTGCGACGAGATTACCATAGACTCCAACCGTGGAAACGACCGTGCACTTGTTCCGTGTCACCTAAGATGAGCATCCGGTGCAATAAATTTTTTTGCACACTTGTGGTGCGCTTCCCGAAAGCCATATATTGAACCTGTGACGAGATTACCACTGACTCCAAACATGGTAACGACCGTGCACTTGTTCCACGTCACCTAAGATGAGCATCCGGTGCAACAAAATTTTTTTGCCACCTTGTGGTGCGCTTCCCGAAAGCCGTGCATCGAATGTGCGACGAGATTACCACTGACTCCAAACGTGGTAACGACCGTGCACTTGTTCCACGTCACCTAAGATGAGCATCCGATGCAACAAATTTTTTAGCACACTTCGGTGCGCTTCCCGAAAGTCATGCATCAAATATGTGATGATATTACCACTCACTCCAAACGTGGTAATGACCGTGCACTTGTTCCACGTCACCAAAGATGAGCATCCGATGCAACAAAAAAATTTTGCACACCTGTGGTGCGCTTCCCGAAAGCCGTGCATCGAACGTGTGATGAGATTACCACTGACATCAAACGTTCTAACGACCGTGCACTTGTTCCACATCACCTAAGATGAGCATCCGGTGCAACAAAAAAATTTTGCACACTTCTGGTGTTCTTCTCGAAAGCCGTGCATCGAACTTGCGACGAGATTAGCACTGACTCCAAATGTGGAAACGACCGTGCACTTGTTCCACGTCACCTAAGATGTGCATCCGCGCAACAAATTTTTTTTAGCACACTTTTGGTGCGCGTCCCAAAAGCCATGCATCAAACGTGCGACGAGATTACCACTGACTCCAAAGTGGTAACGACCGGGCTCTTCTTCCACGTCACTTAAGATGAGCATCCGGTACAACAAAATTTTTTTGCACAGTTGTGGTGCGCTTCCCGAAAGCCATGCATCAAACGTGCGACGAGATTACCACTGACTCCATACATGGACATGGCCGTGCACTTGTTCCGCATCACTTAAGATGAGCATCCGATGCAACAAAATTTTTTGCACACCTGTGGTGCGCTTCCCGAAAGCCGTGCATTGAACGTGCGATGAGATTACCACTGACATCAAACGTGGTAACGACCGTGCACTTGTTCCACGTCACCTAAGATGAGCATCCGGTGCAACAAAAAAATTTTGAACACTTCTGCTGCGCTTCCCGAAAGCTGTGCATCGAACGTGCGACGGGATTAACGCTAACTCCACATGTGGTAACGACCGTGCACTTGTTCCACGTCACCTAAGATGAGCATCCGGTGCAACAGATTTTTTTTGCACACTTGTAGTGCGCTTCCCGAAAGCCGTGCATCGAACGTGTGACGAGATTACCACTGACTCCAAACATGGTAACGACCGTGCACTTGCTCCATGTCACCTAAGATGAGCATCCGTGCAACAAAAAATTTTGTGCACATTTGGGGTGCCCTTTGTGAAAGTAGTGCATCCGACGTGCGACGAGATTACCATAGACTCCAACCGCGGAAATGACCGTGCACTTGTTCCGTGTCACCAAAGATGAGCATCCGGTGCAATAAATTTTTTTGCACACTTGTGGTGCGCTTCCCGAAAGCCATGCATTGAACCTGCGACGAGATTACCACTGACTCCAAACATGGTAACGACCGTGCACTTGTTCCACGTCACCTAAGATGAGCATCCGTGCAACAAAATTTTTTGCACACTTGTGGTGCCCTTTCCGAAAGTCGTGCATCGGACGTGCGACGAGATTACCATAGACTCCAACCGTGGAAACGACCGTGCACTTGTTCCGTGTCACCTAAGATGAGCATCCGGTGCAATAAATTTTTTTGCACACTTGTGGTGCGCTTCCCGAAAGCCATATATTGAACCTGTGGACGAGATTACCACTGACTCCAAACATGGTAACGACCGTGCACTTGTTCCATGTCACCTAAGATGAGCATCCGGTGCAATAAATTTTTTTGCACACTTGTGGTGCGCTTCCCCGAAGTGCATCGAACGTGCGACGAGATTACCACCGACTCCAAACGTGGTAACGACCGTGCACTTGTTCCACGTCACCTAAGATGAGCATCCGATGGAACAAATTTTTTAGCACACTTCTGGTGCGCTTCGAAAAAAAGTCATGCATCAAATATGTGATGGTATTACCACTCACCCAAAATCGTGGTAATGACCGTGCACTTGTTCCACGTCACCAAAGATGAGCATCCGATGCAACAAAAATTTTGCACACCTGTTGCACACCTGTGCATCGAACGTGTGATGAGTTCTAACGACCGTGCACTTGTTCCAAAAGATGAGCATCCGAACAAAAAATTTTGCACACTTACGGTGTTCTTCTCGAGCAGTGCATCGAACTCCAAATGTGGAAATGACCGTGCACTTGTTCCACGTCACCTAAGATGTGCATCCGGCGCAACAAATTTTTTTAGCACACTTTTGGTGCGCGTCCCAAAAGCCATGCATCAAACGTGCGACGAGATTACCACCGACTCCAAAGTGGTAACGACCGGCTCTTCTTCCACGTCACTTAAGATGAGCATCCGGTACAACAAAATTTTTTTGCACGCTTGTGGTGCGCTTCCCCAAAAGCCATGCATCAAACGTGCGACGAGATTACCACCGACTCCATACATGGACATGGCCGTGCACTTGTTCCGCATCACTTAAGATGAGCATCCGATGCAACAAAATTTTTTTGCACACCTGTGGTGCGCTTCAAAAGCCGCATTGAACGTGCGATGAGATTACCACCGACATCAAACGTGGTAACGACTGTGCACTTGTTCCACGTCACCTAAGATGAGCATCCGGTGCAACAAAAAATTTTTGAACACTTCGTGCGCTTCCCGAAAAGCTGTGCATCGAACGTCGTGCGACGAGATTAACGCTAACTCCAAATGTGGTAACGACCGTGCACTTGTTCCACGTCACCTAAGATGAGCATCCGGTGCAACAGATTTTTTTGCACACTTGTAGTGCGCTTCCCGAAAAGCCGTGCATCGAACGTGTGGCGAGATTACCACCGACTCCAAACATGGTAACGACCGCACTTGCTCCATGTCACCTAAGATGAGCATCCGGTGCAACAAAAATTTTTGCACATTTGGGGTGCCCTTTGTGAAAGTAGTGCATCCGGACGTGCGACGAGATTACCATAGACTCCAATCGTGGGAAATGACCGTGCACTTGTTCCGTGTCACCAAAGATGAGCATCCGGTGCAATAAATTTTTTGCACACTTGTGGTGCGCTTCCCGAAAGCCATGCATTGAACCTGCGACGAGATTACCACTGACTCCAAACATGGTAACGACCGTGCACTTGTTCCACGTCACCTAAGATGAGCACCGGTGCAACAAAATTTTTTGCACACTTGTGGTGCCCTTTCCGAAAGTCGTGCATCGGACGTGCGGCGAGATTACCATAGACTCCAACCGTGGAAACGACCGTGCACTTGTTCCGTGTCACCTAAGATGAGCATCCGGTGCAATAAATTTTTTTGCACACTTGTGGTGCGCTTCCCGAAAGCCATGTATTGAACCTGTGACGAGATTACCACTGACTCCAAACATGGTAAATGACCGTGCACTTGTTCCACGTCACCTAAGATGAGCATCCGATGCAACAAAAATTTTTTGCACACTTGTGGTGCGCTTCCCGCCGTGCATCGAACGTGCGACGAGATTACCACTGACTCAAACGTGGTAACGACCGTGCACTTGTTCCACGTCACCTAAGATGAGCATCCGGTGGAACAAATTTTTTTGCACACTTCTGGTGCGCTTCACCGAAACCGTGCATCAAATATGCGATGGTATTACCACTCACTCCAAATCTGGTAATGACCGTGCACTTGTTCCACGTCACCAAAGATGAGCATCCGGTGCAACAAAATTTTTGCACACCCCGGTGTTCTTCCCGAAAGCCGTGCATCGAACTTGCGGCGAGATTAGCACCGACTCCAAATGTGGAAATGACCGTGCACTTGTTCCACGTCACCTAAGATGTGCATCCGGCGCAACAAATTTTTTTAGCACACTTTTGGTGCGCGTCCCAAAAAGCCATGCATCAAACGTGCGACGAGATTACCACCGACTCCAAAGTGGTAATAGCCGGCTCTTTCTTCCACGCCACTTAAGATGAGCATCCGGTGCAACAAAATTTTTTTGCACACTTGTGGTGCGCTTCCGAAAGCCATGCATCAAACGTGCGACGAGATTACCACCGACTCCATACATGGAAATGGCCGTGCACTTGTTCCGCATCACTTAAGATGAGCATCCGGTGCAACAAAAAAAAATTTTGCACACCTGTGGTGCGCTTCCCCCCGAAAAGCCGTGCATTGAACGCGTGCGATGAGATTACCACTGACATCAAACGTGGTAACGACCGTGTGCACTTGTTCCACGTCACCTAAGATGAGCATCCGGTGCAACAAAAAATTTTGAACACTTCGGTGCGCTTCCCGGAAGCCATGCATCGAACGTGCGACGAGATTAACGCTAACTCCAAATGTGGTAACGACCGTGCACTTGTTCCACGTCACCTAAGATGAGCATCCGGTGCAACAGATTTTTTTGCACACTTTGTAGTGCGCTTCCCGAAAAGCCGTGCATCGAACGTGTGACGAGATTACCATAGACTCCAAACATGGTAACGACCGTGCACTTGCTCCATGTCACCTAAGATGAGCATCCGGTGCAACAAAATTTTTTTGCACACTTGTGGTGCACTTTCCGAAAGTCGTGCATCGGACGTGCGACGAGATTACCATAGACTCCAATCGTGGAAACGACCGTGCACTTGTTCCGTGTCACCAAAGATGAGCATCCGGTGCAATAAATTTTTTGCACACTTGTGGTGCGCTTCGAAAGCCATGCATTGAACTGCGACGAGATTACCATAGACTCCAAACATGGTAACGACCGTGCACTTGTTCCACGTCACCTAAGATGAGCACCGGTGCAACAAAATTTTTTGCACACTTGTGGTGCCCTTTCCGAAAGTCGTGCATCGGACGTGCGACGAGATTACCATAGACTCCAAACATGGAAACGACCGGTGCACTTGTTCCGTGTCACCAAAGATGAGCATCCGTGAACAAAAAATTTTTTGCACACCTGTGGTGCGCTTCCCGAAAGCCATGCATCGAACATGCGACGAGATTACCAATGACTCCAAACGTGGAAATGACCGTGCACTTGTTCCGCGTCACTTAAGATGAGCATCCGATGCAACAAAAATTTTTTGCACACCGCGTGGTACGCTTCCCGAAAGTCGTGCATCAAATATGTGATGAGATTACCACTCGACATCAAACGTGGTAACGACCGTGCACTTGTTCCACATCACCTAAGATGAGCATCCGGTGCAACAAAAAAAAATTTTGCACACTTCGGGTGCGCTTCACCGAAAACCGTGCATCGAACGTGCGATGAGATTACCACCGACTCCAAACGTGGAAACGGCCGTGCACTTGTTCCACATCACTTAAGATGAGCTTTTCGGTGCAACAAAATTTTTTGCACACCCCTGGTGCGCTTCCCGAATGCCGTGCATCGAACGTGCGACGAGATTACCACCGACTCCAAAGTGGTAACGACCGGCTCTTCTTCCACGCCACTTAAGATGAACATCCGGTGCAACAAAATTTTTTGCACAATTGTGGTGCGCTTCCGAAAGCCATGCATCAAACGTGCGGCGAGATTACCACCGACTCCATACATGGAAATAGCCGTGCACTTGTTCCGCATCACTTAAGATGAGCATCCGGTGCAACAAAATTTTTATGCACACCTGTGGTGCGCTTCCCCGCCGCCGCATTGAACGTGCGATGAGATTACCACCGACATCAAACGTGGTAACGACTGTGCACTTGTTCCACGTCACCTAAGATGAGCATCCGGTGCAACAAAAAAATTTTGAACACTTCGTGCGCTTCCCCGAAAGCTGTGCATCGAACGTCTTGACGAGATTAACGCTAACTCCAAATGTGGTAACGACCGTGCACTTGTTCCACGTCACCTAAGATGAGCATCCGGTGCAACAGATTTTTTTTGCACACTTGTAGTGCACTTCCCGAAAGCCATGCATCGAACGTGTGACGAGATTACCACTGACTCCAAACATGGTAACGACCGTGCACTTGCTCCATGTCACCTAAGATGAGCATCCGGTGCAACAAAAATTTTGTGCACATTTGGGGTGCCCTTTGCGAAAGTCGTGCATCCGACGTGCGACGAGATTACCATAGACTCCAACCGCGGAAATGACCGTGCACTTGTTCCGCGTCACCAAAGATGAGCATCCGGTGCAATAAATTTTTTTTTGCACACTTGTGGTGCGCTTCCCGAAAGCCATGCATTGAACCCGCGACGAGATTACCAATGACTCCAAACATGGTAACGACCGTGCACTTGTTCCACGTCACCTAAGATGAGCATCCTTGCAACAAAAATTTTTGCACACTTGTGGTGCCCTTTCCGAAAGTCGTGCATCGGACGTGCGACGAGATTACCATAGACTCCAACCGTGGAAACGACCGTGCACTTGTTCCGTGTCACCTAAGATGAGCATCCGGTGCAATAAATTTTTTTGCACACTTGTGGTGCGCTTCCCGAAAGCCATGTATTGAACCTGTGACGAGATTACCACTGACTCCAAACATGGTAACGACCGTGCACTTGTTCCACGTCACCTTAGATGAGCATCCGGTTGAACAAAATTTTTTTGCACACTTGTGGTGCGCTTCCCGAAAGCCGTGCATCGAACGTGCGACGAGATTACCACTGACTCCAAACGTGGTAACGACCGTGCACTTGTTCCACGTCACCTAAGATGAGCATCCGGTGCAACAAATTTTTTTAGCACACTTCTGGTGCGCTTCCCGAAAGTCGTGCATCAAATATGCGATGATATTACCACTCACTCCAAATCTGGTAATGACCGTGCACTTGTTCCACGTCACCAAAGATGAGCATCCGGTGCAACAAAATTTTGTTGCACACCTGTGGTGTTCTTCCCGAAAGCCGTGCATCGAACTTGCGACGAGATTAGCACTGACTCCAAATGTGGAAACGACCGTGCACTTGTTCCACGTCACCTAAGATGTGCATCCGGCGCAACAAATTTTTTTAGCACACTTTTGGTGCGCGTCCCAAAAGCCATGCATCAAACGTGCGACGAGATTACCACTGACTCCAAAGTGGTAACGACCGGGCTCTTCTTCCACGTCACTTAAGATGAGCATCCGGTGCAACAAAATTTTTTTGCACAGTTGTGGTGCGCTTCCCGAAAGCCATGCATCAAACATGCGACGAGATTACCACTGACTCCATACATGGACATGGCCGTGCACTTGTTCCGCATCACTTAAGATGAGCATCCGATGCAACAAAATTTTTTTGCACACCTGTGGTGCGCTTCCCGAAAGCCGTGCATTGAACGTGCGATGAGATTACCACTGACATCAAACGTGGTAACGACTGTGCACTTGTTCCACGTCACCTAAGATGAGCATCCGGTGCAACAAAAAAATTTTGAACACTTCTGGTGCGCTTCCCGAAAGCTGTGCATCGAACGTGCGACGAGATTAACGCTAACTCCACATGTGGTAACGACCGTGCACTTGTTCCACGTCACCTAAGATGAGCATCCGGTGCAACAGATTTTTTTTGCACACTTGTAGTGCGCTTCCCGAAAGCCGTGCATCGAACGTGTGACGAGATTACCACTGACTCCAAACATGGTAACGACCGTGCACTTGCTCCATGTCACCTAAGATGAGCATCCGGTGCAACAAAAAATTTTGTGCACATTTGGGGTGCCCTTTGTGAAAGTAGTGCATCCGACGTGCGACGAGATTACCATAGACTCCAACCGCGGAAATGACCGTGCACTTGTTCCGTGTCACCAAAGATGAGCATCCGGTGCAATAAATTTTTTTGCACACTTGTGGTGCGCTTCCCGAAAGCCATGCATTGAACCTGCGACGAGATTACCACTGACTCCAAACATGGTAACGACCGTGCACTTGTTCCACGTCACCTAAGATGAGCACCCGGTGCAACAAAATTTTTTTGCACACTTGTGGTGCCCTTTCCGAAAGTCGTGCATCGGACGTGCGACGAGATTACCATAGACTCCAACCGTGGAAACGACCGTGCACTTGTTCCGTGTCACCTAAGATGAGCATCCGGTGCAATAAATTTTTTTGCACACTTGTGGTGCGCTTCCCGAAAGCCATGTATTGAACCTGTGACGAGATTACCACTGACTCCAAACGTGGTAACGACCGTGCACTTGTTCCACGTCACCTAAGATGAGCATCCGGTGCAACAAAATTTTTTTGCACACTTGTGGTGCGCTTCCCGAAAGCCGTGCATCGAACGTGCGACGAGATTACCACTGACTCCAAACGTGGTAACGACCGTGCACTTGTTCCACGTCACCTAAGATGAGCATCCGGTGCAACAAATTTTTTTAGCACACTTCTGGTGCGCTTCCCGAAAGTCGTGCATCAAATATGCGATGATATTACCACTCACTCCAAATCTGGTAATGACCGTGCACTTGTTCCACGTCACCAAAGATGAGCATCCGGTGCAACAAAATTTTGTTGCACACCTGTGGTGTTCTTCCCGAAAGCCGTGCATCGAACTTGCGACGAGATTAGCACTGACTCCAAATGTGGAAACGACCGTGCACTTGTTCCACGTCACCTAAGATGTGCATCCGGCGCAACAAATTTTTTAGCACACTTTTGCGCGCGTCCCAAAAGCCATGCATCAAACGTGCGACGAGATTACCACTGACTCCAAAGTGGTAACGACCGGGCTCTTCTTCCACGTCACTTAAGATGAGCATCCGGTGCAACAAATTTTTTTTGCACAGTTGTGGTGCGCTTCGAAAGCCATGCATCAAACGCGTGCGACGAGATTACCACCGACTCCATACATGGAAATGGCCGTGCACTTGTTCCGCATCACTTAAGATGAGCATCCGGTGCAACAAAATTTTTTTGCACACCTGTGGTGCGCTTCCCGAAAGCCGTGCATTGAACGTGCGATGAGATTACCACTGACATCAAACGTGGTAACGACTGTGCACTTGTTCCACGTCACCTAAGATGAGCATCCGGTGCAACAAAAAAAATTTGAACACTTCCAAGTGCGCTTCCCAAAAGCTGTGCATCGAACGTGCGACGAGATTAACGCTAACTCAAATGTGGTAACGACCGTGCACTTGTTCCACGTCACCTAAGATGAGCATCCGGTGCAACAGATTTTTTTTGCACACTTGTAGTGCGCTTCCCGAAAGCCGTGCATCGAACATGTGACGAGATTACCACTGACTCCAAACATGGTAACGACCGTGCACTTGCTCCATGTCACCTAAGATGAGCATCCGGTGCAACAAAAAATTTTGTGCACATTTGGGGTGCCCTTTGTGAAGGTAGTGCATCCGGCGTGCGACGAGATTACCGGACTCCAACCGCGGAAATGACCGTGCACTTGTTCCGTGTCACCAAAGATGAGCATCCGGTGCAATAAATTTTTTTGCACACTTGTGGTGCGCTTCCCGAAAGCCATGCATTGAACCTGCGACGAGATTACCACTGACTCCAAACATGGTAACGACCGTGCACTTGTTCCACGTCACCTAAGATGAGCACCCGGTGCAACAAAATTTTTTTGCACACTTGTGGTGCCCTTTCCGAAAGTCGTGCATCGGACGTGCGACGAGATTACCATAGACTCCAACCGTGGAAACGACCGTGCACTTGTTCCGTGTCACCAAAGATGAGCATCCGGTGCAACAAAATTTTTTTGCACACCTGTGGTGCGCTTCCCGAAAGCCATGCATCGAACATGCGACGAGATTACCAATGACTCCAAACGTGGAAATGACCGTGCACTTGTTCCGCGTCACTTAAGATGAGCATCCGATGCAACGAAAATTTTTTGCACACCTGTGGTACGCTTCCCGAAAGCCGTGCATCGAACGTGTGATGAGATTACCACTGACATCAAACGTGGTAACGACCGTGCACTTGTTCCACATCACCTAAGATGAGCATCCGGTGCAACAAAAAAATTTTGCACACTTCTGGTGCGCTTCTCGAAAACCGTGCATCGAACGTGCGATGAGATTACCACTGACTCCAAACGTGGAAACGGCTGTGCACTTGTTCCACATCACTTAAGATGAGCTTTCGGTGCAACAAAATTTTTTTGCACACCCCTGGTGCGCTTCCCCGAATGCCGTGCATCGAACGTCGCGACGCGAGATTACCACCGACTCCAAAGTGGTAACGACCGGGCTCTTCTTCCACGCCACTTAAGATGAACATCCGGTGCAACAAAAAATTTTTTTTTGCACAATTGTGGTGCGCTTCCCCCGAAAGCCATGCATCAATCGTGCGACGAGATTACCACCGACTCCATACATGGAAATAGCCGTGCACTTGTTCCGCATCACTTAAGATGAGCATCCGGTGCAACAAAAAATTTTTTGCACACCTGTGGTGCGCTTCCCGAAAAGCCGTGCATTGAACGTGCGATGAGATTACCACTGACATCAAACGTGGTAACGACTGTGCACTTGTTCCACGTCACCTAAGATGAGCATCCGGTGCAACAAAAAAATTTTGAACACTTACGTGCGCGCTTCCCGAAAGCTGTGCATCGAACGTGCGACGAGATTAACGCTAACTCAAATGTGGTAACGACCGTGCACTTGTTCCACGTCACCTAAGATGAGCATCCGGTGCAACAGATTTTTTTGCACACTTGTAGTGCACTTCCCGAAAGCCATGCATCGAGCGTGTGACGAGATTACCACGACTCAAACATATGGTAACGACCGTGCACTTGCTCCATGTCACCTAAGATGAGCATCTGGTGCAACAAAAATTTTATGCACATTTGGGGTGCCCTTTGCGAAAGTCGTGCATCCGGCGCGTGCGACGAGATTACCATAGACTCCAACCGTGGAAATGACCGTGCACTTGTTCCGTGTCACCAAAGATGAGCATCCGATTGCAATAAATTTTTTGCACACTTGTGGTGCGCTTCCCGAAAGCCATGCATTGAACCTGCGACGAGATTACCACTGACTCCAAACATGGTAACGACCGTGTACTTGTTCCACGTCACCTAAGATGAGCATCCGGTGCAACAAAAATTTTTGCACACTTGTGGTGCCATTTCCGAAAGTCGTGCATCGGACGTGCGACGAGATTACCATAGACTCCAACCGTGGAAACGACCGTGCACTTGTTCCGTGTCACCTAAGATGAGCATCCGGTGCAATAAATTTTTTGCACACTTGTGGTGCGCGCTTCCCGAAAAGCCATGTATTGAACTTTGTGGCCGAGATTACCACCGACTCCAAACATGGTAACGACCGTGCACTTGTTCCACGTCACCTTAGATGAGCATCCGGTGCAACAAAATTTTTTGCACACTTGTGGTGCGCTTCCCCGAAGCCGTGCATCGAACGTGCGCGACGAGATTAGCACCGACTCCAAACGTGGAAACGACCGTGCACTTGTTCCACGTCCTCTAAGATGTGCATCCGGTGCAACAAATTTTTTTTAGCACACTTCGGGCGGCGCTTCCGAAAGCCATGCATCAAATATGCGATGAGATTACCACTCACTCCAAATCTGGTAATGACCGTGCACTTGTTCCACGTCACCAAAGATGAGCATTCGGTTGCAACAAAATTTTTTGCACACCTGTGGTGCGCTTCCCGAAAGCCGTGCATCGAACGTGCGGCGAGATTACAACTGACTCCAAACGTGGAAACGACCGTGCACTTGTTCCACGTCACCTAAGCGAGCATCCGGTGCAACAAAATTTTTTTGCACACTTCTGGTGTGCGCTTCCCGAAAGCCGTGCATCGAACATGCGACGAGATTACCAATGACTCCAAACGTGGAAATGACCGTGCACTTGTTCCACGTCACCTAAGATGAGCATCCGGTGCAACAAAATTTTTTGCACACTTGTGGTGCGCTTCCCGAAAAGCCGTGCATCGAACGTGCGACGAGATTACCACTGACTCCAAACGTGGTAACGACCGTGCACTTGTTCCACGTCACCTAAAATGAGCATCCGGTGCAACAAATTTTTTTTAGCACACTTCTGGTGCGCTTCCCTTCAAGTCGTGCATCAAATATGCGATGATATTACCACTCACTCCAAACCTGGTAATGACCGTGCACTTGTTCCACGTCACCAAAGATGAGCATCCGGTGCAACAAAATTTTGTTGCACACCTGTGGTGTTCTTCCCCCGAAAGCCGTGCATCGAACTTGCGACGAGATTAGCACTCTCCAAATGTGGAAACGACCGTGCACTTGTTCCACGTCACCTAAGATGTGCATCCGCGCAACAAATTTTTTAGCACACTTTTGGTGCGCGTCCCAAAAAGCCATGCATCAAACGTGCGACGAGATTACCACTGACTCCAAAGTGGTAACGACCGGGCTCTTCTTCCACGTCACTTAAGATGAGCATCCGGTGCAACAAAATTTTTTTGCACAGTTGTGGTGCGCTTCCAAAGCCATGCATCAAACGCGTGCGACGAGATTACCACTGACTCCATACATGGAAACGGCCATGCACTTGTTCCACATCACTTAAGATGAGCATCCGGTGCAACAAAATGTTTTTTGCACACCTGTGGTGTGCTTCCCGAAAGCTGTGCATCGAACGTGCGACGAGATTAGCACCGACTGCAAACGTGGAAACGACCGTGCACTTGTTCCACGTCCTCTAAGATGTGCATCCGGTGCAACAAATTTTTTTAGCACACTTCTGGCGCGCTTCCCGAAAGCCATGCATCAAATATGCGATGAGATTACCACTCACTCCAAATCTGGTAATGACCGTGCACTTGTTCCACGTCACCAAAGATGAGCATTCGGTGCAACAAAATTTTTTTGCACACCGTGGTGCGCTTCCCGAAAAGCCGTGCATCGAACGTGCGGCGAGATTACAACTGACTCCAAACGTGGAAACGACCGTGCACTTGTTCCACGTCACCTAAGACGAGCATCCGGTGCAACAAAATTTTTTTGCACACTTCTGGTGCGCTTCCCGAAAAGCCGTGCATCAAACATGCGACGAGATTACCAATGACTCCAAACGTGGAAATGACCGTGCACTTGTTCCACGTCACCTAAGATGAGCATCCGGTGCAACAAAATTTTTTTTGCACACTTGTGGTGCGCTTCCCCGAAAAGCCGTGCATCGAACGTGCGGCGAGATTACCACCGACTCCAAACGTGGTAACGACCGTTGCACTTGTTCCACGTCACCTAAGATGAGCATCCGGTGCAACAAATTTTTTAGCACACTTACAGTGCGCTTCCCGAAAAGTCGTGCATCAAATATGCGATGATATTACCACTCACTCCAAATCTGGTAATGACCGTGCACTTGTTCCACGTCATCAAAGATGAGCATCGATTGCAACAAAATTTTGTTGCACACCTGTGGTGTTCTTCCCCCAAAGCCGTGCATCGAACTTGCGGCGAGATTAGCACCGACTCCAAATGTGGAAACGACCGTGCACTTGTTCCACGTCACCTAAGATGTGCATCCGGCGCAACAAATTTTTTAGCACACTTTTGCGCGCGTCCCAAAAGCCATGCATCAAACGTGCGCGACGAGATTACCACCGACTCCAAAGTGGTAACGACCGGGCTCTTCTTCCACGTCACTTAAGATGAGCATCCGGTGCAACAAATTTTTTTTACGTTGTGGTGCGCTTCCCGAAAAGCCATGCATCAAACGTGCGACGAGATTACCACCGACTCCATACATGGAAATGGCCGTGCACTTGTTCCGCATCACTTAAGATGAGCATCCGTGCAACAAAATTTTTTGCACACCTGTGGTGCGCTTCGAAAAGCCGTGCATTGAACGTGCGATGAGATTACCACCGACATCAAACGTGGTAACGACTGTGCACTTGTTCCACGTCACCTAAGATGAGCATCCGGTGCAACAAAAAAATTTTGAACACTTCTGCTGCGCTTCCCGAAAGCTGTGCATCGAACGTGCGACGAGATTAACGCTAACTCCAAATGTGGTAACGACCGTGCACTTGTTCCACGTCACCTAAGATGAGCATCCGGTGCAACAGATTTTTTTTGCACACTTGTAGTGCGCTTCCCGAAAGCCGTGCATCGAACGTGTGACGAGATTACCACTGACTCCAAACATGGTAACGACCGTGCACTTGCTCCATGTCACCTAAGATGAGCATCCGGTGCAACAAAAAATTTTGTGCACATTTGGGGTGCCCTTTGTGAAAGTAGTGCATCCGGCGTGCGACGAGATTACCATAGACTCAACCGCGGAAATGACCGTGCACTTGTTCCGTGTCACCAAAGATGAGCATCCGGTGCAATAAATTTTTTGCACACTTGTGGTGCGCTTCCCGAAAAGCCATGCATTGAACCTGCGACGAGATTACCACCGACTCCAAACATGGTAACGACCGTGCACCTGTTCCACGTCACCTAAGATGAGCACCCGGTGCAACAAAATTTTTTTGCACACTTGTGGTGCACTTTCCGAAAGTCGTGCATCGGACGTGCGACGAGATTACCATAGACTCCAATCGTGGAAACGACCGTGCACTTGTTCCGTGTCACCTAAGATGAGCATCCGGTGCAATAAATTTTTTGCACACTTGTGGTGCGCTTCCCGAAAGCCATGTATTGAACCTGTGACGAGATTACCACTGACTCCAAACATGGTAACGACCGTGCACTTGTTCCACGTCACCTAAGATGAGCATCCGGTGCAACAAAATTTTTTTGCACACTTGTGGTGCGCTTCCCGAAAGCCATGTATTGAACCTGTGACGAGATTACCACCGACTCCAAACATGGTAACGACCGTGCACTTGTTCCACGTCACCTAAGATGAGCATCCGGTGCAACAAAATTTTTTTGCACACTTGTGGTGCGCTTCCCGAAAGCCGTGCATCGAACGTGCGACGAGATTACCACTGACTCCAAACGTGGTAACGACCGTGCACTTGTTCCACGTCACCTAAGATGAGCATCCGGTGCAACAAATTTTTTTAGCACACTTCTGGTGCGCTTCCCGAAAGTCGTGCATCAAATATGCGATGATATTACCACTCACTCCAAATCTGGTAATGACCGTGCACTTGTTCCACGTCACCAAAGATGAGCATCCGGTGCAACAAAATTTTGTTGCACACACATGGTGTTCTTCTTCGAAAGCCGTGCATCGAACTTGCGACGAGATTAGCACCGACTCCAAATGTGGAAACGACCGTGCACTTGTTCCACGTCACCTAAGATGTGCATCCGGCGCAACAAATTTTTTTAGCACACTTTTGGTGCGCGTCCCAAAAGCCATGCATCAAACGTGCGACGAGATTACCACTGACTCCAAAGTGGTAACGACCGGGCTCTTCTTCCACGTCACTTAAGATGAGCATCCGTGCAACAAAATTTTTTGCACGCTTGTGGTGCGCTTCCCCGAAAGCCATGCATCAAGCGTGCGACGAGATTACCACCGACTCCATACATGGAAACGGCCATGCACTTGTTCCACATCACTTAAGATGAGCATCCGGTGCAACAAAATGTTTTTGCACACCTGTGGTGTGCTTCCCGAAAGCTGTGGATCGAACGTGCGACGAGATTAGCACTGACTCCAAACGTGGAAACGACCGTGCACTTGTTCCACGTCCTCTAAGATGTGCATCCGGTGCAACAAATTTTTTAGCACACTTCCGGCGCCGCTTCCCGAAAAGCCATGCATCAAATATGCGATGAGATTACCACTCACTCCAAATCTGGTAATGACCGTGCACTTGTTCCACGTCACCAAAGATGAGCATTCGATGCAACAAAATTTTTTGCACACCCGTGGTGCGCTTCCCGAAAGCCGTGCATCGAACGTGCGGCGAGATTACAACCGACTCCAAACGTGGAAACGACCGTGCACTTGTTCCACGTCACCTAAGACGAGCATCCGGTGCAACAAAATTTTTTGCACACTTCTGGTGCGCTTCCCGAAAGCCGTGCATCGAACATGCGACGAGATTACCAATGACTCCAAACGTGGAAATGACCGTGCACTTGTTCCACGTCACCTAAGATGAGCATCCGGTGCAACAAAATTTTTTTGCACACTTGTGGTGCGCTTCCCGAAAGCCGTGCATCGAACGTGCGACGAGATTACCGCTGACTCCAAACGTAACGACCGTGCACTTGTTCCACGTCACCTAAGATGAGCATCCGTGCAACAAATTTTTTAGCACACTTCTGGTGCGCTTCCGAAAGTCGTGCATCAAATATGCGATGATATTACCACTCACTCCAAATCTGGTAATGACCGTGCACTTGTTCCACGTCACCAAAGATGAGCATCCAGTGCAACCAAATTTTGTTGCACACCTGTGGTGTTCTTCCCCAAAGCCGTGCATCGAACTTGCGACGAGATTAGCACTGACTCCAAATGTGGAAACGACCGTGCACTTGTTCCACGCCACCTAAGATGTGCATCCGGCGCAACAAATTTTTTTTTAGCACACTTTTGGTGCGCGTCCCAAAAAGCCATGCATCAAACGTGCGACGAGATTACCACCGACTCCAAAGTGGTAACGACCGGGCTCTTCTTCCACGTCACTTAAGATGAGCATCCGGTGCAACAAAATTTTTTTTTTGCACGCTTGTGGTGCGCTTCCCGAAAGCCATGCATCAAACGTGTGACGAGATTACCACTGACTCCATACATGGAAACGGCCATGCACGTGTTCCACATCACTTAAGATGAGCATCCGGTGCAACAAAATGTTTTTGCACACCTGTGGTGTGCTTCCCGAAAGCTGTGCATCGAACGTGCGACGAGATTAGCACTGACTCCAAACGTGGAAACGACCGTGCACTTGTTCCACGTCCTCTAAGATGTGCATCCGGTGCAACAAATTTTTTTAGCACACTTCTGGTGCGCTTCCCGAAAGCCATGCATCAAATATGCCATGAGATTACCACTCACTCCAAATCTGGTAATGACCGTGCACTTGTTCCACGTCATCAAAGATGAGCATTCGGTGCAACAAAATTTTTTTGCACACCTGTGGTGCGCTTCCCGAAAGCCGTGCATCGAACGTGCGACGAGATTACAACTGACTCCAAACGTGGAAACGACCGTGCACTTGTTCCACGTCACCTAAGACGAGCATCCGGTGCAACAAAATTTTTTTGCACACTTCTGGTGCGCTTCCCGAAAGCCGTGGATCGAACATGCGACGAGATTACCAATGACTCCAAACGTGGAAATGACCGTGCACTTGTTCCGCGTCACTTAAGATGAGCATCCGATGCAACAAAATTTTTTTGCACACCTGTGGTGCGCTTCCCGAAAGCTGTGCATCGAACGTGCGACGAGATAACCGCTGACTCCAAACGTCGTAACGACAGTGCACTTGTTCCACGTCACTTAAGATGAGCATCCAAAGCAACAAAATTTTTTGCACACTTGTAGTGCGCTTCCCGAAAGCCGTGCATCGAACGTGTGACGAGATTACCACTGACTTCAAACATGCTAACGACCGAGCACTTGTTCCATGTCACCAAAGATGAGCATCCGGTGCAACAAAATTTTTTTGCACACCTGTGGTGCGCTTCCCGAATGTCGTGCATCGAACGTGCGACGAGATTACCACTGACTCCAAACGTGGAAACGACCGTGCACTTGTTCCACGTCACCTAAGCTGAGCATCCGGTGCAACAAAATTTTTTTGCACACTACTGGTGCGCTTCCCCGAAAGCCGTGCATCGAACATGCAACGAGATTGCCAATGACTCCAAACGTGGAAATGTCGTGCACTTGTTCCGCGTCACTTAAGATGAGCATCCGATGCAACAAAACTTTTTGCACACCTATGGTGCACTTCCTGAAAGCCGTGCATCGAACGTGTGATGAGTTCACCACTGACTCCAAACGTGGAAATGTCGTGCACTTGTTCCACATCACCTACGATGAGCATCCGGTGCAACAAAAAAATTTTGCACACTTCTGGTGCGCTTCTCGAAAGCCGTGCATCGAACGTGCGACGAAACTACCACTGAATCCAAACGTGGAAACGGCCGTGCACTTGTTCCGCGTCACTTAAGATGAGCTTTCGGTGCAACAAAATTTTTTGCACACCTCTCGTGCGCTTCCCGATGGCCGTGCATCGAACGTGCGGCAGATTACCACGCACTCCAAACGTGGAAATGACCGTGCACTTGTTCCACGTCACCTAAGATGAGCATCCGGTGCAACAAAATTTTTTGCACACTTCGTGCGCTTCCCTTCAGCGGTGCATTGAACGTGCGATGAGATTACCACGACATCAAACGTGGTAATGACGTGCACTTGTTCCACGTCACCTAAGATGAGCATTCGATTGCAACAAAAAAATTTTGAACACATCTGGTGCGCTTCGAAAGCGTGCATCGAACGTGCGACGAGATTACCGCTGACTCCAAACGTAGTAACGACAAAGTGCACTTGTTCCACGTCACTTAAGATGAGCATC
Source organism: Chrysopogon serrulatus (assembly GCA_015844335.1). Lineage (NCBI taxonomy): Eukaryota > Viridiplantae > Streptophyta > Magnoliopsida > Poales > Poaceae > Chrysopogon > Chrysopogon serrulatus. The sequence continues at coordinate 21,377 of JADLZL010004448.1, read as the reverse complement.
CAAAGCAACAAATTTTTTTGCACACTTGTAGTGCGCTTCCCGAAAAGCCGTGCATCGAACGTGTGACGAGATTACCACCGACTTCAAACATGGTAACGACCGAGCACTTGTTCCATGTCACCTAAGATGAGCATCCGGTGCAACAAATTTTTTTTTGCACACTTGTGCCCTTTCCCGAAAGTCGAGCATCGGACGTGCGACGAGATTACCATAGACTCCAACCGTGGAAACGACCGTGCACTTGTTCCGTGTCAGCTAAGATGAGCATCCGGTGCAATAAATTTTTTGCATACTTGTGGTGCGCTTCCCCGAAAGCCATGCATTGAACCTGCGACGAGATTACCACTGACTCCAAACATGGTAACGACCGTGCACTTGTTCCACGTCACCTAAGATGAGCATCCGGTGCAACAAAAATTTTTTGCACACTTGTGGTGCGCTTCCCGAAAGCCGTGCATCGAACGTGCGACGAGATTACCACTATCCAAACGTGGTAACGACCGTGCACTTGTTCCACGTCACCTAAGATGAGCATCCGGTGCAACAAATTTTTTTAGCACACTTCTGGTGCGCTTCCCGAAAGCCATGCATCAAATATGCGATGATATTACCACTCACTGCAAATCAGGTAATGACCTGCACTTGTTCCACGTCACCAAAGATGAGCATCCGGTGCAACAAAATTTTGTTGCACACCTGTGGTGTTCTTCCCGAAAGCCGTGCATCGAACTTGCGACGAGATTAGCACTGACTCCAAATGTGGAAACGACCGTGCACTTGTTCCACGTCACCTAAGATGTGCATCCGGTGCAATAAATTTTTTTAGCACACTTCTGGTGCGCTTCCCAAAAGCCATGCATCAAATATGCGATGAGATTACCACTCACACCAAATCTGGTAATGACCGTGAACTTGTTCCACGTCACCTAAGCTGAGCATCCGGTGCAACAAAATTTTTTTGCACACTTCTGGTGCGCTTCCCGAAAGCCGTGCATCGAACATGCGACGAGATTGCCAATGACTCCAAACGTGGAAATGTCGTGTACTTGTTCCGCGTCACTTAAGATGAGCATCCGATGCAACAAAACTTTTTTGCACACCTATGGTGCACTTCCTGAAAGCCGTGCATCGAACGTGTGATGAGTTCACCACTGACTCCAAACGTGGAAATGTCGTGCACTTGTTCCACATCACCTACGATGAGCATCCGGTGCAACAAAAAAATTTTGCACACTTCTGGTGCGCTTCTCGAAAGCCGTGCATCGAACGTGCGACGAAACTACCACTGAATCCAAACGTGGAAACGGCCGTGCACTTGTTCCGCGTCACTTAAGATGAGCTTTCGGTGCAACAAAATTTTTTTGCACACCTGCAGTGCGCTTCCCGAAGGCCGTGCATCGAACGTGCGACGAGATTACCCCAGACTCCAAACGTGGAAATGACCGTGCACTTGTTCCACGTCACCTAAGATGAGCATCCGGTGCAACAAAATTTTTTTGCACACTTCTGGTGCGCTTCCCGAAAGCCGTGCAACGAACATGCGACGAGATTGCCAATGACTCCAAACATAGAAACGGCCGTGCACTTGTTCCGCATCACTTAAGATGAGCATCCGGTGCAATAAAATTTTTTTGCACACCTGTGGTGCGCTTCCCGAAAGCCGTGCATTGAACGTGCGATGAGATTACCACTGACATCAAACGTGGTAATGACTGTGCACTTGTTCCACGTCACCTAAGATGAGCATTCGGTGCAACAAAAAATTTTGAACACATCTGGTGCGCTTCCCGAAAGCTGTGCATCGAACGTGCGACGAGATAACCGCTGACTCCAAACGTGGTAACGACAGTGCACATGTTCCACGTCACTTAAGATGAGCATCCAGTGCAACAAATTTTTTTTGCACACTTCTAGTGCGCTTCCCGAAAGCCGTGCATCGAACGTGTGACGAGATTACCACTGACTTCAAACATGGTAACGACCGAGCACTTGTTCCATGTCACCAAAGATGAGCATCCGGTGCAACAAAATTTTTTGCACACCTGTGGTGCGCTTCCCGAAAGCCGTGCATCGAACATGCGACGAGATTACCAATGACTCCAAACGTGGAAATGTCGTGCACTTGTTCCGCGTCACTTAAGATGAGCATCCGATGCAACAAAATTTTTTTGCACACCTATGGTGCACTTCCTGAAAGCCGTGCATCGAACGTGTGATGAGTTCACCACTGACTCCAAACGTGGAAATGTCGTGCACTTGTTCCACATCACCTACGATGAGCATCCGGTGCAACAAAAAATTTTGCACACTTCGGTGCGCTTCTCGAAAGCCGTGCATCGAACGTGCGACGAAACTACCACTGAATCCAAACGTGGAAACGGCCGTGCACTTGTTCCGCGTCACTTAAGATGAGCTTTCGGTGCAACAAAATTTTTTTGCACACCTCTGGTGCGCTTCCCGAAGGCCGTGCATCGAACGTGCGACGAGATTACCCCAGACTCCAAACGTGGAAATGACCGTGCACTTGTTCCACGTCACCTAAGATGAGCATCCGGTGCAACAAAATTTTTTTGCACACTTCTGGTGCGCTTCCCGAAAGCCGTGCAACGAACATGCGACGAGATTGCCAATGACTCCAAACATAGAAACGGCCGTGCACTTGTTCCGCATCACTTAAGATGAGCATCCGGTGCAATAAAATTTTTTTGCACACCTGTGGTGCGCTTCCCGAAAGCCGTGCATTGAACGCGTGCGATGAGATTACCACCGACATCAAACGTGGTAATGACTGTGCACTTGTTCCACGTCACCTAAGATGAGCATTCGGTGCAACAAAAAAATTTTGAACACATCTGGTGCGCTTCCCGAAAGCTGTGCATCGAACGTGCGACGAGATTATCGCTGACTCCAAACGTGGTAACGACAGTGCACTTGTTCCACGTCACTTAAGATGAGCATCCAGTGCAACAAATTTTTTTTGCACACTTGTAGTGCGCTTCCCGAAAGCCGTGCATCGAACGTGTGACGAGATTACCACTGACTTCAAACATGGTAACGACCGAGCACTTGTTCCATGTCACCTAAGATGAGCATCCGGTGCAACAAATTTTTTTTGCACACTTGTGCCCTTTCCGAAAGTCGAGCATCGGACGTGCGACGAGATTACCATAGACTCCAACCGTGGAAACGACCGTGCACTTGTTCCGTGTCAGCTAAGATGAGCATCCGGTGCAATAAATTTTTTTGCACACTTGTGGTGCGCTTCCCGAAAGCCATGCATTGAACCTGCGACGAGATTACCACTGACTCCAAACATGGTAACGACCGTGCACTTGTTCCACGTCACCTAAGATGAGCATCCGGTGCAACAAAAATTTTTTGCACACTTGTGGTGCGCTTCCCGAAAGCCGTGCATCGAACGTGCGACGAGATTACCACTATCCAAACGTGGTAACGACCGTGCACTTGTTCCACGTCACCTAAGATGAGCATCCGGTGCAACAAAATTTTTTTAGCACACTTCTGGTGCGCTTCCCGAAAAGCCATGCATCAAATATGCGATGATATTACCACTCACCGCAAATCAGGTAATGACCTGCACTTGTTCCACGTCACCAAAGATGAGCATCCGGTGCAACAAAATTTTGTTGCACACCTGTGGTGTTCTTCCCGAAAGCCGTGCATCGAACTTGCGACGAGATTAGCACTGACTCCAAATGTGGAAACGACCGTGCACTTGTTCCACGTCACCTAAGATGTGCATCCGGTGCAATAAATTTTTTAGCACACTTCTGTGCGCTTCCCAAAAAGCCATGCATCAAATATGCGATGAGATTACCACTCACACCAAATCTGGTAATGACCGTGAACTTGTTCCACATCACCTAAGATGAGCATCCGGTGCAACAAAATTTTTTTGCACACCTGTGGTACGCTTCCCAAAAGCCGTGCATCGAACGTGCGACGAGATTAACCGTGCACTTGTTCCACGTCACCTAAGATGAGCATCCGGTGCAACAAAATTTTTTTTCACACTTCTGGTGCGCTACCCGAAAGCGGTGCATCGAACATGCGACGAGATTACCAATGACTCCAAACGTGGAAACGCCCGTGCACTTGTTCCGCGTCACCTAAGATGAGCATCTCATGCAACAAGATTTTTTTGCACACTTCTGGTGCGCTTCCCGAAAGCCGTGCATCGAACATGCGACAAGATTACCACTAACTCCAAACATGGAAACGACCGTGCACTTGTTCCATGTCACCTAAGATGAGCATCCGGTGCAACAAAATTTTTTTGCACACCTGTGGTGCGCTTCCCGAAAACCGTGCATCAAACGTGCGATGAGAATACCACTGACTCCAAACGTGGTAACGACCGTGCACTTGTTCTACGTTACCTTAGATGAGCATCCAGTGCAACAAAATTTTTTTGCACAGCTGTGGTGTGCTTCCCGAAAGCCGTGCATTGAACGTGCGACGAGATTAGCATTGACTCCAAACGTGGAAACGACCGTGCACTTGTTCCACGTCACCTAAGATGTGCATCTGGTGCAACAAATTTTTTTAGCACACTTCGGTGCGCTTCCCGAAAAGCCATGCATCAAATATGCGATGAGATTACCACTCACTCCAAATCTGGTAATGACCGTGCACTTGTTCCACGTCACGAAAGATGAGCATCCGGTGCAACAAATTTTTTTTGCACAGTTGTGGTGCGCTTCCCGAAAGCCATGCATCCAACGTGCGACGAGATTACCGCTGACTCCATACATGGAAACGGCGGTGCACTTGTTCCGCATCACTTAAGATGAGCATCCGGTGCAACAAAATTTTTTTGCACACCTGTGGTGCGCTTCCCGAAAAGCCGTGCATTGAACGTGCGATGAGAGATTACCACCGACATCCAACGTGGTAACGACCATGCACTTGTTCCACCTCACCTAAGATGAACATCCGGTGCAACAAAAAATTTTTGCACACTTCGGTGCGCTGCCCAAAAGCCGTGCATCGAACATGCGACAAGATTACCACTAACTCCTAACGTGGTAACGACCGTGCACTTGTTCCACGTCACCTAAGATGAGCATCAGTGCAACAAAATTTTTTTGCACACTTCGGATGCGCTTCTCGAAAGCCGTGCATCGAACGTGTGACGAGATTACCACTAACTCCAAACGTGGAAACGATCGTGCACTTGTTCCATGTCACCTAAGATGAGCATCCGGAGCAACAAAATTTTTTTGCACACCTGTGGTGTGCTTCCCCGAAAGCCGTGCATCGAACGTGCAATGAGATTACCTCTGACTCCAAACGTGGTAACTACCGTGCACTCGTTCTCTACGTCACCTTAGATGAGCATCCGGTGCAACAAAATTTTTTTGCACACCTGTGGTGTGCTTCCCGAAAAGCCGTGCATCGAACGTGCGACAAGAGTAGCATTGACTCCAAACGTGGAAACGACCGTGCACTTGTTCCACGTCCCCTAAGATGTGCATCCAGCGCAACAAATTTTTTAAGCACACTTCTGGTGCGCTTCCCCAAAGCCGTGCAAGAAATATGCGATGAGATTACCACTCACTCCAAATCTGGTAATGACCGTGCACTTGTTTCACGTCACGAAAGATGAGCATCCGGTACAACAAAATTTTTTTGCGCAGCTGTGGTGCGCTTCCCGAAAGCCGTGCATCGAACGTGCGACGTGATTACCACTGACTCCAAACATGAAAACGACCGTGCACTTGTTCCACGTCACCTAAGATGAGCATCCAGTGCAACAAAGTTTTTTTGCACACTTCTGGTAAGCTTCCCGAAAGCCGTAAACGAACATGCGACGAGATTACCAATGACTCCAAACGTGGAAATGACCGTGCACTTGTTCCGTGTCACTTAAGATGAGCATCCGATGCAACAAAATTTTTTGCACACCTGTGGTGCGCTTCCCGAAAGCCGTGCATCGAACGTGTGATGAGACTACCACTGACATCAAAAGTGGTAATGACCGTGCACTTGTTCCACATCACCTAAGATGAGCATCCGGTGCAACAAAAAAATTTTGCACACTTCTGGTGCGCTTCTCGAAAGCCATGCATCGAACGTGCGACGAGATTACCACTGACTCCAAACGGGGAAACGGCCGTGCACTTGTTCCGCATCACTTAAGATGAGCTTTCGGTGCAACAAAATTTTTTTGCACAGTTGTGGTGCGCTTCCGGAAAGCCATGCATCAAACGTGCGACGAGATTACCACTGACTCCATACATGGAAACGGCCGTGCACTTGTTCCACATCACTTAAGATGAGCATCCGGTGCAAAAAGAAAAATTTTGCACACTTCTGTTGTGTTTTTCGAAAGCCATGCATCGAACATGCGACGAGATTACCACTAACTCCAAACGTGGAAACGACCGTGCACTTGTTCCATGTCACCTAAGATCAGCATTCGGAGCAACAAAATTTTTTTGTACACCTGTGGTGTGCTTCCCGAAAGCCGTGCATCGAACGTGCAATGAGATTACCACTGACTCCAAACGTGGTAACTACCGTGCACTTGTTCTACGTCACCTTAGATGAGCATCCGGTGCAACAAAATTTTTTTGCACACCTGTGGTGTGCTTCCCGAAAGCCGTGCATCGAACGTGCGACAAGAGTAGCATTGACTCCAAACGTGGAAACGACCGTGCACTTGTTCCACGGAACCTAAGATGTGCATCCGATGCAACAAATTTTTTAAGCACACTTCTGGTGCGCTTCCCGAAAGCCGTGCATGAAATATGCGATGAGATTACGACTCACTCCAAATCTGGTAATGACCGTGCACTTGTTCCACGTCACGAAAGATGAGCATCCGGTACAACAAAATTTTTTTGCACGGCTGTGGTGCGCTTCCCGAAAGCCGTGCATCGAACGTGCGACAAGATTACCACTGACTCCAAACGTGGAAACGACCGTGCACTTGTTCCACGTCACCTAAGATGAGCATCCGGTGCAACAAAGTTTTTTTGCACACTTCTGGAGCGCTTCCCGAAAGCCGTGCATCGAACGTGTGCCGAGATTACCCCTAACTCCAAACGTGGAAACGACCGTGCACTTGTTCCATGTCACCTAAGATGTGCATCCGGTGCAACAAATTTTTTTAGCACACTTCTGGTGCGCTTCCCGAAACCATGCATCAAATATGCGATGAGATTACCACTCACTCCAAATCTGGTAATGACCGTGCACTTGTTCCACGTCACCAAAGATGAGCATCCGGTGCAACAAAATTTTTTGGCACACCTGTGGTGCGCTTCCCGAAAGCCGTGCATCGAACGTGCGACGAGATTACCACTGACTCCAAACGTGGAAACGACCGTGCACTTGTTCCCTGTCACCAAAGATGAGCATCCGGTGCAACAAAATTTTTTTGCACACTTCTGGTGCGCTTCCCGAAAGCTGTGCAACGAACATGCGACGAGATTACCAATGACTCCAAACGTGGAAATGACCATGCACTTGTTCCTCGTCACTTAAGATGAGCATACGATGCAACAAAAATTTTTTGCACACCTGTGGTGCGCTTCCCAAAAGCCGTACATCGAACGTGTGATGAGATTACCACTGACATCAAACGTGGTAATGACCGTGCACTTGTTCCACATCAACTAAGATGAGCATCCGATGCAACAAAAAATTTTGCACACTTACGGTGCGCTTCTCGAAAGCTATGCATCGAACGTGCGACGAGATTGCTACTGACTTCAAACGTGGAAACGGCTGTGCACTTGTTCCGCATCACTTAAGATGAGCTTTCGGTGCAATAAAAATTTTTTGCACACCTCTGGTGCGCTTCCCGAAGGCCGTGCATCGAACGTGCGACAAGATTACCACTAATTCCAAACGTGGCAACGACCGGGCACTTGTTCCACGTCACTTAAGATGAGCATCCGGTGCAATAAAATTTTTTTGCACAGTTGTGGTGCGCTTCGAAAAGCCGTGCATCGAACATGTGACAAGATTACCGCTAACTCCTAATGTGGTAACGACCGTGCACTTGTTCCACGTCACCTAAGGTGAGCATCAGTGCAACAAAATTTTTTTGCACACTTCTGTTGTGCTTCTCGAAAGTCGTGCATCGAACGTGTGACGAGATTACCACTGACTCCAAACGTGGAAACGACCGTGCACTTATTCCATGTCACCTAAGATGAGCATCCGGTGCAACAAAATTTTTTGCACACCTGTGGTGTGCTTCCCAAAAGCCGTGCATCGAACGTGCAATGAGATTACTACTGACTCCAAACGTGGTAATCCTGTCACACGTTCGATGCACGGCTTTCGGGTAGCACACCAGATGTGTGCAAAAAAAAGTTGTTGCACCGGATGCTCATCTTAGGTGACGTGGAACAAGTGCACCTGGTCGTTACCATGTTTGGAGTCGTGGTAATCTCGTCGCACGCTTGATGCACTGCTTTTGAAGCGCACTGAAGTGTGCAAAAAATTTTGTTGCACCGATGCTCATCTTAGGTGACGTGGAACAAGTGCACGGTCGCTTTCCACGCTTGGAGTCGCTGGTAATCTCGCCGCACGCTCGATGCATGGCATTCGAAGCGCACTTAAGTGTGCAAAAAATTTTGTTGCACCGATGCTCATCTTAGGTGACGTGGAACAAGTGCACGGTCGCTACCACGCTTGGAGTCGGGGTAATCTCGCCGCATGTTCGATGCATAGCTTTCGAAAAACACAAATGTAAGTGTGCAAAATTTTTCTTTTGCACCAGATGCTCATCTTAGATGATGTGGAACAAGTGCACGGTCGTTACCACGCTTTGGAGTCAGTGGTAATCTTGTCGCATGTTCGATGCACGGCTTTCGAAAAGCACAAACGTAAGTGTGCAAAATTTTTCTTTTGCACCGATGCTCATCTTAGGTGATGTGGAACAAGTGCACGGTCATTTCCACATTTGGTGTCAGCGGTATTCTCGTCACACATTCGATGCACGACTTTCAGGAATCGCACTAGAAGTGTGCAAAAAATTTTTGTTACACCGGATGCTCATCTTAGGTGACGGGAACAAGTGCACGGTCGTTACCACGCTTGGAGTTAGTGGTAATCTCATCGCACGCTCAATGCACGGCTTTCTGGAACGCACCACAAGTGTGCAAAAAATTTTGTTGCACCGGATGCTCATCTTATGATGAGGACATGACTGGCTCAGATATGATCAAGTTAACCACTTCTAAACCAAAGGTGAAGTTAATCCATGTTAGGTTTACATTCTATATATTTGAAGAATTGTTGCTACACCATAAATTGTGTGTATTTTCATTTTCAGAATTACTTACATGGATCAAGGGAAGGTTTGATTGCATATGGAAAGCATGTATGGTTAATGAAGTTGATTGGGGACCAAGTCCATCTATTCCTAACATCCTCAACCAGGCCACCACGTCACTTTTGGCACAAGGAAAGAGAGTCCAATTCGAACACGGTTTGGATGTTGGATTCGGACTGCAGCAAAGCGCACATTTGTGACAGTTACCACGATTGTGTATGGAGTCGGATTCAGGTGTTTCAGGACTTGTTGGAAAGCTTATCAAGTCTACTTTCGTATGGATCCAATCTCAAGTCCATATCTTCTCGGAGGCAGCGGCAATGACCCAAATAACGCCGACAGGTCGTTCTGTCCAGGGTGCTGCGTCACCTTATTTTAGCCCGATGGGCTGTGTATTGTCTTAGGGTCCATTAGGGACGTGTCCTAGGGTTGGAGCACAACCCAAACACCTTTGTGGTCATCCTCCCCACGTCATATACCCCCTGGCCGCCGCCAAGAACACTTGGGTTTTGTTTTGTCGAGTTAGCGATTGCTGCCGCCTTTCAGCGCCCGTGTTGGATCAACCGTCCATCTGATTGTATTCAGAACCCCACTATCGTGTTGCTTCAGATTTAAACCTTCATATTTATTTGGCAATTCAGTGCTTGTTTATCTTGTTCTTGCTAGTTCTTCGATTGCTTGCAGGACGAGTGCCCTAGTGGCCGGGTGTCGCGCTCCACAAGATCGTGACAGCCATTGGGGTGGTGTATCGGTTGCTATGGCGCAGTCTTGGAAGGCTGTAGTCGGGCCGTGAATGTCATCTCAATTCACCAATCGAAGTTATCCCACGCCTCTCATCGAAAGATTGGGCAAAAACCCTAACGGGTTCACATCAGTTGGTAATCAGAGCGAGGTTTATCGGTGAGAGACTTCCAATCCTTCGTGTTTTAATTTTTTTCCTATAGTCCAGCAAAGAAAAAAAATAATAGTAGATTAGTTTTTCCATAATCCTATAAAACCTTTGTGCCGTGGCTAGTACATCTTAGTTAGGACTTGTTGAGTTTGCGTTTGCTTCGGTCGTGTCCGTTGCTGGTTTTAGGTCTATTCCTTTAGAGTTTCGAGTTCTTGTCACGTTTTGGTCACTATCAGTCTCTTACATCTCCGCTGCCATCACCACCACCATATACATCTCCGCTGCAAACGTTACTACCATATCGATCTTCTTTGCACCATATCCATCCTCTATTATGAATCAAGTTTTGTTCACACAAAGAAAAATCTGAGTTGCTAGTTGCATTCTTGTCACCCTTGAAAAGAAAGAGAAATATATTGTAAGTTTTTTTTTGAAATCTGAATTATGAACATTCAGATTTGTTCTAGTTGTGCAAAGTAAAAAGATGAAGAAAGAAAAAACAGAAAAGAAAAACAAGAAAGAGAAAAAACAAAAGAAGAGAGAAGGAAAAGAAGGGGTGATAACTTGCTGTTCATGTGCCTTTTTCTTCTTGTGCTGTGACTTTGTTTGTGTCCAGGCTCGCGTCTCTAGCACGGTCTAGCCTAGGACCAGCACAGTACCGCCGTTGAACGTTTGTTCAACTTGCTTGTATAACTAACATGGTGCTAGTTCGTTCCTCGTTTCAACCCTCCTATAGCTCCACATATTCTACAGCTTGACAGGTCTTGTTGTTGCGGCGCCGATACACTTCATTCCATTGTTGCACACTCGTGGTAGCCGATCCCTCCTGTTTCGCTTGGTAAGAACTTTTAAGAGCATGTTTGAACAGGTTGAGAGTGAGAGAATTATGACAACAACATTCTAGTAGCTGATAGGAGCATATATACTGTGTCTTTCTTGTTTTCTTCTAATCATGGCAGAAATCTACATTGAAAAAAGGAGATGATCAGGTTGAATATTCCCATCACTTTGCTAAAGTTGTGGCACACAATAAGCATGCTACTCAAGAGGTATGTCACGTATTGCTTGAAAGAATAAAATCTGTACTACCTAATTTTGATGGAAGGTATGATCCTCATGCATATATTGAATGGGAGTTAATAGTAGACAATGAATTTAAAAAGTATGATCTATCTGAAAAACAAAAGATTAGAGTTGCTTCAAGTGTTCTCACTAAATATGCTTTAACTGAATGGAAACATCTTTGTCGATTTGGTAAGGCTCCTCAATCATGGAAAGATGTGAAAATACATTTTAGAGATGTTTTTGTTCCTGAGTATTATTCTAAAATTCTATTTACAAAACTGACATCTGTAAAACAAGGAACCAAAAGTGTAGCAGAATACTTGGAGAAACTAAAATTATGTTTGCTGCGTTGTGGCTTAGATGAAACCGGTGAATTTTTAGAGCACAGATTTTTTTACTAGGTCTTAATGTGGAAATTCAGAACATTCTTGTTGATAAACATTATAGCTCTTTTCATGAGTTGTTTGATCTTGCTTGTGATTCTGAAATAAAGCTTAGAAAGAATCTAACAAATACTATAGATGCATGTGTCTCTCTTATTATTAATAATTTGCTGCAAATAGACAACAATATACAAATGGAGAGCGAGCAGTTTCAGATACACAGTGAAACATTTAAAGAAGTGAATGTAGCTACATGCACATCAATTGAGCACAATGTCAATGGTAAGTCAAGTGATTATCACATAACCCAAGGTGGGCATTCTTTTGTTGAATTACATTTGTCCACTAATCATGCTACCATAGAGCAATCAATTGTGGAACCAGTTCCTAATTTGCCTTTGTCACACGAAGCAGAGTTTTGTACTAATGCATCACTTATATCCATACCACAACAAGTAAATAAAGCTACAAATTTTGAACCAATGAGTACTGAATATAAACACGTTGTTAATATTGAAAATGAAAATGAAGAAACTCAATTGTTGTCATCATTACATATAATGGGGTACATTGAATTTGACGATCTTATTGAGTTTGCTAAATTTCAATTGCTATATTCTTCTACTATAAGTTTTTCTGCTGTCGGCAAATACAATTGTGAAGGAGAGTATATGATCCATCGAGTTTATATTTGTTCAAATATTAAGTCTCCTTTTATTGTGCAAACATCTGATCAACTGCAAGGCTGCAATAGCTGTAATCATATCATGTCCAGTTCCTCTAGTTTTGTTGCAAAGAAACAGGATAAATCACAAGAAGGGGAGAACTGTTTGCTGCAATCTACAACACATCAACCACCTAAGGTCAAACCGAGGACGGTTTGCTGTCAAGAAGGGGAGAATGATGAGGACATGACTGGCTCAGATATGATCAAGTTAACCACTTCTAAACCAAAGGTGAAGTTCCATGTTAGGTTTACATTCTATATATTTGAAGAATTGTTGCTGCACCATAAATTGTGTATATTTTCATTTTCAGAATTACTTACATGGATCAAGGGAAGGTTTGATTGCATATGGAAAGCATGTATGGTTAATGAAGTTGATTGGGGACCAAGTCCATCTATTCCTAACATCCTCAACCAGGCCACCACGTCACTTTTGGCACAAGGAAAGAGAGAGTCCAATTCGAACACGGTTTGGATGTTGGATTCGGACTGCAGCAAAAGCGCACAGTTGTGACAGTTACCACGATTGCGTACGGAGTCGGATTGAGGTGTTTCAGGACTTGTTGGAAAGCTTATCAAGTCTACTTTCGTATGGATCCAATCTCAAGTTTGGATGTTGGGTTTTGTTTTGTCGAGTTAGCGATTGCTGCCGCCTTTCAGCGCCCGTGTTGGATCAACCGTCCATCTGATTGTATTCAGAACCCCACTATCGTGTTGCTTCAGATTTAAACCTTCATATTTATTTGGCAATTCAGTGCTTGTTTATCTTGTTCTTGCTAGTTCTTCGATTGCTTGCAGGACGAGTGCTCTAGTGGCCGGGTGTCGCGCTCCACAAGATCGTGACAGCCATTGGGGTGGTGTATCGGTCCCTAAGGCGCAGTCTTGGAAGGCTGTAGTCGGGCCGTGAATGTCATCTCAATTCACCAATCGAAGTTATCCCACGCCTCTCATCGAAAGATTGGGCAAAAACCCTAACGGGTTCACATCATCTTAGGTGATGTGGAACAAGTACACGGTCGTTACCACGTTTGGAGTGAGTGGTAATCTCATCGCACATTGGATGCATGGCTTTCGAGAAGCCCCCAGTGTGCAAAAAAATTTTGTTGCACCAGATGCTCATTTTAAGTGACGTGGAACAAGTGCATGGTCGTTACCACGTTTGGAGTTAGTGGTAATCTCATCGCACATTCGATGCACGGCTTTTGGGAAGCGCACTACAGGTGTGCAAAAAATTTTGTTGCACCGGATGCTCATCTTAGGTGACGTGGAACAAGTGCACGGTCGTTACCACATTTGGAGTCAGTGGTAATCTCGTCGCACGTTCGATGCACGGCTTTCAGGATGCGCGCTAGAAGTGTGCAAAAAAATTTTGTCACACCGGATGCTCATCTTAGGTGACGTGGAACAAGTACACGGTCATTACCACGTTTGGAGTCATGGTAATCTCGTGACACGTTCGATGCATGGCTTTTCGGGGCGCACCGTAAGTGTGCAAAAAAATTTTGTTGCACCAGATGCTCATTTTAGGTGACGTGGAACAAGTGCATGGTCGTTACCACGTTTGGAGTTAGTGGTAATCTCTTCGCACATTCGAAGCACGGCTTTCGGGAAGCGCACCACAGGTGTGCAAAAAAATTTTATTGCACCGGATGCTCATCTTAGGTGACGTGGAACAAGTGCACGGTCGTTACCCCGTTTGGAGTCAGTGGTAATCTCGTCGCATGTTCGATGCATGGCTTTCGAAAAACACAACAGAAGTGTGCAAAATTTTTCTTTTTGCACCGGATGCTCATCTTAGGTGATGTGGAACAAGTGCACGGTCGTTCACCACGTTTGGAGTCAGTGGTAATCTCGTCGCATGTTCGTTGCACGGCTTTCGAAAAGCACACCAGAAGTGTGCAAAATTTTTCTTTTTGCACCGGATGCTCATCCTAGATGATGTGAACAAGTGCACGGTCGTTTCCACATTTGGAGTTAGTGGTAATTGTAATAGAACCGCCCAATTTTTAAAAGCATAAGTGCGAAAAACCACTCGCCACGCAAGTAATTAGCACACTTAAGCCCTTATAAACCCGGTAGTCTGGAAATCTCGAAGGATTTCAAACCAAACATCGTCAACCAAGATCGTACAAGTTTAGCGTCACCATTCACATGTTACAACGGTTCACAAATAGTTCGATAACATCAGAGTGCGGAATAAAGTTACTACAAACCCAGTCTCAAATTTAAGTAGCGAAAACAAAGTAGTTTTAAAAGCTCGACCCACACAGACATAAGGTTTAATACAGTGCCAGCCTGATGATCAATCCACAAAAGCAAGTGGGGAGAATAGTAAGAACGACCATGCCCTCTGGTACTTTAGTCCACTGGATATAAGCAGGTCTCACAATACCCGTGGAAAGTATGGCCATCTGCACAAACAACAAGCGGGATAAACCCTGAGTACGAGAAGGTACTTGAGCTAGACTTACCCGTCGACTTAAAATAAAAGACTCCAAGGAATATGACAGGCTTTATCAGGGGATAGCTTGACTTATTTGCGGAAAAGCAGTGGTAACCATTTTATAGTGACAACTCGGCTTAATCATTCCTATTTATGCTAGGTGAGCACCTATACTAAGCATCATTGTAATATATTAATCATGATTAAGCAATCAACCAAGAACTATAATCATAACAGCTTAATTCATCATCTTTAACCACATTCCATAATCATTACTACGATGGCGTAGCTCAAGTCAAGTGTTCACCGTCCCAGAACGATGGCGATTCGAATCGATTACTACCGAGCTCAAGGGGTATTCCTCACACAAACCACGCCACGAGCCAAGTGAGCTACAGGTCAT
The DNA here is from genome assembly GCA_015844335.1 of Chrysopogon serrulatus. NCBI lineage: Eukaryota > Viridiplantae > Streptophyta > Magnoliopsida > Poales > Poaceae > Chrysopogon > Chrysopogon serrulatus. Next base: position 6,151 of record JADLZL010004448.1, on the reverse strand, counting down.
CGTGGCACATATCCGGGAAGAAAACACGGTTTCGAAGCGGAACCACCGTACCAGGGGGCCGCCCGACGCCTTAGCCAGCCTTTGCTGGACCTCGGACTTACTCTTCGGCGCCCCGTGGTCCCCATCCATCTCCATGCAGTGCGAACGGGTCGAGAGCCGGCCTGGATAGTGTTAGGCTTCGCGGTCGGAAAGACTTATCCAGCCCGGCTAAGTGTGAGGCATGCGTTCAACATGACTCGAGGGACGCCGCAGCGAACGGTCCTTAATCGACACAGACGGAATCACTATGGTCCAACAACCCCATAAGACTCCGCCCGGTCTCCAATTATCACATTATAACCAATAACCAGATGATATCAACATAAGCTTTCTCTCAATCATAAGTAACCACCTATGCCGCGGGTGATAGGAAATCACCCGACTTTTACCGTCTAAGCAAGCTAAGCAATATAACTCGACCTAGACCAGCAGGGTAATCAAGGTAGGATAATCAAGGGTAAACAAGGATATAATGCATCAACGGTTGCACACAACTCCTATACTTAATGCATCAATCATAAAGCATAATTAGACTGTTAGAAAGCATAGGTAAGGAAATGCTCCGGGGTTTGCCTGGATTATGACACAAGTCAGTGTTGTTAGATGGTACTCGCTTGGCGAGCATCTCCCTTCCATTTTCGGGATAAGTCCATCAAACACCATCTTCGGGTTTGGATCCAACATCTCATCCTTCACGCCGCTCATCTAGCGTACCTAGATGAGATGCAAGATGCAAGTGCATGAATATAAAGAATGCCAATAAAGAGATGCATCACTCAAGCATGCAAGACAAGTACCAAGCCACACTAGACAATATGAGCAATTAGAGAGCAAACGGTTCATAATCATGTCAAACATTGGTATAGCTTAGCATATCAAACATGAAATCAATATACAAGATCTCAAGTGTATTCAGTTAACCAACATCAAAGACATGAGTCACACTTAGCATCACACAAACCAACACTAAAACTAGAATCTACCAATTTCTAGACATACACGCAGCAGCTGAGTAATTAAACTATATCTGGAGTTCTACAACTCTAAATTACTTCCAACAAGACAATCTAGAAAGCTTATGAAATTTCCTACAAATCATCTTTAATCATCTTAGTATGATTCAACTTCTAATATAGCCAAACAATTCCATTTCTCCAATCTGGTCAGATAATTGCAGAAAGCAGCTATTTCTAAAGCTGAACAATACACAGCCATAACTCACAAACTATAAAGGCTATGACTATAAAAATTTAGCACAAGCTAGATATGTAAGTTATCTATAACTTTATTATAGACAAGTTTCACAGCAAACATCGTTTATAAGGTGCAATCATCAAAGTCCTACAAACTGTCCAGAAAGCTCCAGAATTGAATAAATAGAGCAAATAATATTTCACTCATGTTTCAAACATCAATTTGAGCATAACCAATATTACCAACAGTTAGAGTATATTAAACAAACACCAGAAAATATGATGACCACGCTCAAATAAATTATTATCATGCACTTTTCTATTTATTTGTATAACTAGGTGGAATAAGGAGCATATATGGAACACATATCAAAAGTGCACAATAAATTCTAATAAAATTACAGTAGCTTAAATATACTCCCAAAAGCCTACTTTCTAAATTTCATAGCATTTGAATAAGTATAGCAACCTACATGAAAAAGACAAATTCTAATTGTTATTAAGCATGTGAGAGCAACTTAAATCTAAAACTTCATATTTTCTGGAAACACATGGCCATGTTAGGAATCTATAGATCACAACAACATTATGCAAAGCTACTGGAACCACATTTTCCATTTTTACATTTTTATTTGAAATATTAATCAATTAAATCCAATTCCTAGGCATCAAGCAAGATAAATCAATAACTCAATCAAACTGCATCCAATGAACCTCAAATTTTTATTACAGAACACACATAACATCAGTAGACTACCCTCCAAATTTCACACCATTTGGAGCACCACAACATTAGATATGAAATTAGCAAGAGCAAACCCTAGATAGGCAAAGATCTAATTTTACCGTACAAACTTTCTATAAAAACATGCAATTATGATACCACTAGATAGATCTACTCACAAGGATTCCAAAAAGTCCTTATTTGCTATTTTACGATTTTTCTTTGATTTGTTATGAATTTCCGAAATTTTACAGAAATATGCATAAAAGAAAACGGGAAAAAGAGAAACGGCACTGTGCTATACTATTCATATGAGTCACAGAGTGTGCAGTTAGGCCCCTGATCTTTATCAAATTTCAATCCGAGGTCCCTGGTCGCATTTTTATAACAGAGGAGGAGGCAGAGCTTGTCGATGCCGGCCGGAGGAGGCACGTCGGCGGCAAAGGAGTGTCGGGAAGCACCGGTAGGCCCGTGCGCACCCGCAAGGGGCCGCGCCTTGCCCTGCAGCCGGCCGAGGCGGCCTGGCCACAGGCGCCCGCGGCGCTACAGCAGCGGGGCACCGCGTCGGCCATGCTCTGGTGGCCGGGGACGGCGGGAAAACAGCGCCCGAGGTCGCGGGAGGATGGCGACGGTGCTAGGGTGATTGGCTTGGGTCGCGAAGAGGCGGTGCGGCGGGAATGCAGCTGCAGCGAGCTCGCGCTCAGCTCGACCATGGTGGCGCGTACAGTGGAGCACCAACGGCGAAGGAGGCTGGGAGGAAAAGGGGCGCGCCGAGTGCGTCATTGGGAGGCGAAGACAGTGACGCTGCTAGCTAGGGCTGTGGAGGCGCTCGCAGGGAAGGAACGCGGCGGGGCAGTGAGCTTGGCCGGCCATCAATGGCGGCGGCGCCCGCGCCTTGCGCGTTCGCACAGAGGGCGAAGAAGAGGGAGCCAAAGAGGGCGAGTGCGAGTGGGGAAGGGAGCAGGGACCGAGCTCGGTGTCCACTTTGAGCAGCAGAGGCACCAGGGCGCGTGGCAGGGTGAGGGGCGAGCTGTTCGCGCATGGCTGCCACGCACAGGGCACGTGTCGTGCTTGCAGACGTTCCACCGAGCACGTGCGCGAGGGCCGTTTGTGGCATGGTTTTGGGCCGGCTACGGGCCGAATCAGTGAATGGGCCCAAAAGAACATTTGTAGATCACATGATGCTCTACAAAATTGGTTAAGGGTGCTGGGTCATAGGAGCACTGGATTAGTGGATAATCAAACCTTAACTTGGCAGTGTCAGCGTGCCGCTAATGGTCACAAACGGATGTCAACACCATGTCAAACTGATCCGAATCGATGCCGTCATTTGATATGCTCTTCCTCGATGAATTACCTTCAACTTTTATTTTGGGTCTAACTCAAGTTGCTTAACCAAAATTGGAGAATGCGAGACGTCAACTGATCGACATCCGATTTCAGACTTAGCCAAATTTTTTTGAAGTTCTGAAATCAGCACTGCACTCTGTCTCGTGGGCCCTTTTTTTGAGCATGTTACACACATTTTGATGCCTTGGCCCTTAAACAAAGTTTGTTCCTTATAAAATTCTCTACAACTTTGATTAAGGGTGCACTGACATATAAACAATCTAAGCTGCACTTTTTAAAAGGTCCAGCAAAAGTGCTTTAGGGTCAACCTAGGTCAAACCATCACTTAAGGGCACTTGCTCAACATGAACTCTTCATGACTTTTGTTGTAGAGTTAATGTAGAGTTATTTGAGCAAGGCTGCATGACTTGGTTGAATCTCGATATACTCATGCACCTGATAAGGCCTTTCAAGCAAGGATAAAGCTTATCATTACATGTGGCTTTTTGATTCCAAACTTCATGAAATTTCGATGCATGGCTATTGGGAAGCGCCCCAGAAGTGTGCAAAAAAATTTTGTTGCACCGGATGCTCATCTTAGGTGACGTGGAACAAGTGCACGGTTGTTGCCACGTTTGAGTCAGTGGTAATCTCACGGCACGCTCGATGCTTGGCTTTCGAAGCGCACGTAAGTGTGCATGAAATTTTTGTTGCACCGGATGCTCATCTTAGGTGACATGGAATAAGTGCACGGTCGTTAAAACGTTTGGAGTCGGTGGTAATCTCGTCGCACGTCCGATGCACGGCTTTCGGGAAGCGCACTAGAAGTGTGCAAAAAAATTTTGTTGGTCCCGATGCACATCTCCGAGGTGACGTGGGACAACTGCACGCCGTTACCACGTTTGGAGTCGGTGGTAATCTCGCCACACGCTCGATGCATGGCTATTGGGAAGCGCCCCCGAAGTGTGCAAAAAAATTTTGTTGCACCGATGCTCATCTTAGGTGACGTGGAACAAGTGCACGGTTGTTTCCACAGTTGGAGTAAGTGGTAATCTCGTCGCATGTTCGATGCACGGCTTTCGAAGCGCACCGAAGTGTGCAGAAAATTTTTTTGCTCATCTTAGGTGACGTGGAACAAGTGCGCAATCGTTTCCACATTTCGAGTCCGTGGTAATCTCGCCGCACATTCGATGCACGGTATTAAGGAAGTGCACCACAAGTGTGGGAAAAAATTTTATTGCACCGGATGCTCGTCTTTGGTGACGTGGAACAAGTGTACGGTCGTTACCAAGTTTGGAGTCCGTGGTAATCTCGCCGACGTTTGATGCACGGCTTTCGTGAAGTGCACCGAATGTGCAAAAAAAATTTTTTGCTCATCTTAGGTGACGTGGAACAAGTGCACAATCGTTTCCACATTTGGAGTCCGAGATAATCTCGCCGCACATTCGGTGCACGGCTTTTCGTGAAGCGCACCACAAGTGTGCAAAAAATTTTGTTGCACCGGATGCTCGCCTTAGGTGACGTGGAACAAGTGCACGATCGTTACCACGCTTGGAGTCCATGGTAATCTCGCCGGGACGCTTGATGCACGGCTTTTTAGGAAGCGCACCGAAGGGTGCAAAAAAATTTGTTGCATCGGATGCTCATCTTAGATGACGGGAACAAGAGCACGATCGTTTTCACGTTTGGAGTCTATGGTAATCTCGTTGCACGCTCGATGCATGGCTTTCGGGAAGCGCACCACAAGAGCGCAAAAAAATTTTGTTGCACCAGATGCTCATCTTAAGTGACGTGGAATGAGTGCACAGTCGTTACCACGTTTGGAGTCAGTGGTAATCTCGCGGCATGTTCGATGCATGGCTTTTGGGAAGCGTACTTAAGTGTGCAAAAAATTTTGTTGCACCGATGCTCATCTTAGGTGACGTGGAACAAGTGCACGGTCGTTACCACGTTTGGAGTCGGTGGTAATCTCGCCGCACGTCCGATGCACGGCTTTCGGGAAGCGCACTAGAAGTGTGCAAAAAATTTTGTTGCTCGGATGCACATCTTAGGTGACGTGGGACAACTGCGCACGCCGTTACCACGTTTAGAGTCGGTGGTAATCTCGTCACACGTTCGATGCATGGCTTTTGGGAAGGGCACCGGCGTGTGCAAAAAGTTTTGTTGCACCGGATGCTCATCTTAGGTGACATGGAACAAGTGCACGGTTGTTTCCACGTTTGGAGTCGGCAGGTAATCTCGTCGCTGCGTTCGATGCACGGCTTTTGGGAAGCGCACCAGAAGTGTACAAAAACATTTTGTTGCTCCGATGCACATCTTAGGTGATGTGGAACAACTGGCGTGGTCGTGACCACGTTTGGAGTTAGTGGTAATCTCGCCACACGCTCGATGCACGGCTTTTTGGGAAGCGCACCACAAGTGTGCCAAAAAAATTTTGTTGCACCGATGCTCATCTTTGGTGACGTGGAACAAGTGCATGGTCGTTACCATATTTGAGTCGGGTGGTAATCTCGCCGCACGCTCGACGACGGCTTTGGAAGCGCGCACCAGAAGTGTGCAAAAAATTTTTTTGCGCTCATCTTAGGTGACGTGGAACACGTGCACGGTTGTTTCCACATTTGGAGTCGGGGTAATCTCGTCGCACGCTCGATGCTCGGCTTTCGAGAAGTGCACCAAAAGTGTGCAAAAAATTTTTGTTGCACCGATGCTCATCTTAGGTGACGTGAACAAGTGCACAGCCGTTACCACGCTTGGAGTCGTGGGTAATCTCGTCACACGCTTGATGCACGGCTTTCGAAACACACCGTAAGTGTGCAAAAAAATTTGTTGCACCGATGCTCATCTTAGGTGACTTGGAACAAGTGCA